>QEPC01004298.1:684735-712141 GCA_003113815.1 Sphenodon punctatus | reverse complement strand
CCCCCCAGCACCAGCGGCCGCGGCGTCCCTGCAGCCGCCGGTAAGTATAGACCCAATCCCTGGGTGTGTGTGTGTGTGTTTAACACCCCTCCAACCCCCCCGGGATCACCCCTACTAAAGTTGAGTGCTTTGCTTACCTTTGCGGAGCTCCGGGTGCGGCGGCGGCGGGCGGGCGGTCCGGCGGCCTCAGCGCCGGCTGTGGCTGCCAGCGTCAGAGACGCTCTAGGCCTTCCGGGGAATTTCCCCGGAACGCCCAGTACCGGCATTATCGGATTCCGGATTTACCGGTATTCCCATCCCTACTTTACACACAAGATGTTAACAAAAAATCCGGTACCCGGAATCCGGTAAACGGGCCGGATTACCGGGTTGAATCCGATAATGCCGGTACGCCCAGTACCGGCATTATCGGATACTGGAAGATTCGGTAGTCCCACCCCTGATGTTTGGTTCCTAATGCACCCCACTCCTCTCTAGCCCAGTAACTCACCTGCCTGGTGGTGGAGCAGCTCCGGCAGTGCAGCCTAAGTCCGGCAAGTATGGGACTTCCTCTGTGAACCTGGGCCTGTCAGGTCATCAGGCCCTGCCTGCAAAGAATGGCCCCGTGTTTGGCTTGGGCTGCACTGCCTGATATTCCCTCCCCACCCCCAGGCTGTCTTCCCCCCCCTTTCCTCGGGTTGGGTTTGGGGCGGGTTGCATCTGGGGTTGCCCCTTCCACTTTCCCTTGCTCATGTCCCCTCTCCTTCCTATGGAATGTCACCTTATTTTAATGTCAAATTTGAATGCACTGCACACATTCAAATTTTACATTAGTTTCCACTCACACGAATGACAGAGCTGGATTTTCAGCCCTGTCACCCGTGATGGGACTAACATGAATTTTCCCTCCTGAATGAAGAAGGCTGCTTGCCCACGTGACACAAACTAACGTTATATAGGAATTCATGTTAGTTTATGTAAGGGCAAGCAGCCAGAGTTTGAATTCTTTTTCCCTATGTGCTTCACTGTGCATGTCAAAATTAAATTTCATCGGCCATTTAGATGCCCAGTTACTCAGTTTCTCAAGATCCTCCTGCAATTCTTCACAGTCTGTTCAGGTTTTAACTACCATGAATAACTTTGTGTCATCTGCCAATTTGATCACCTCACTTTTTACTCCCTTTTCCAGATCATTAATAAACATATTAAACAACACTGGTCTCAGTTCAGACCCCTGAGGCACTCCACTATTTAATTTTCTCCGTTGTGAAAAATGACCATTTAGCCCTACTCTTTGCTTCCTATCCTTTAACCCAGGGATTGGGGACCTCAGGCCCAGGGGCCAAATGCGGCCCTTGGCAAGTTTTTATGTGGCCCCTTTCCAGTGCCTGGATCTGGACCCTAGATCCATTCTCTACCGCCAAGCAATGAAAAACTGAGCTCAGTATAATGGAGCAGAGAGGAGGGGCACACAAGGATAGGGGACAGATCCACGGCCCAGATTCATGATTTGGGCCTTCCTTTTCTTGAATAAACCCATTAAGCACCCCCCACCCTCAATGTCTAAGTGGCCCTCGGAGCTCATACTAATATTCAGTGTGGCCCTTGGGACAGAAAAGGTTCCCCACCCCTGCTTTAACCAGTTACTGATGCATGACAGGACACCGTCTCCTATCCCATGACTCTTTAATTTCCTCAAGAGTTTCTCATGAAGGACCTTATCAAATGCCTTCTGAGAATCCAGATACACTGTATTGACTGGCTCAACCTTATCCACATGTTTATTTACATCCTCAAAAAATTCCAATAGATTATTTATATATTTCCAGTACTTCGAACCCACCCCCTCCTGCCACACGGCAGCTCAGGGCGGCGTACAACAAATAAAAATACAAAGTAATAAAATAATATAAATTATAAATAATTAAAATTCATTGAAATGAACAATCCCAGGGCCAGACTAAAACCCCACCAACCCCTCAAAGAAAACAAAACATCCCCCAACTCACTACCCATCTCCCTTGCTGAAAGCCTGGCAGAACAGCCAGGTCTTACAGGATTTACAAAAAGAGGGGACATCTGGGGAAAAGCAGATTGCCAATGGGAGGGAGTTCCACAGCTGGGGGTGGTCACTGAGAACACTCTCCCAGAGGTCGCCACCCGGAAGACCCGGAAAACCTCAGAGTGGGCATCCCCAGACGACCACGGGGTCGATCAAGGACATGGAGGTTGAGGTGGTCCCGCAGATAAACAGGGTCCAGAATGTATAGGGCCTTAAAGGTCAGCACCAACACCTTGAATTGGGCCCAGCAGACTATAGGCAGCCAGTGCAGAGAACAGAGCACCGGTGTTATATGCTCCCGATGACCAATCCCGTCAGGAGGTGGACCATCGTGTTCTGCACCAGCTGCAGTCTCCAGGACGTCCCCAAGGGTAGCCCCACGTACAGCGTGTTGCAGTAGTCTAATCTCGAGGTGATAAAGGCATGGATGATGGTGGCCAGGTCAGAGCCGGAAATATATGGTCAAAGATGACGAACCAGATGTAATTTACAAAAAGTTCTCCTTGCCACAGCCACCACCTGGGTATCCAGACTGAGCTGTGCATTGATGAGCACTCCTAGACTCCCAACCTGGGGGGACCAATGAGGGACACACCCCATCAATGATGGCGTCCTCCACTCCTTCACCACCAGCATTACCTCCATCTTACCAGGATTCAACCTGGTAAGACAGGTTTATCCAGGCAGTTTAACCTCATCCAATCCCCCACCCCAGCCAGGCAGCGGGTAAACACTGAGATGGCCGGGCCTGTGTCAGAGGAAAACAAGACGAAAAGCTGGGTGTCGTCAGCATACTGACCTCAAACCCTCTCACAATCTCACCCAGAGGCCCTCCGCACCTCACAGCGATCCCTGCGGTCCACCGGGGGTGCCTTTTTGGAGGTCCCCCGTGTAAAGAGGGGGGCCACAATGGAGAGGGTGTTCTTGGTGGCTGGGTCAAGGCTCTGGAATTCCCTCCCGGAGGAAGCCCATCTGGCCCCAGGTCTGTTGGCGTTTCGGCGAGCCTGCAAGACCTGGCTGATCACTCAGGCCTTCAGAGGGGAGGGTGGGGTAGGGGGGGATTTTTGAAGAGTTTTTATCTTGAGGGGGGCTGTATTTTTAAAACATTGTTTTAATGAATTTTATTGTGTGTTTTTATGCTGTAAGCCGTCCCAAGACGCCGTAGGCATGAGGGGGTGGCTAACTATTTATAAATAAATAAATAAATAAATAAATACACGTTGAACAGGAGAGGGGGCAGAATAGAACCCTGTGGCACTCCACACATGTCGTCCCGGGGGGATGATGTAGACTCCCCCAGCACCACACTCTGAGTTCTACTGGCTAGGAAAGAGCAGAACCATTCAAGAGCAGTTCCACACACCCCTGCACAGTCCCGCAGGTGGGTCACCAACATCTCATGGTCAACTGTGTCAAAAGCTGCTGACATTAAATATACCCAGGGCATATTGTTCATGTTTTCATAGAGAGAAAGGCAACTAGAATTTTAAGTGAGCTAACATTATAATGAAATCATGAAACTTCAAAGCTGGTATCCATTCCCTCTGCTTACAGGCCTATGTCTAACCAGGCACAGTTTCTAAAAGCAAAAAGCTGAATAGAAATCTGAAAAGAGGAAAAAACTGGAGGAGATTTTAACATGCAGGTCAGAATGGAAGTTCCTTGGCATATGGGCAATACACTCAACTAGCAAGTAGGGGCTGTGTGGGAGAGAGAACTAATTGCCTAATAGGGCAGCTCTGAAATATTTCTGGTATGTGGCTAAGTCCATTGAAGAGGGTTTAATACACCAAAATGTGGGGAACAAATTAGCAGACTGGAAGCCATTATTTGTGTTAGTTTGTTGCTCACCTCTTCGAAAGTTAAATTTTGTAACAGTAAAAAATTAGTGAGAGGTTTTAAATTTGGACACATTTGGAGTAGTCACTGCTGGGAAATAAGGCCACACTCACACCTGACAGTGGGGTGACTCCCACGAGTCAAAGATGCGGCAGGGGAGGAGGCACCGCCGGTCCGAATAGGGTTCTGCCGCGACTTTACTTGTGGATGACAGGGCTAGATTTTGCGCCCTGTCATTCGCAGATAAAATTGCTGCGGAACCCCATTCACACCGGCAGTACTTCGAGCATCCAACTCCTCACCCCACTGCACCTTTGGCTTGCAGCAGTCTCAAAGCTGCGCCTCTGTCAGATGTGAACACAGCCTAGGTGTTAGCAAATTAAATTCAATTATCTTATTTCAACAGATTTGATAAAGGCCAAATTGGTACTGCATGCTGGAACTATGGCTACAGCTTATTGCCAAAAGTGTACTATTGATCATTGTATGATTGTCTTTGCATTTATATGCTGTAGTGCCATTCATGTGACTACAAAGATTAGATACTGCTTGTGGCAGGAATTAACCAAATAAAAATTAAATCCAGTGCTAATGAAATCTGCCCTTTCCTCACATTTATTTAGGGCCACAGTTTAAAATCAGAACTCATTTATACTTGAGAGAGAGGCCAAATACAGATTTAAAAGTTCAACTTTAAGGCACCTTGGTTTGAAAATTATGGTGGCTTTATTATTGGCATCAGTGTAGCAATCATCATTCTGGGAGCACATAGATCTTTACCAACAAAGAGCTCTCTCTATTGTGGACGTCCATAATTTCCTTCACCCACACTAAGTTGAAAAAAATTATTATAATTAGTTGACAATTAAAAGCTTAGGAGAATTATCTTCTATTTTCCCAGGAGGGATCACTGCTACTTCATTCTCCGTGCCCATTCAGTTACTGGTCTCTGCTGAGGAACAAATTAGTGCCACCTAAAGTAGTTTTGTGAAGAGGACACTTGGCCATTAAGTGCTGAATTACCCCAAACTCATTTCATATAACTTACCAGACATCCATGCTGATGTCCTTATTTATTATTAATTAATTATTATTATTATTAGCTTTTATATAGCACCAGCAACGTACCTGTTGCTTTACAGAGAATAAAATAGACATGGTACCTGCCCGAGAGCTTGCAATCTAAAGACAGTGGGAGGGGAGACAGGGAAGGGGGAACAGAGGAAGAGACAAGGGATGCAACGTTCATGAGAATGCGAGAGCTCAGGTACGCGTTCTTGGCTTGGTTACAGTAAATTGGGAGTGTGCAGATAACAGGTGGGGGATAATCTTGGGTGGGGATGCTTAGCACGAGTTAGAAAGGGCGGAACAGAAGAGGTGGGTTTTGAGGAGGGACTTGAAGGTGCGGAGGCAAAGCGGACGAGGGCAGGGAGGGAGTTCCAGGCATGTGGGGTAGTGAGGGAGAAGGGACGAAGGCAGTTGGGGGAGCAGGGGAGACGTGGGAGGGGATGGAAAAGGAGCAGAGTGCTCGAGCAGGGGTTCGGAGGGAGATCAGGGCAGAGAGGTAGGGGGGAGTGAGGTTGTGAAGGGCTTTGTAGGTGAAGACGAGGAGCTTGTGCAGAATATGCTCAGGAAGAGGGAGCCAGTGGAGAGGAGAGGAGAGGAGAGGCTGCACATGGTCAAAGCGACGGACTAGGTGGATGATTCTGGCAGCAGAGTTTTGAACAGAGATGAGGGAAGAAAGGTGAGAGAGGGGAAGGCCAGCGAGGAGGAGGTTACAATAGTCGAGGCGTGAGATGACTAGGGCGTGGATGAGGGTTTCGGCAAAGGAGACAGACAGAAAAGGGTGGATCTTAGCAATGTTGTGGAGGGAGAAGAGGCAGGATTTGGCCACGGAGTCAATGTAGGGTTTGAAGGTAAGGTGCGAGTCGAAGATAAAGCCCTTAAAACGTCTTTAACCCCAAACAGGTATATTTGCATGAGGGGAGGCAGGTGAAGTGGGGAAGAGAAGCCCATTACCAACTGCTGGGCTATTTAGGCTAATTAAATTTGTCCCTTTTTGACACCTTGTGTTTTTTACATTTATAAAAGCTCTTTAAAGGACACATGTTATTCGTTAGCCATTTGTCCATGCCATTGGTAAAGCAGCACCTTTGATCATCCCCTTTAATATGCCCAGACAGACAAGATATATTAAAGGGCCATGAATGTAAATAATTTTCACAATGAAAAGTGTCAAAACTACCTATGAAACAAAACATGAGATGATCCAATAGTATTTTTCTCAATTGGGTTTCAATGGGAAAAACTACAGGAAGCCAAATTCCCTTACTCAGCTCCTTTAAGGAACAGTACTGAACGTTTAGTGCACTAAACCTGGATGAGATGGTTTCCAGTTCCATGTCATAGTCTCTGTTCTTCAGGAAGACAATCTATTATACATACTGATGACACTGATTTGCCATACAGTCATTGTGAGGTAATTGGAAACGTATGAATAATCTCAAGTGAAGCAATTCAGACATCTACAGGCACAGACAGCAGTGAGATTACAATACAAGGCTCCAGGCTGCTGAGAAGAGTACTTTTTTTTTCATTTATGCTTAATCACCAAGTACCACAAATCAAGAAAAATCAGATAATTCGTATTTTTAGACAAGCTGCAGTAGGTCTGTGTACTAAATGTAAGGTAAGGTGATCCAAAGCACCTAAGAAAAGCAATTGCTCAATTCATTCCATAGGCTTGTTCTCACAAGCGTTCTTGAAATGGTGAAATTACTCCAGATGAATTACTCTATAACTACTTTCCTCTGCTGCAGAGGGCAAGGGGAAGAGAGGTTAAACAGCTCTTCCCCTCCCCTGATCTCCTTGGGAGTTTGCAAGGAACATGCCAACAAGCAGCAGTTGGCAAGACATATTTTTTCCTCACACAAAGGAGGAAGCTCTGAGGTTTTGGGGGCAGCAGAGGACGTCGCTACACAGAAGAATTTTAAAAGGGGACTTCCCCCAAACCTGTATACACATCAAGGGGGGTAACTATTATACGGATGGGTGATACAACTACACCCGGGCACACATGCCTAGGGAGACCCAAATTTCATGGTGCAGCTGCATCTCCTGCCACGGGGAGGAGTGGGCAGGAGGAGAGACCTAAGCCATCTTCTGCACCATGGCCCATTCCAACTAACTATACATGAGCATTGCCTGGTCCCCTCCCCGACCCTCCCCCCAAAACACATGCATCTGTCTCCACTTTAATTCTGCCTGTTTGGATGGGTTAAATACTCCAGCTCCTTATTCTTGTTTTAAACTTCTGTACTTGAGTGAAAGTGAAAGGAGTTAAAGTGAGTTGGAAGGAAAAGTACTTATAAAAAACAAGCTTATAGATACACCACATGTATGTCCCTGTCTTATGCTAAACACTCCTACTAAGCACAGAAGGGTTGGAAGAATGGGGGTAGAAGAGGCGCACAGGCAGCGTCGGTTTAGAATTTGTAGGGCTCAGGGCAAAGATAACACGTGGGGGCTCTGATGGCCTCAACCCCCTTGAGGGCACCCTCCACGAGGCCCTAAAGGTGATTATGTTTGGGCCCCTATATTCTGTCATGGTGAAAACAGGAAGTTTCTTACCTGTGAATTTTCCTTCTCTCATGTGTAGTAGTAAATCTTTTATTGGCACGACCATTTGGTTGTTCTCAGCCTGCTGACCGTGATCACAGAGCCTCTTCTCTCATGTGGCAGGACAGATGGTCTCTACTGTTGGGATGTGTCCCTCCTCACGTGGAAAGGCAGGATCACTAATAAAGATTGACAGCCTCGCCTCGTGGGAGGGCACAGCCCTCAGCAGACTCCCAGGACGAGACTGTCATAGCTACTAAAAGGCTAACTTTAACAAACTGTAACATTAAACAAAACTCAGGTCAACATTAAACTTCATAAATCAGAAGGGGAACGAAGAGATGAAGGTTAGTGAGAGAAAGAGGGAGCAAGAGGATAAAACTAAACTATCACCCCTCTATACTCCCAGACCCTTTGGTGGAACCCCATAGAGGAAGGAAAATTCACAGGTAAGAAATTTCCTGTTCTCCCCCTGTGGCAGGCCATATGGTCTCTACTGTTGGGAATTCCCAAAGCAGTGCCACTCTAGGGAGGGCGAATTCCCAGCAGTCCAAATGCCTCCCTCTATGAGACCCTCACCACTAACCTGAGAGAATTCTCTGTAGCAGGCCGAATGTCACCTCTGCCAATGCCAGTGTGGACCAAAGCCCATGTGGCTGCCCTACAAATTTCTTCCATGGAGGCTTGGCCTAGTAAGGCTGAATTAGTAGCCGCACCCCTTACGGAGTGTGCTACAATGCCCTGGGGAATATGAATCTTTTTCGCCTTGTAAGCTTCTTTTATGCAACATTTCAACCACTTACCTAGAGTAACCTTGCTGAATTTCTTGCCTCTCTTTTTATGCCCAAACGCTATGAACAGGGAAGAATCTATTCTAAACGAGATAGTCCTGACTATGTAAATCTTGACGACTCGTCTAACATCTAACTTATGCCAGACTCTCTCTCTAGGGTGTTGAGGATTGCAGCAGAAGGAGGGCAATATGATCTCCTGTTCTCTATGAAATAAGGAGTTAGCTTTGGGCATAAATGAGGGGTCCAGATGAAGGACAAGTTTCTCCTTATGGAAGTTACATAGGTCGGTCCATGGACAGCGCTACCAACTCTGACACTTGTTGAACTGACGTTATTGCCACTAGAAATAAGGTCTTTAAAGTCAGGAATTATTTATTTATTTATTTATTTAAAATTTTTACTGCCTTGCCCCTCCTGCCACAGGCAACTTGAGGCGGCTTACAATTCATAAGACATAAAAACACTGACTAAAAACAACTCAGAAGGAGGAAGAAAAAATACCTCCCCACCCCAAAAACCCTCCACCCAATCACCCATCTCCACCGCCAAATGCCTGGAGGAACAGCCAGGTCTTACAACTTCTCTGAAAGGAGGGGAGATCTGGGGCCAACTGGGTCCCCTCTAGAAGGGAGTTCCACAGCTGTGGTGCGGACACTGAGAATGCCCTCCCCTGTGTGGCCCCCCGGAAGACTTGGGGGACCTTGAGCAGGGCATCCCCGGATGATCCAGCACCCAGGAGGTGAGGTGGTCTCACAGACAGGTAGGGCCTAGGCTATTTAGGGCTTTATAGGCCAAAACCAACACCTTAAATCGGGCCTAGAAAACTACCAGCAGTCAGTGCAGAGCACTGCTGTAATATGCTCCTGGCGGCCCAGTCCTACCAAGAGGTGGGTCATCGCATTCTGCACCAGCTGCAATTTCTGAGCTGTCACCATGGATAACTCCATGTAGAGCACGTTACAATAGTCCAATCTAGAGGTGATGAAAGCATGGATGACGGTGGCCAGGTCAGAGTCTGAAACAAACGTCTGAAGCCGTTGCACCAGATGTAATTGGCGAAAGGCACTACTCGCCATAGCTTCCACCTGGACATCCAGGTGCAGCTGTGCATCGAGGAGCACCCCCAGACTCCATACCTGGGGTACCAATGGAGAGCAGACCCCGCCAATAACGGGGACCAACATCTCCATTTGCTTTGCCCACCAACATCACCTCCATCTTGTCAGGATTCAGCCTCAGTCAGTTAGCCCTCATCAAGTCCCCCACTGCCGTCAAACACCAAGTAAGCACCGAGACTGCAGGGCCTGGGTCTGTTGAAAAAGAGAGGTACAGTTGGGTGTCATCAGCATACTGATGACACCGCATGCTGAACCTCCTGATCACTTCTCCGAGTGGCTGCATGTATACGTTGAACGGAGAGGGGACAGAACAGAACAGAATCATAGAGATACCAGGCTCAAGGGCTCCAACGGGTGCTTTGCTTAGGGACAATAAAACTAAACTAAGTCTCCAGGTTGGAAAACCATGTTGAGTTGGGGGACAAATGAGATCCATGGTTTGAAGGAAATGTTTCAGGAGAGGGTGCTTGGCAAGAGGCCTCTTCCCAGTACAACTCAGGATGGTAGAGTGCATAGATGCTTGTCACTTGATTGTATTAGCCTTAAGACCAAGATCCAAGTCAGATTGGAGGAACAGAAGAACTTCCTTTACCCCTGCAGCCAGTGGATCCACTCTCTTGTTTTTAAACTAGAGGGAAAACCTTTTCCATGTTGCACCATATACTTTGTTGGTAGACGTCCTTCTGGAAGTCAACAGTGTCTCAAGAAGCTTGCCTGAGAAACCAAGTGAGGCTTAGTTGTTCCCGTTCAACAACCAGGACACCAATGATAGTTTCTGTATGTCCTTGTGGAGCAATGGTCCCTGATGAAGGTCTCTCCACACTGGAAAGTATAGAGGATCTTTTAGAGACATGTCCATCAGGTCTGAAAACCATGGGTAGCATGGCCACCATGGAGTCACCATCACCAGTAGGGTCTTCTGGTTCCCTGGCCAGATGGAGAACTTGAGGGATGATGGGGAATAGTGGGAATGCTTGTAACAGGCCCTGTGGCCAAGGTGTGGACAGCGCTTCCACAGCTGCTGCTCCTTGCTCTCTTTGTCTTGCCATATACCAAGGTACTTTTGTGCTGGTGATGTTGGCACAGAGATCCATTATTGAGGAGCCGAATCTGTCCCTGATGAGTTGGAAGGCTTCTGGCGATAGGAACCATTCCCCCGGGTTCACCCATTGGAGACTCAGTCAGTTGGCATGAACATTGAGGGATCCAGCAACATGCACTGCTGTGATCAAGATGTGGCACTCGCCTACTGAAACAGGAGGGAGGCCTGATCTGGACCCCCCCGGGTCGTTGATGAAAGCCATGGCTGTGGTACTGTCTATACATATTAGTACATGAAGGTCCTTCAAGTGGTGAGACGTTCTGGAGAGCTAGGTGCGCTGCCCTCAGTTCCAACCAGTTGATGTGCCAAGATTTCTCCTTGGGAGATCAACTGTCCTGTGCTCACCCAAACTGCCCATTGCCGGCAATTGCTTGCGTCTGCAGCTCCCTGATGGGTAGACCCTGGACAGGCAATGGGGTTGGCACCACCATTGAAGCTGGTCCTTTATTGCTTAAGGACAAAGTCTGAGGGGTCCTCTCAGAGATGGCTGTGGGATTTTTCCCGAATCAAAAGTTCTAGAGTTCCCCAAATTTTACCTTCTAAATTCTTCTCACAGGGATTCACTACAGACACCAATTTATTTCAAATATAGTTGAATTTATTTTGAAGTAAAGCAAGCAAATGAATTACAAGAAATGAAAAGTTGTGGTTACATATGGTTGCAAAACAATTCTTATCTAATCGAACCTTACAGAATGCAAAACTTTCTACTCATAAGAAACCCAAATTCATTACAAAACACTCGGAAACACTTTATTCAGAGAGAAAGTTATTATTAAAAAAACTTATCGTAAGAAGATACCTATATTAGAAAGAAAGCAAAAGAGTACACTCAATTTGAATTGGCCAGACTCAAATGAGGCAGAGTTAATGATCACCGAAGCTTTGCTGGACCCAGGATCTGGGATAACTGGCAGGTAATTGTTCGGCTTTGGGTGGAAGCAAAAACAGCACTGACTGGACCACCTATTTGTATAGGGGTCTCAGATCTGGGCAGAAATACTGGTTTGGCCCTAATTCTAAATCTTATAATTATTCATAAGTAGTAAAGATCTTAAACTAAATATGGTATGAAGCTTTACAAAATATCTTATTGGCTGCTAGCAAGTCTCCCCACTTCTCGACCATATCTTTATAGAGGTTATTAATAAATTGTACAAAATGTCAAAGTAACAAGGTAACAAACAGGATGCCTATTGTCACTAGGCCCCAAAAGCGTCATGCCATACTATGCTAACTTTATGAACAAATAGTCAAGCAAAATAAGCTAAAAGCCATATTCATAAGAAAAATCTTATAAGGTGATCCAGGAGATGAAGCAGCTTTTCCTGTCTCTCCTCCAATAGGAACACTCTGTCCATGATCGTGCCCAGCCAGACACCCAGATGGAAGATTGATGTAGACAGGGTGAGGTAGTTCTTGTCCTTGTTGATCAAACATCCCATGTCCCTCCAGACAATCCAAGGTTATCTTCAGATCCCACGGGACATGGATGAAGTCCTCACTAGCAGGTTGTCTAAGTACGCATAGACATGGACGACTTGTGTACGGAGATGAGCCACCAGAGCAACCAGGATCTTGGAGAAGACCCGAGGTGAACAGGAAAGACCAAAGAGCAGGGCCCTGACCTGGAAATGTGGGTCTGCCATAGCGAAGCATAGGACTCTCCTGTGCGACTCCCTGATGGGGATGTGACGGTAAGTCTCCTGAAGTTCTATTGAGGCTAAGAAGTCTTTGGGACAAAGGGCTTCCTTGATGGATGACAGTGTTTCCATCCAGAACCTCCAGTATCGCACCGTCTTGCTGAGATCCTTGAGGTCGAGAACAGCCAGTGCGTTGCTGTTCTTTTTTGGCACGGTAAAGAAAATTGAGTACACTCCATAGTGTCTCTGACCTTGACCCCGATTTCCAGCAGATGATGGATTGCCTTTAGGGCCTGAGCAGCCTTCTTGGGATCCCTGGGCACAGGGGAAGGAAGAAAGCGGTCTCTTGGGGTGGAGGAGAATTCGATGGCGTAACCTTGTGAGATTGTTTCTCTGAACCATGGGTCCTTGGATGTCACTATCCACTGCTCTACAAAGAGCTGGAGCCTCCCCCCTATCAGAGACTGAGGGGCCGGGGGGGGGGGGGGGAGACGGAACCCTGTCATGCTGGACACTTGGGCTACTTTTGGTTGGAGCACTGGGGCTTCTTAAACCTTGACTGGTCACGATTGTCTACCCTTCTATCATCTATTTCCTCCTGGTCGCTGGTTCTTCCAGCCACCCCTGTGGCTATGAAAGGAAGCCTGAGGTCTGTAGGTAGGTTTCAGAGGAAGAGCCCACTTCTTCTCTGGCTCTTTAGTTAGCGTGTTCTCCATGACTTCACCAAAAAGCTTCTTGCCTTGGAAGCAGGCTTCAGTTAGCACAGATTTGGAGGTGACATCTAATGACCATGGTCGTAGTCAGATGGAGCGTATGGCCAACACATTCATGGCCATAGCTCTAACATTTAACTGAACAGTGTTAAGAGTAGCATCTGCTGCATAAGCCAAAGCTAGAGCAAGCTTCTTAAAGTTGCCTTTTAACTCCTTCTGCTCAAACTTCGGGGCTAGATCACTGGCCCAAAGATATGCTGGCCTGCTTAAGCTGGAAAGAGAAGCAGTAGCCCTAAGGGCCATGACAGATGACTCAATTTTATTTTATTTTTATAAACAAGTTTATTATTTGAGTCAAGGCATATATAATAGTATTAAAAGGAAACCACTACCCTTCGACACAGATCAGGGTCCAGATAATACAAGCAATACCTCCTCCTTGCGGGCCTCCCTCGCTCTCACCTGTCCCCCCTGATCGCTATCCAAAACTCCGCTGCCAAGGTCATTCACTCTGCCCGTTGCTTCGACCATGTACAGCCTCTCCTCTTCTCTCTTCAGTGGCTCCCCCTTCCTGAACGTATCCTGTTTAAACTCCTGGTTTTCACGTTCAAATTGCTCCATAACCAAGCTCCTCCTTACCTCTTGGACGTAATCTCCCTATGCACTCCTGCACGCGCTCTCCGCTCTTCCTCTGTCTCCTCCCTCATTTCTCCTGCTCACCTAATCGCCTTCGACCCTTCTCCCTCGCTGCCCCCCATGCCTGGAACTCCCTCCCTGCCCACATCCGCCTTGCCCCCTCCCTCCGCTCCTTCAAAACCCTCCTCAAGACCCAACTTTTCCTCGCCGCCTTTCCCAATGTCTGCTAGACGTTCCCATATACCTACTGTCTGTCCTCCTCTGCAGACTGCTGCAACCAACCTGATTGTAACCAAGCCAAACACACACACCTGAGTCTTTGCATCCGCTTGAATGTTTGTCTGTCTTCTCCCCTGTCTCTCTCACTGTTCCCTCTCCCTGTCCCCCCCTCCTTGTCTTTTAGATTGAGAGTCACAGGCAGGGACCGCATCTATTTATATGTTCTGTACAGCACCAGGTCACACGACTGGCGCTATATAAATGTTTATAATAATAATAATAATAAATAGCTCCGTTCTCTTTGATCAGCAGTAAAGATATGTCCCCATCCCTCCCGCCCATCCCATTCCTTTGCATTGCTCTCTTATTACTTCCAAAGAAATAAATTAACAATAACATCTACAAATGCCCCTTAGAAGTTGCTACAAACAGAAGAAACTGATTTTTAAAAAGGGGTGGGGGAGTGACCACATGCACAGCTCTATCATTCTACTATCCAAAACAGACCAACAGACTGCCAAGGAGACTGTCCTAATCTAGATTATTATTATTATTAGCAACCATTTATATAGCACCAGCAATGCACCTGGCGCTTTACAAAGTAATGGAACAAACACAGTCCCTGCCCTAGGGCTTACAATCAGAGAGACGGGGGGTGGGGTGGGGGATGAAGGAAGGGGAACAGAGGGAGAGACAAGGAGCGTAACATTCACAAAGATGCGAGGTCCCAGATGCACGTGCTTGGCTTGGTTACATCGAGAATGATGGCTGGCTGGTCCATGTGGTGAGGATATGAGTACACAGACCTCAGGTAACATTGTACTGGATGGTAGGTATCAGCAGGAGTTAGGAGAGGGGAGAGAGGAGTTGGGGGGGCAGAGCGGACGAGGTGGGTCTTGAGGGATTTGAAGGTACGAAGGGAGGGGGCAAGGACATTTGATTGCATTCAAATGTCTGACAACAGGAGTAGGTCTTCAGGTTCATTGATACAAAGTTGGTCTCTGATACATGAGAAGCAACTCGACCAGGTCGAATAAAAGTTCTCCAAGGTCACTACCGTTCACCTCTGCCAGAGTCTTCTCCATGGTCAGACCATACCAAAGGCGGTGCAGCCATTCCATTATGAACTTTTTTCTGAGAGCTACCTCTGCCTTCCTATCTAGCCTATCTTTGGGGAAGCCATCTCCCTCAGCTGGAAGGGCGGTTGACTTGGCTTGGACCGACGCCCCTGTGTCTACCTTAGGAAGAGACATGAACTCTTCCTGAGACTTGGGGACTGAATAATAACCGTTAATGTATTTATGCCGACCTTTAAATTTAGCAGGCTGTTCCCATTCCCTCCTTGATGGTGTCAATGTAGAGTTTATTTATTTTATTTTATTTATTTATTTTACAAATTTATATCCCGCCCCCTCCTGCAGTGCAGCTCGGGGCGGCTCACAACAATCAACATCAAACATTAAAATTCATTTTAAAATATAAATATAAAACATATCATATAAAACAGGGCTAGAAACATAATAACCAGATAACTAAATGGGTGGGGGACTAAAATCATCCCTCCCCACCCTCCCTCCCAAAGGCCTGGGCAAACAGCCAGGTCTTACAATTCCGCCAAAATGTTAAAAGGCTTGGGGCCAGGCTATGGATAACTCGGGAGTAGAAGCTGGCCTTCTGGGGAGGGCACGCTTGTTTTCCTTGGGTGCCTCCTGACTCTCACTGGGTGGAGAAGCACTGCCACAACCGTAGCAAGCAGCTTTCTAAGATTTTCATGTTCAGAAAGCCTTTCTCCCACTGGCTCCTCCCCCTTATCACCTTTGTCTGTGTCTGCATCAGACAATTCACCATCCTCTTTCCCAGAGGAGGATGGGGGAAGGGGGTCATTTACAACCCTCTTCCCCCTCGCCAGAGTGTTATCTGTAGAGTGAGCACGTTTATCCTTTTTTCTCCCTACCCTCCCTCTGTGGTGGGAGTGAGAAGAGGAGAAGGAACTGGAGAAGGATCAAGAGGAAGAAGATGAGCTAGAGGAGGCTGATGAGGAGGAATTAGGATCCCCTTCCCTACCATGCCTCATTTACTTGTTTCCCCGGATGGGGGAAGGGCTACGTGGTCTGTGACTGGGGGAAGCCAGGCTCCTACCTAGGGAGCTTTCTCCTCTCCCCCTGCCCTCAGGTAGAGAACAGGATTCCCCCGAGACCCTTAGAGGGGTAAGCCCTGGGAGACCGGCTGTGAGTCATAGCCTGGAACAGGTGGGGCTAGCCACCACCTGAAGAGCACCGCCTCCAGGATCGCCTCTCCTGAACTGGGTAAGCTCACAGGGCCTCTGAGTGGAGGACTCACCTCTCTCCGTGGCTCTCCCTGAAGCGGCTGTCTGGGTGGCTCTGCGGGAGGGTTGGCAGGCAGCCCGTGTCCCCTGTCACTTCTTTGTTCTTTGCAGGGGGATGGAGAACTGGTATCCCTGCGCTTGAGCTTTGTGCCACTTCCAGACTCTATTTTGGGTCTGAGGTGGCGGCAGCGCTGCAGGAAAAGGTGCAAAGCGCTCAGGACCTCTGCCACAACTTAACTCGCTGCCCGCTAAGCAGACAATGGAGGAGCGACTCCTAGTGTGGCAGCTCCACACGGGGAAAGGCCATTGCAGAAAATGGGGGGGGGGGAAACTGGGGGAAGGACTCCCCTGGACCTGAGGGGAATCCCTCCCCCCCCCAAGTGGCAGAGAGGGAGAGAGGATGGGCCAACTAAGAATAAAGTGAAAAGAAAAAAGTGAAACAAAGAAATTAATATCGATACTGAAAATGCCCTGAGTTAGCTCTAGATCCTGTTCCTATCCCAAGCAAGGCAGGAATGAAACTGGGAGTCTGCTGAGGGTTGTGCCCCTCCCACGAGGCGAGGCTGTCAATCTTCATTAGTGATCCTGCCTGTCCACGTGAGGAGAGAACACATCCCAACAGTAGACCATCTGGCCTGCCATAGGGGGAGAACAGGGGCCATTGTGGGGCCCCCAGGAAGAGCAGGGCCTAGGGCAGTCACCCTGTGGTAAGGCCAGCCCTGCATATAGGACAGCTTGCCCAGAGAAACAAAGACTTGAGGGGGCTTCAGAGAAGGTCTCTCCCTCCCTTCCCCACATATAGTATGACTATATGAATAAGACCAGGAAGAGAGGCCCTTGGAGATGGCATTAGGGTCTACAAAATCTCTTTCCTGGGCGTCTTACACCAGCAGGACGTCTGTGAAATCCAGGCCAATATTTCAAAGCAGCACAAAAGGGGATATAGAACGTGAGAAGTATGAGCCAAGACAGCAGAGTCTTTCCAGAGACTGGCAATTTCTGTTATATTCTCATAATCTTGTTCCCCTAAAAATGTAACAACATTATTTTCTCATGACCCAACTCAAGGTAAAAATATATTATCTGGTGAAATGAACACTTAAACAAGTAGATGCTTTTATAACGTTTTATCTAATATCAGTGTAACAGCATTGGCAATGGAAACCACAAAAGTTCAAAGTTAAGACAAACGCTATCAAATGTATTCTGCTTTGAAAAATGTCTCTGACTTTAATTTCCTGTAAACAGCAGGGAGAGGTCATAGCAAATACATGAAATCTGACTGAACAGCAATCAGGTAATCATTTTTCATTAGATATGAGGGAAAAAAATCCAAATACATGATGCATAATATTCAAATGACCTGTAAATTAAAATGTGAAGGTAACTAAAAATGCGAATGACTCAGGGTAAAAAGAGATGGATGGGCAGCACGGTGGCTTCCCAGCCCAGCCCAGGAAACAGCTGCCATACTTCCACTAACGTGTTCCCAGCCAGAGAGCCGTCCCACCCTCTGCACGCCCCAGCCCGGGAAACAGCGGCCACCCCTCCACTAACAAGCCTGTGGCCAGAGAGCCATCCTGCTGCCTGCATGTCCCAGGTAGGGCAAGGATCTCAAAAAATGGGCAGGAGGCAGGCCCTAGCCCCACCCCGCTCCTGGCACCCCACCCCTCACCATGACAGACAGCCATGGCAGGCCCTGCCCTGAGGTGGGGGTGGGGTGGCCGTACACATGTGCTAGTCCATTTTGGCCTGCATGGGTGATCCTTGGCCCTGGCTGCGTCCTCGGAGATTTTCCAAGGACACAGCCTGGGCTAACTGCTTACCTGCCGTGTGGCAGTCCCAGACCAACATCTGGTAGCATGTTAACACACATGCGGGTGGGTCCTGGGCCAAAATCACGTCTGTTTTTACCCTAAAAATTTACTCTTGTCTAGTCTATTGCCTTTAAAAGTTCCTAAGAACATCGAGAGGTCAGGTAAAGTGGAAACAAATACCATGGAGGGAAATACCAGGGGGGAGTGTGTTTAGTTGCTTACAAGTCTACAGCTATCAATTTTAAATATGTACCCAGTGATATGCCTCTGCCAACAATGACAACAACTCTTTTGCCACTAACCAAAAAATGACAAAGACTTGACTACTATGAGCCTGAATTGCATACATATAACTGAATATAGAAGGTCACCCCTCTCATCTCAAGTCTTTCGACCAAAAATCTTGGATTCTACCAAGGTGAAATTTTAGTGTATGTTTTAACGTTTAAATAATAATGAATATCTAGTGTCGTGCTTGTCCTGTTATATACAAAAATTGATTTGGTACAATTTGTATGCATTATCTTTTTGTTATGATAGACACTGTATCCAAACATAAGATTTGCACAGTTCTAAAGCCTCCGAATAGTAAGCTATGACAACAGCAGAGTTTTATGAATTATTATTATTATTATAAGCATTAAATAGGACCAGCGATGTACCTGGTGCTTTACAAAGAGTAAGATAGACACGGTCCCTGCCCGAGAGCTTACAATCTAAAGACAGGGGGAGGGGAGACAGGGCATTAATCTTTATTTCCCTTGTTTCTATGGGTTAGGTAGACCTACAATATTTAACTCTGCAGTCTAATTTATAGTCAAACATTGATATTTATATTAAGAAATGCAATATTTGCATAGTTCTGCTTTCCAAACAAAATGACTAACACAACCAATCACTTCCAATTAACTGTTCACTCAGACACCAAATTTGAACACAATTCTGAGAGATAAAGCTCAAACAAAATCATTTTCTCATTGCATTTTATAAGGTGATATCTACCAAAATTATGTACATTTCCTTCATTAATGACAACACAGAAATTAATGTCTATAAAAGACAAACATTATCAAGTTTTGTGAATCAAATGCATAAAAGCTTTTAATCATCTGCACTATAAACAACCATATGTGAACATCTGATTAAGCTGCTTTTCTTTGTCAAAGTTCTCTCATATGACAGAACAGGTGTATGAAGGGAAGAATTCAGAAGAGGAGGTGCCAGTGTAATCAGTGGACAGAGCATGGGACTTACAGTTCTGAGATTTGCATTCTAATGCAAGGACTAAGTAGATGGCTTTGAACAACACTCACTCAGTTCTCCATTTGAAAATGGGAATACTTCTTAGGCATGTTGTGAGGATTAATGACATCATGATTTTTAAAGCGCTTCGAAGACTTAAAGTGCTATATATTATCTCTAGCATCCATGTATAGGTTTATGACTCATTTAAGTGACTAACAGAACCACCAATCTGGTTTCAGAAAGCTACAGTAATCTGATTACCACTTGAAACAAGTGAGTCAGACTCTGTTTCAATCAGTTTACTTCACTATGACTGTCACTAACACAAACTGAGCTCATATATACATACAAACAGATAAATTATTTTGTCCAATCAGAAAACAGCGTTTTAACCCTTGTATCACCCAATTCTTCTGTAGTTGGTGGAGTAACGATGCCATCTTTGTATAGCCCCTTATTTCCAAAATGTTCTAACTGACCATGTAAATCAGCTACTGCAGCACTGGCAGGAACAGATCAAAGTTTAGTACTAAAAGCTACTTTATTTTTGCTTATGGTTCACATGAATCAAGGAAAAAACAAAACAGGTGGTGTATTCGATTATTTGTTAAATTCCCAATATTTGTATTTAAAACACCGATTCAATCATAACATCTTAAACTCTATGCAGGACAGTAATTACATCAGCAGCATTTACATATTTAAGGCCACTTAAGGAACTCCCCTTCTCTTAGCAGTCTGAGATAGAGGTGGCAAGACAGGATCAGCGGGAGTACATAAAGCAGTAAAGTAGCAACATAAAGTACAATTCAAAGCTAGCAGATACACCCGTCTTGTCTGAAATCCAGCCAGTCTTATAACATTAAAGGGACATATTGAGTAGTATCCCTATGAGACATTACAGTACCCAAATGCTTCCATAATGGAATCCATGCAGAGACTGTGATCTTAACTATTTTAGGGAATCCGGTGGGAAGATATTTCTGTTGTGACACTTAGTGTCTTTCCCTTCAGATTTGTGAATCTAGGTTACTGCAGGGTTGTACAACTGTGGAAAATAACTATTTATATCATCTTTCAACACTGATTACTTAATATTTTTAATCTTTATTAAAATGAATTAGCTATTTATTAACTCCCTCAGAAAGTCACAGGATTGGTCATCCCATCACTACTGTTTATTTATTTACTTCTAAACACAATCTTGGAGGCAATGTAAGACCTGGCTGTTCCATCAGGTCTTTGGGGAGGGAGATGGGCAGGTGGGTGGGGGGTAGAGGGATTTTGATATCTGCTCTTTTTAGTATTTTATGGTTTTAAGAAGTTTTAGTGGGTATTTTGTATTGCTGGTTTTATTGTTTTATATGTTTTGATCTATTGTGGGCTGCTCTGAGCTGTCTGTGGGCAAATGTAGCGGGATAAAAATATAATGAATAAAATAAAATAAATTACTCATTCAAGGAAAGTGGAAGTGTGTCACTATTTAGAGGAGATGGAGGATATTCATCTCTGTATACAGTTCTGTATAGACACACTAATTTAAACACTGAACATTCCCCAAAAGGAGATGAATGCAGCACACACTCTACATGTCCATTGTGAATATAAGAAAACTGATACACAAAGAAGTGATTTGCCAAATACTACAGATATCATGGTTAGAAGTCAAGAATTCTTGATTCTTATTCCTGTGATGAACCACTGTATCATAGATCTCGCACCTTACAAATATGCACCAAAAGAAAAATAGTAGCTACCACCTTGTTTTTGTCAATTTAAAATCTGTTGTATACTAAGAAAAGGAAAAGCAAATGGCTTAAATAAAGCTACTGTTACTCAATGCCACAGCAAGTGGCTTCAATCTTATTTTACACACAAATCAGATCAGTTGAAATCGAAAAGGCATTATGCATTGGCAGCCACCCAGTTCCAATCGCTGGTAGCTCCTCACCCACAAGGAGCACTATCAGCAATGTGCATTTTTATTCGGCATTAAAATAAAAAACAGCATGAGAAGGAATAATACATTCTCTTTTTCTTCTCCTAGATACTTCATAAATGGAACATATTAAACCAGAGAGTTAATGAATTGGAAAGCATTTTGGATCTGAGAAGCATTCCTCCCAACTTGAAATACAAATAACCCAATATCTAAAAAGTTCATTTTTGCACACTTTGAATATTAATAAATTTAACATTTATTACAAGTAACTGGTAACAGAGTCTAGCTTACTGTTCAAATAAATAGAAAATTGGGTACTTACCTGGTGAATTTTCTTTCTGTGTGGGTCGTGGCCAGTCACTCTGATCAGTCAGCACTCATGGGAAAAGGTTCGCTTCGGCCAGCAGGAGGCAGCACTGAAAGATTCCACTGGGTATGCCAGAAGTAGAACTGCCCCCAGCTCTCCAGTCATGACAAGCCCCCAGAAACAAGAGAACTGGAACAATAACTACAACAAAGGTCCTTCAACCAGAACTACTAAATGAGGGGAACAAGTGATTTAAGCAGCAAATCGAGCAAGGATGCACAGCCAGGGTGGGTCAAGTGACCAGCCAGGACCCACACAGAAAGAAAATTCACCAGATAAGTACCCAATTTTCATTTCTCTGTGGGTCCTGGCCGGTCACTCTGATCAGTCAGCACTCATGAGGGCATACAAAAGCAGTGTCCTCGACTGAGAAAGGGTGGGAGCAGACTGCTGCTTAAATAGGCCCTTCCCCTTAAGTACTGCAATCACGCCAACACCCTTTGTAGGACGCTCCTTCCAAACACAGCCTCAGCAGATTCCAACGTGGGTATTTTGTAGTGCTTCATAAAGGTGTGCAGGGATGACCAGGTTGCCGTCCTGCACACCTCCTCGTAAGAAGCTCTGGTGGTGAAGGTCGCCGATGTGGCCACACTCCTCAAGGAATGCACTGAGATCTGCTGAGGGGGAGGTTTGTCCTGAACCCTACAGGCTTCCAATATGCACACGGTGATCTATTTGGAGATATTAGTTTTGGATGCTTTGTCTCCAACTCTATAATTACTGAAATTAATGAATAAAGCTGTGGATTTTCTAAAAGGTGCGGTTCTTTTAAGGTACACCTTTAAAATCCGCCTGACATCCAAGTTATGCCATAATTTCTCTTGTGCATGCTTAGGATGCGGGCAGAAAGAAGGCAGAGAGATTTCTTGAGACCTGTGAAATCTAGTGTATACTTTAGGGATAAAGGCCTTATCCAATCTGAGTAAGACCGAATCCTGTCTAAAAACGCATCTGTTTGGATCCACTGATAGTTCTCATAGTTCAGAGATGTGCCTAGTGGATGTGATGCCAAACAAAAAGGCCAATTTGATTGTCAAACAGTACAACGAAATGTCCTGGATCGGTTCAAAGGGGGTTCGCAAGAGTGCTTGCAACACTACATTAAGGTCCCAGGACGGAAAGTGATGCACCACTGGAGCAGAGTGTAGTCTGGCGGCTCTGAGAATTTGTTTGGTGAAGTGATAGCCTCTTCTGAGATTTAGTGTTCAGCATGTTGCTCAATGCTGCCACCTGGCAGGCCAGAGTGTTAAGACTGAGACCCTTCTTCAGACCCTCTTGTAGAAACTGGAAGACATTCCTGATACCCAGAGAGCATGGATTAACTGTGCAAGTCTGACACTACTTGGCGAACGTCTTCCAGGCGTACTGGTAAATATGACATGTGGATTCTCTTTTATCTGCCATAAGAGTTTTTATCACTTCCCTTGAGTATCCTAAGGCCTTCAGGGATTGCCGCTCAATCTCCACGCAGTCAACTTGAATAGCTGGGGATTGGGGTGACGAACCAGTCCTTGGGTGAGAAGGTCCTCGTGTGCTGGTAGGACGAGGGTAGGCTCTGTCTGTAGATTCATCAGATCTGAATATCAGGGTCTGCGAGGCTATCTGGGAGTGACAAGTATGAATCGTGCTCTTTCTTGTTGTAGTTTGGCAATGATTTTGGATATGAGTGGTAGTGGTGGGAACGCATACAGGAATCCCCGATTCCAGGGAGCGCTGAGTGCATCGCAGTTCATTGCTCTTGGGTGTTTGAATCGAGATAGGAACTTGGGTACTTGGTGATTTTCTGCTGAAGAAGAGAGGTCTCTCTCTGGCAGTCTGAATTTTCGAATGATCAAGAAGAAAGCCTTGTCTGTTAGGGACCATTCTCCTGAGTTGATCCGCTGCTTGCTTAGCCAGTCGGCATACACATATGCTTGTCCCTTGATGTGTACTGCTTTTATGGAGAGCAAGTTCAACTCTGCCCAACAGAAGACACGTCGCCTCCTTGAACAGCGAACGGGATTTTCACCCCCCTTGGTTGTTTACATACGCTTGGGCAGTGGTGCTGTCTGTGTGGACCAGGATGTGAGAGCTCTGAATCTGGGGAGAGAAGTGAAGCAGTGCGAGTCTGATTGCCTTCAACTTCAGCCAGTTTATGCTGTTTGCCTTTTCTTCTGGTGACCAAATCCCCTGTGCAGAGAGCTCTCTCAAATGTGCCCCCCAACTGTACAGACTTCTGTCCGTTGTCAACACGGTTGTGTTCGGGTCTGAAAGTGGGGTCCCTTGGGACAATCTGTGGGGTGTTTGCCACCACTTCAGGGCCCTTTTTACGTGGTTTGGTTTGGTGTTTATTGAAATGAAATAAAAGGGGGGTTCACTGCTCTTCTGCACCTCAGGTGAAGCAGATCCCTGTCCAAGAGGGATTCAGCTGCCTTTCCTTCACCTTAATGAAGCAGGCCCCTTTCAATTCCCGGGATCAAGTGGAAATACTACTGTTTGAGAGGGTGGGGAATTACTCCTCTTCTATTTCTAGTAATGACACTTTTGTTCAATCAAATAGGCATTTATTCAATAAAAGAAGAACAATTAGCATACCAATTATTAAGAAGACACTTGCATCCAACATTTGCCCTCAACTACTCTGACTCCTTCAAATACATACAAAAGCACATATTCTTACGTAATCAGAGGTCAACGGTCTGGTTCCAGAAGAAAGGCAGTCAGGAGACCCAATGATGCTGAGAGTGAGAAAGCCTAGCTGCCAGGCAGTTGCAGGACTTCCTAGGGAGAAGTCCCAAAATGGGCCAATCACCGAAACCCTTCGGCTCCCTGATAAGGGAGAGCGACAGAGAACCGTGAAGGGCAGAGAACTGATCCAGAGGCTGGTCTTATATACAAGTTTCCCTTATTACTTATCCATGTTAAGGGGCTGTCTGCCTCTTACTTCAGAATGTTCTCCCTTATGGCTATTCATGATTGAGGCTTTTTCTGCTTAGTCAGTGGGGGCCTGCCCTGACCGATAGGGTCTGGTCCACCCAGGTGTTCCAGGGAACGTGTGGGGACGAGGTGACTTTTTTGTATTTATTACGAATCCGTGTTGTGTCAGGAAGACAATGGTTCAGTTTAGATCCCATATGGTCTGTTGTTGTTATGGTGCTCTGATGAGCAGATCGTCCAAATACAGGTAGATGTTGATGCCCTCCGTTCTGGGTTTAACAATCATCACTACAAGGACCTTGGAGAAGGTTCGGGGTGCTGATGCCAATCTGAACGGGAGGACCCGATACTGCCAGTGCTCCTGGTCATAGAGGAAGTGGAGCCACTGTCTGTGATTGGGGCATATTGGGATGTGGAGGTATGACTCCCTGGGTCGATGGAGGTTAACCAGTCTCTTGGGGCAATAGCTCCGCATATGGATCACTGTGTTTCCATGCGAAAAGGGGGCACTAGTACTGACTTGGTTGAGGGTCTTGAGGTTTCAGACTGCCCACCAGCCTCCTGATTTCTTTGGGACCAGGAAAAGGATGGAGTATAGTCCCTGCATTATCTGTCCCTCTGGGACTGGTTCTATCGCTCCTATCCTGTGCAATCTCCTGATCTCGCTTACCATGGCGGAGTGTTTTTCTGGGTTTGAGGATTTTTGGGAAGTGAGAGGGTGGGGATGAGGTGCTCGATAGAACTCTATGGAGTATTCATAGGCTATCGTGTTTAGAACCCATGCGTCTGAGGTTACTGCCTTCCATAGGTGTGCGAACTTTCGTACACGTCCCCCTATGCCGGACTCTTGCTTTGGACAGGGGGTCATATAGTCAGATGTCTTTGTTTCCAGAGTTCTGCTTCTGGTAGGAGGACTGTTTGCTCTGATTGGGTGTTCTACCTCTGGGTGACCACCTGGAGCGTCTTCTGTGATCCCTATGGTTAGAGTAGTATCCCCTTCTTCTGGGGTTACCAAAAGATGTGGAGGGTCTAGCGGGGAGATGAAAATTCCTTCTCTGTGTACTGAACTGTTGGAGGGATTGCTTTTTGGTCTTATCTGATGCCTCCTCTAGTACTTTATCCAGGCACACACCAAACAATTTGGGCCCCTGGAAGATTCCCGATATTAAGAGGTCTTCCCTTTCTGGCAGGAGCCTTTCCTTTTCCCACCTCCCTGGATCTGCCCTTTTAGGCTCTGTGGTGGGAGGGGGAGGGAGAGGTAGTGTGCTTTCACTTTCCTTTTCCTTTCTTGGTCTTGGGCCTACCCCTATCAGGGGAAGTGAGCCTTTCATGTAGTTTCTTCAGGGAGAGAAGCATATTGTTCAGGACCGCTAGGTGTAGTGCAGTGGCTTGGGGCTCTGGGGTGGCAGGGCTCTGCATGCTCACCCTATTCACCTATTCAAATAACAGACCACATGATGGTCTTGAGATCCTCTAGCAGGGGCGTAGCAAGGTTGAGAAGGGCCCGGGCTCAAGTCTCAGTTATGGGCCCCCTATGTGCGTGCGTGCATGCTTTGCACGCGCACGCTCCAAAACCCCAAAGTGGGCGGGGCTTAAGGGATGGGGCAGGGCTTAAGGGATTTCTATTTCCTGAGTATATAAGAATCATGACTTCAACAATGGTCCCTGATCAATCAACAATTTCATTATAGAGTCTCAAGCTTCCGCTTTGACCCTTAACTAATGCAATTGTTCATTTTTATACTGATATAGCATCACTAGTAGTATCTTTATCATATTAAATAAATGCAATAGAGTTCCAGAGTTGTTACATTACAGCAAAGTCAATTAAGGTGGGTAGTAAATTGACAAAGACAACTGAAAACGTGTCTCAATAAAAACATATTGTAATTTTCAGTTTTGGGTGTTTACAGTGAGTCTTCTAAATCCATAGTTGGGCCCCTGGATAATTACCTCATTTATACAGTTGCTAAGAAATCAATTATTTCCAATGGAGTTGTAGCACAGCACCTCAGTCTGCTCACTTGTATAGGTGTTTAGATGTGGTTTGAGAGTATGTCAAAGGCAAAACACAGGCACTCTGATTCTCAAATCATACGGTGCATGAATGCTTTGAGAATCAGGCTGTTAGGGTTTTAAACCATACAGTCAGTGGGAATTCTATGGGTGTTTTAACACAATACAGCTCACTGAAGACTAGAAATAGAATTGAAGCTCATTTTGAGGGGTTGGGCTTTTTGATGGGTAATGCCCTAACTACTCTAGGTGTTTTGCTGGCCTAAGGCAGAAAAATAAGGCTTCCATCACAGCCAGAAATTAAAAGAAACATTTACTAGAATTTTAGTCTATCCTGCAAAACCTTAGGCTGCAATAAACAGTCTTTGCAAGACCAGAGCCTAGCCACTTTCCTGGCTACAGGGTGCCACATATTTAATTTGGGCAATTGATTGTACTCAGTCTATCACATATGCAGCCCTGATGTTACCACAATAACAGCTAATAATTTTAAAGTAAAAGCCTGTAGGCTACAGGTTTTACACCAGCCCTCCCACCCCGCCATTTTTTAAAATGATGTAAGAAAAGACAACAGAGCTTAAATTCACCACCATAATGGAAATCCCCACATTCTCTCCATACATAATTTTTCACTTTAAAAGATTCCGTCAGCTACAATTGAATACCTGTGTTGCTCATTAAACATGTTTGGCATACACAACTAATAAAAGAAATCTTATCTTAAATCATTGTACACCTAACTGATAGTTGTTCTAAGCCAATTACTTAGCCTTTATTTAGATATTATTCCAACTGTAGTCAATAGGAGTTTTCACTAATTAAGATTGAAGAGTCAGCTCCCCCCTTCTCCTTCCTACCCCATATGAATTTGCTCATCAGAATCCCTGTTGATCTTCCTTTGAGCTCATTCTCACAAACTAAAACTCCCTCATGGTAAACTGCACTGGGAGAATCGAGATAATCACAGACCACTCATAAAGCTCTGCAGTTCCAGGGGTAGGAACTCTAGAGTAGTTTTCACAATAACACCTTAGGGTAACTAGCCTTTAACTTT
>QEPC01004298.1:655781-683608 GCA_003113815.1 Sphenodon punctatus | reverse complement strand
GGGGGGGGGTCTGTGGGCACACCAGTGCATGGACGGGGCATGCACACGGCTGCAGACGCATCCCCACTCACCCACCACTCATCCACACCCACGGAGTAACCGCTGTTTCCTCTGGTTGCTCCGTGCATGGGGACAAGTGGGGGGGTGAGTGGGGATGCGTGTTAGGCAGGCACGCACGCACCCCCACTCACCATGGGTGTGTGCACCGCATTGTTCACACGGAGCTCCCCTACCCATGAACACACAGAAATCTGCGTGTTCATGGGTGGGAGAGGCCCGTGTAAAAACGGCCACATTCTCACAACTGTCTTACTTATACTATCTTAGGAAGGAATTTAGGATGTAAAGCAATATCTATTCTATCTTGGAAAATAATCTGCAAATATGGTTCCGAGATTATTATGACTGCTATTTCACTAACCTTTCTTAATGAAGTTATTGCTAACAGGAAGACTGCCTTTAAACCCACACCCCATAACCAGTTCATTTGCGCCCCCCATATAATCAATTCACGCTGCCCTGGAGGCACAAATTAAATGGTTATGGGTGGGGAGCAGCGTGAATTGATTATATGGGGGCAGGGGCAGCATGAACTAATTATGGGGGCACAACTGAACTGGTGTTTAGGGGAGGTGGGGGGGAGGGAGGGAGGTAGGTAGGTAGATAGATAGATCTTTTCATGGCATAATGCGCTTAATAAGCTAGCTGCATTTTGGGTGTCTGGTGTGTTTGATAGCAGCTCCTCTGGACTGGTCGCACAACATGCGTGCACAAGGCACAGGCAGCACCAGCAGCAAGAAGCAACAGGCCCTGGAGGCCAGACTGGCTAAGCTCACCCCCTCCTCCAGTAAGGCAGTGGATGCAGTCAGTCTCTCTGCGCCTGCCTCACTGCCTGCCCGGCCGCCCCTGCAGTGGAACCACTCCTGGGGAGTGGTGGTAGACGCTCAGCTGGGAAGGTGGGGGAAGCATTGGGAGGTGATGCTTGTCTATGGCCACTCGGCTGAGCACCAGGTAAGGCAGCCAAGGGGTGCTAAACCGGGGGGTGGGGAGTATGGGGAGGCCATGCTTCTCCATGGTTGCTCGGAGTGGTGGAAAATGGGAATCCTTCCTGTCCAGAGGGAGTAAATTATATGTAAATGTACTCATTTGCATAATTAGATGGGGCCTAGTTATGCAAACTAGGCCCCGCACCAAGACTTCGCACATGGCCTCACAAACCTTGGGGCCAGCCCTGCTCCCTGTATCCATGATACAGGATTGAAATGGGCCAGTTTTCTTAAGAGACTTTCAAATGAACACGTAACACATTACACAAAGGGGTGCTGGTTGGCAGATCTGTATGCAGCACTCCTCTCTCCCTCTCAGGACCCTTGAGGAATGAACAGGCCACCATGATGAGATATGGGGTGGGTTCAATGCTAAAGAGTAATGTTACTCTTATTTTTACCCAACTGAACCTAGAGGCTATTAAGTTGGGGTCCAACTGTGCTAGGTATTGTATATTTAATATTATTATGCATATAGTTCTTGCCTCAAAGAGATTATTTAAAAAAAATAATATATAAAAATAAACGTAACAGGTGGAATAGAAAAACAAATGCTTCAGGGTGGGGTAAGATATGTACAATTTTTGAGCAGTAATCACAACTCCTGTTCAGCCCAGACAGTACTTTTCTGTATGCCTAATGGCAGAAATGAGATCTGAGTGACAAAATGGTGACTTCACAGATTTGCACTGGAAGGTTTAAGAAATGGTGTCTCATAATTTCTAGGAACTACCACATTTGAAATACAGGGAAAAAACCATCTGTATAAAACAAACACTCTTTAAAACGAACCCAATTAAAGAACCATTCCAAGTTGAAGAACCATTTTGATCAAGTGCATTTTCCCAGTCACTCTCACAGTGGAACAGCTTCCAAATCAGAAGTGTCAATGGGGGCAATTTTCCATGGACTTTATTTAATAGGTGCCAACTCTACCGATTGTTACCATAAACAGTACTGAGAATGTTAGGTTTTAGTTTTCACTAACAGTCCTCAAGGTTTTCACTTCAATGAGATTTATTTTGGCACTAAGGACCAGCACTTATCCACTTCAGGCTTGTTCTGTAATATTTTATTACTGATTTCATACACTAAAACAGTATGTAAGTAAGTAAGTAAGTAATTTTATTGTTAGCCACCTGGGCTGTAACAAATCATAAAATTTACATAATCAGATAAAAACAACCAAAACAACCAGCAGTATAAACACAAATATAAAAGTAAATACAACAACAAAATTGTGTACAACGATGCCCACTTATTTGTCCTGTTTAAACTGCAAAACCTGCAAAGAAAAAGATGCGACTGCTCTGGAAAATGGACCATTAGTCTCCAAGAGTAAACGTATTCTGGAGTTCTCACTCAGCCCCAAGGGTTGAGCAGCAATAGCAGGAGAAATGTATTTACTCCTAAACTCCAAATAAGCTGGGCAATGCAGGATAATATGCTCTTCTGTCTCAATGCTACCCCCTTCACAAAAAACACAAACTCTCTTCAGATAGGGTATATTCTTATATCTGCCCAGAACCAGGGCAGAAGGAAAGACGTTTAACCTCATTAAGGCAAAGGCCCGCATAAGGGGCCATGAGTCCCAATTCATTAAATAGGATGTGGGAGCTTCTTTAATAACATAGTCTGGGGCACTGCGAAGAGAAGTCCGAGCTATAGACTAGTTGTAAACACTGATCATTAATTCTCTGAGTAATCAGACGGTCCGCCCCCTTCTTGCCTAGAGGACGCAGAATCTCTCTAGACAGACCCAATTTTGCGATTTCCAATTCCGCTCTATTACACCACCCATCCTTTATTTGGTTATTATGAATATAAGCCAGTAAAGAGTTAGAGGCTGGGGGGAACAATTCCACCTTTGTCCAGTATTTTAAAATTCCAATCAAGGCCAAAGACCTAACCGGAACCATACCCAATTCGGCCCGCAGCAGCACTTGAGGGACTGATTTTGGGACACCCAAGATTGCTCGGAAAAAAGATTGCGAGGGAGTTCAAGTCTCTCCAAAACTGAGAAACCCCACACTGCCACTGCATAGAGTAACTGAGGCAAAATATTAGCCCTAAAAAGGGCCAAAGCCGGGCTAACCAGCCGCCCTCCCTGTGTATGAAAAAAGCAAACAATTGAACACACCGATTTCCTGACCTGTTTTTTTATTGCAACAAAATGGGATAACCAGCTACCGGTGTTAGAAAAAACTATCCCCAGATATTTAAAAATGTTTACTTGTTCCAAGGTTTGGCCATCCATTTGCCAACGAAATTGGCACCTGGGTTTACATATAACCATAACTTTGGTCTTATTATAATTGATAGCAAGGTTCTCCTCCTTACAGTAGGATTCAAACCGTGTCATACTGCGCCACAGACCCACCTGCATTAGTGAATTATGACAGTGTCATCCGCATACAACAGGAGGGGTAACCGATGGTTACCCAACAAGGGCACATGATTAGCTGGTATCTCCATATACGGAATTAGATTATTAACATAAAGGTTGAAGAGGGTCGGGGCCAAAATACAGCCCTGACAGACACCCCTCTCCACAGGGACATCACTTGAACACGGACAAGATGGAGCAGGGCGAACTTGTAGGGAGTTGTTTCTGTGCAAAAAAATCAATAAGTACAGCAAACGACCATCTATGGACCTACCACAAAGCTTCATCCATAGACATTCACTATCCACAAGGTCAAATGCGGCCCGAAGGTCCACAAAACAGCGGAATTTTATTCTGTCTGAATAAATATTTAGAAATTAGATGGCTCAGAATGTAAACATGATCCACCGTAGCCTGCCCAGCCCTAAAGCCTGCCTGCTCTGGGAACAGTATTTATTCTTCTTCCAACCAGGCATGGAGCCAGCCCAGTAAATACTGGATCAACCCAGGATCAACAGGGTCGAATGACCCCGGTCCAACTCACGGGACAGGTTGTCGACCAAGGCCACAAGCGCACTCTCCGTGCCATAACCCGGACAAAAGCCCGACTGCGAGGGATCGAGAAAATTAACCCAATCCAAATGCCCCTGAAGCTGCTGAGCCACCACCCGTTCAATAACCTTCCCTAAAAAGGGAAGGTTAGAGACTGTCCGATAACCGGCGGTGGTGTCAACGTCCAAAGATGGTTTCTTGAGCAGGGTTCAGAGACAGCCCGGCACCCTGCCCTCCCCAAGGGAGACACTGACTATCCCCACCAGCAGCGGTGCCAATGTCTCCTGGCTAGCCTTAACCAGCCTGGACGGGCATGGATCTAGTTCACTCGAACAGTCCCAAGAGCATCCACTGCATCTGAGGGCGATACTGCCTGAAATTCATCCCATAAAACAGGACAAGAAGGGGCTTCTACTGCCTCTGACCCATTCCCTGCTAAAAAAGGTACATCAAAACTGTGGTGAATTTGAGCGATTTTATCTGCAAAAAAGTCTGCAAACAAATCTCAGTGAGCCTTTGATGGTTCTATGTCCAAGCGGAGGGAGGCCGGACTGACCAGTCCCCTAACCACACAGAACAGCTCAGCCGGGCGGGACTTAGCGGATGCAATGAGGGCAGAAAAGAAACCCTTCTTTGCTGTCCGCACTGCAACGGCATAGGTACGTAACCAGACTCTATGTCGCAATCAGTCAATTTCAGCACGCAAATGATGCTGACGCCACCATTGCTCTAACTGCCACCCTTCCTGCTTCATCTGCCGCAGCTCCCCAGTATACCACGGAGAGATACGTTGTCAGCAATTCAGCAGCAGATGCCTGGGAGCCACGCAGTTGATGGCCTCCGTTAGCATAGTATTCCACCTGGACACGAGGTCAACAAGCGAGCAGCCATCGAGGTCAGATGAAACATCCCCTAGGGCTATCTGGAACCTTTCAGGTTCCATAAACCTTCAGGGGTGAACCAACCTAATTGGTTCCACACCCTCTCGGGGGCCAACACGTGCCAGGATATCCGCCCGGAGGAGATGATGATCAGTCGACGACAAGGGCATGACAGATTGCACAGGAAATCTCCTCACAGACCAGGCATCCTTAAAAATAATGGCTATACCTCCCCCCCACCTTCCCTCCAGCTGCGGCTGATGCTGCACAGAGTACCCAGCTGGAACAAGATCAACCAACACAGGCCCTGATTCATTGTCCAGCCAGGTCGACACACGTGAGGTCGGCCGCCTGGTCCAGGAACAACTCCCAGACCGCAGTTGACTTGTTAGCCACTGACCTCGCATTAATCAGCATCAGACTAAGGCCAGGGGGCCTCTGAACCCCGATCACCTCACCACCTGCCTGGGGGACAGTGAGCAGGATAGAAACACACCATCTGTCCCATCTCAGGTTGAATACGCCTCCCAGAAGAACCATAATTCCCCCGGCCCAGAACGACCCCTATGGCTGCAGACACGCCCCCCCCGATCCACTGCACCGACCCCCAGCCCCGAAGGCTGCCCTGCCAACCCCCCGAAGGAGATTCCCCACCCCCAAAACACCCCCATCCTCTTCTGCCACCGGAGGATCCCACTCTCTCAAAGGGCTGCACCCCTCTCTCACACCGAGGGGGTCAGCCCTTTCCTCCCTAACCCAGTCCCCTTGTCCCCCTCCCTCATACAAACACCCCATCCCCCCAATCCCTTTTAAAACAATGAAATGAGCTGCCTCCTGGTCCTGCTAAAGGCCATGCCTAAGGGTCCTTTGAAGAAAAGTCGATGTTGTACGGAATCGGCTCCGGCTGCCACTGCCATGTCCCCACGAACAGTCCCCTCAAATGGCCAGCGCCCTTTGAGTGTCACCCTTCGGGCTGGCACCCTCAGGGGCCAGCCCTCAAATAGCTAACTGTAGAGGCAGGAGGGGCCTGGTGTTAATGATGATGATCCTACAGGGATGCAGGCCCTCGTAACCCTCAGGGGCAGAGACAGCACCCTGATCCATATAACTGCAATGCTTATGCCCAACCTAAACATTTCTGTGGTAACTTGCATATTTAATTGGTAGTCTAGTGTATTAGACTTTTCTTAGAAGTCTGTATTGTACTGCAGGTTACTTTTATAATTATGTTCCAATTATTTGGTGGGGATTCAAGTGAGAAAAAAAATAGGGGGTGGTGCATCACTGAGAATTTGCAATTTCGTTCCCTTAGTGTTCTTAGACAATCAACATTGGTTAAATTTTGTGTGTGTGCAAGTTTTCCACAGCAAAACTTTGACAGCAATTCAGGATAGAAACCATACTTAAAAAATAAATAAAAATCCTGTGTTTGGAATGGCTCCAAATCACACAGCCATCTTACTGCTTTTCCTCCACTAGGGCAAACTAAATCTTAGAAAGGATATCTTTGTTACATATATTATTTATATACAAAACTGCTTAGGTGGCGTGTGAAAGAGTGCATGTAAAAAGTAGTATTTGGAAAGACCACTACAGGAACCAAATATAAATTTGGTAAAGCTCATTGTTTTGAAAGCCAATCTCATTATATGTGGAGAGGCTGGTTTGGGATGTTTAAATACTTGCAGGAAGCAATAGTGGGGAAGGAAAAATAGCAAGAGGGAGGCAGGAAGATTTTTATTTACTTATTTATTTTGATTTATAGCCCACTCTTCCCTAAACGCTCAGGATAGGTAACACAGCACATATAAAAACATGGATAAAATAAAACCAAATTAAACCCTAAGCTACATATAAAAATCAATTTAACAACATCATCCCATACCTTATCCCCACCTGCCAAATGCCTGGGCAAACAAATAGGTATTACATTGCCTCCAGATAATGCTCAGGCTATGGCGTACCTCTGAAGGGTGTTTCCAAAGCTGTGGAGAAGCCACTGAGAACGCTTCTTTGCACACCTCTGCTGTACAGGTTTGGTGTGGTGACGGGACTTGCGAGAGGTTGCCCCCGGGCTGACCTTAGTAATCACTATGTAGCATAGGGACGAAGATGGTCTTTTAGATATTTTATGTTCATGATAGAAGTGCAGATGTATATCCAGGGCATGAAATTTCAGATCGAACTCCAGGAGCCAAAAAAAATAAATAAAAAAAGTTGCCAGACGTATGTTTTATTGGACGAAATAGAGTTGGTGGGGGTGATATACCTCACCCGCTTTGCTCAGTCTATAGTTCCAACTCCTGACTTGCCTGACGAAAGACCCTGTGAAGTCCGAAAACTTACATACCTCCACCAAGCGTGATGGGTTCAATAAAAGATCAAATTGTATTACTTTGTCTCTATTGCCTAAAGTACATTTAGGCACTCAAAATGCACATTTGTCAAATGATCAACTCAGTCCATGTTTTCTGTAATTAAATAGTTAACCATGTTAGTACTTAAATTATGTTAATTAAGACTTCTCCATTAACACCAACCTTCAGAGGGAGGAAGAATGTTCACACTTCCTTCTCATTTCAGTTTGATTACATATTGAACTAGTATTGGTTTACATTAGGTCATCCTCACACATTGTTCTGCAAAACACACAGTACTAGAATAGTGGTGATACGCTGGTCAACAGTAGCATTTCCATCGCCACCACAAACAGAAACTGGATATTATTTTACTCAGGAGTAAAAACTACATGGCTGCCTGTTGTAAACTATTTGCTTTCACTATTGTCTGCCTTCCAATATAGCAAAAACATCTATAAAAACAAGCATTATTATTATTAATGATGATGACGATGATGATGATGGAAGGCAATTGGAGGTTTCTCAATTTTTTTTATTTTTTTTAACTATTATCATCACAATCATTATTGGGTCAACAACGTGTGAACAGTTGTGGCAAGAGACAGGTCCCTCAAGGTGCTTACAGACTAAAATGGACAAGGGGAGGGGTGACAAAGGGAAAGGTCACGTGAAAACCTATTAAATGTATATTACTGTGTGTGTTTTCTAAATTAAACTCCAAAGACACTTGGAGTTATACATTTCTGAGGGTAGGAACTGGCTCTGAGTATTCAGACTCTTTTTGACATTTTTTTCCACTGCAACTGTCTCAGGAAAAAAAGAGGCGATTCTAGCTCACATTTAAAGCAGTTCATTGCCTAACACTGAGGCTAGTCTGGGAATGAAAGGCAGCTGGCTGACAACTCCAGTGTTGTGAGAGTAAGCATAGGCCAGGCCAGTGCGCTTTAACCTTATGCAGGGCTGGCATCATAAATCCCCATGTACGACTGCTGTATATGCTGCATGCTCCTGCTACGGGTCCCTACTACACAGCCCTGGCCTGACTATTGTCCTAGGTCTTCAGAAATGCCACTGTGCCAAGATAAGAGACAGGGTTCGGTCCCAAGTAGTATCTCCCGAGCCTACTCAAGCTTGTATACTTAAAAAGTGAGAAATAGGTTAGGAACAAAATAATAACCCATGTATCAGTCACTCACAAAACTACATAGAATGTGAGTCAGGGTTGATGCACAATCCCATCCCCAAACAAGGATGGTAGAAACAGGCAAGGAAGAGGCTCACATGTAGGATCATTTCCTTTGTAAATAGGGCCATGATCTCAACCAATACTTGGGAGCATGCCTTCTGCTCTGGGCTTCAAAGTGGGGCTATGCAGATAAGAATTTGGGAACACTATAGTAGGGGTTTCAAATAGAGTTTCAAAAATAAAGGATACTATGAATCTGTCATCTTCAGAAATAAGAGACATTGGGTGTTAACAAACAAGATGATAGCCAACAATAGCCCACGCCAGGAGGGTGTTCACCTGCCCATTTATTAGGTGTTCACCTTCACTGGACACACAGCCCCCACACATGGTGCAGTCTTGGAGAATGTGGAGCCCACCGTGCAGACGAATGTAGGCTAATTTTCACCCATGAGTCTGCATCCCATCAATTAAGTTGTGTGCAGCACCTCCGCTTATATAGGTCATTAGCATCGCAGAGCTGCGGGCAAAAATCCTAGAGCATCTGAGGAGCAGTCATTTCCTGCCCTTCTTTCTGTTCTCACTCTCACTGGTGCTGCCAGTGGGGGTTGCCTGTTTATTAGGCTGAACATGAAAACATCTGAGTGGGGGCTGCACAGACCAAACACCGACTCCAGTGGGCTATCGTCTTGTCTGAAAACACCTATCCATTGTGTTCCAAGGAGGTTTCCTTAAAACAAGGGACTTCTAGCTATGCTAATTAACAGGGATCTGTTAACCCAGGATAAGTCCTTGCATTTTTAGACTAAAAAACTCACTCTCTTTAGGAATTAGCTTCATGTGTCTTTTACTCTCTATACAAGTGTCCCAGTACAAGTGTCCAAACAGTGTTTATGCAGTGTCTATATTCACAGTTTCATGCACAGTTCAGGTTTAGGGTTCAGGGCTCCTTTGGACCAGCCCCTCAACTTGGCACTGTCCCTTTTAGGGAAGCCCATCCCTCCCTTCCATCTATTAATACATTCTATTACTCACAGTCTTTAGTCGACCAGGGACGATCCCTCCGGCAGTCCACCCAAACCCTCTGGCTCTGTCCATTCCTCCAGAACAGGGCTAGCCTGGAGGCAGAATCTGTCTTCTCAGGCTCCTTCTAGTAACTCTCTGGCAACTTTCTGTTGCTTTCAAGCAGCTCACTATCTGAGACAGAGCTCTCCCCAGCTCCTGACTCTCCTACAGCCTCCTAACAGGGCTTCCCCTGCAAGCCCCTGCTGCCCAAGGTTTTACTGGCCGGGCACAGTACTTCTTGGAACCAGCTCAGGGGCAGAGCACTTCCTGGCTCTCACCTAGGGCTTAAATGAGAATGAGTTTATACTTGCAAGATTCTCAAAAATACCTCAAAAATGGCTATTCATGCACAGAGCATCCCTGGTGGCCATTTTGGTGTGCATGCACTGACCAGTTGGGGGCTATTTTGAGGTTCTTGAGAATCTCAAGGTAAGAAATTCTTGTCGATAAGTGTATTCTCTGAGATTTTTGAGAAGGGTGAAACCTCATTTCAGCCCTACTCTCACCTCAGCTTTAAACACATAGCTGACTCAGCCACACCCAGCCCAGGTGCGAGGCAACAGGTGTGCTCCTCCACTCCTGGGAGCGCCTGAGCCTCCAGCAGCACCTGCTGCACACTGCTGGTGCTAAGCACCTTAAAGGGCCAATGTTCAAATTCAGTAATGCCCTGCTACAGCTACACACTGGCCTCTGCCACATTATCTGGTTTCTCTCTCTCCTGTCATTGCTCAAAACTGAAATATCAGTGTCTGGTCATTTCATTGCTTCCAACCAGATGCCATACAAAAGTGGCTAAAACCAGAAAATCCAGATCAAAACTTGTCAGTTGGTAACCTAATTTTATGGTTAGTCTGATGAACAGACAGGAAAGGAAGGGAGTTACAGATGATTACTAATGGAGCTCTTTTTGCACAGCTGAAAGTGGTTAATTTTTAAGCATATTTTCACCCCTCTAGTCAGCCTCCAGAACTGGTTAACTTTACAGCTTCTAACCAAACCATTCTCAATAATCAAAAAAGGAAAATTTGGTTTACTTATCTAGTGAATTTTCCTTTTTATCTCCTGAGGAGACAGGCAGTCCTTGCTGGGCTTAGCTCCTCCACTCCACTTAGAAGCAGGATTCAAGTTTTTGATTGGCTGCCTAGCCTAGGGGAGGAGCTAACCCTGGCTTGGCTCCCAGAGCTGTAACTGCCAAGCTACTAGACAGAACTACTTATATAAATTAGAATGTAACAGCTGCAACATCACAACATAAACGTAGCGAAAAAGCCGCAAGAAAGAGGGCAACAACAGAGGGAAAGTGAGGAAGAGGACCCCGAGGGGGTCACTAGCCAACTTTTTCCAGATTCCCTGAGAAGGGTAGGAATACCTGAGAATGGGGTCTACAGTATTCAATTAGGCGTTGTGAGTTCTCTCAGAAAACAAAGAAAAAACTCCAGAGGGCGGGCCGGACTGCCTGCCTTCTCAGGAGATAAGGAAAATTCACTGGGTAAGTAAACCAGATTTTCCTCTCTCACTCTCCTGAGGAGGCAGGCAGTCCTTGCTCAGATGTACTCAAGCAGTGTCCCCCAAAATAGGGAGGGTATCTCAGAAGTAAAATAACACGCTCCAGTGGGTTACAGAGTCGACAATTACAAGAGAACTCTTTGCAACACCCACCAGCTAAAGGCAGCCCTAGCTGAGGCCCAAGTAATAAAGTTGTAGTGGCGGATGAAGGTATGGCGTGACGACCTACACACTGCCCTACAAATTTCTTCCATAGAAGCCCCCTGGAGCTGCACTCCTGAGGGAATGAGCAGTGATCCCTTTGGGAACATGCACTCCTTTTGCTCTAAAAGCCAACGCAATACATCCCCATATCTACTGTGCCCAGGCGGCTGGAGATGCTTTGTTTTACTTCTCTGGCCTTTCCTAAAGGCAACAAACAGGGCCAATTCTATTCCAAAGGTCTTCGTCCTCTCTAGGTAGATTTGTAGTGCTCTCCAAACATCCAGTTTATACCATAGATGTGTTCTTGAATAGGGCTGTAGCGGAATGTCGCAGCAGTAGCTATTTCCACCGGAAACAGCGTTTCCGCAATTAGTGGTATGGCATGGCAGAGGCTTTCATTCCGCTAGTTTCATTCCGCTACTTCCGCAGTTCCGCTAATTTCATTCCGCTACTTCCACAGGCTTGCAAAATAGCTGAAACATGACATTTTCGCTACTTCCGCCATTCCGCCAGTGCCACAAAATAGTGGAACAGCAGTTTTCCAACAGTTTCCGTAATTTTTCTGCAATTCTGCAATTTGCAGAATGCTGGCGGAATTAGCGGAATGTCCACAGAAAAGCCGTGGTGTGGCGCGGGCAATTCCGAAATGGCGGAATGGAATTGCGGCATGGTAACAGCTGCTGCTGCATCCGACCTTCTCTTGAATGCTGCAGATTAGGACAAAAGGAAAGCAGCTGTATATCCTGATGTCTGTTAAAATCTGTACTCATTCTGTACTCATTCAGTAAGGAACACCCTGTCCTGAACCATTTCCAGGACCACTTCCAAATAGTTCAGACTCTGCGTGGGTTCCGTGAAGCTTTTCTCCCAATTCATGATGAAACCGTGACTCTGCAGGTAGTTTGTCATTTGTTGGACTGCCCACTTGCACCTGTCAAAAGACACTGCCCTTACAAGGAGATTGTTGAGATAGGGGAATATGTGAATTCTCCTGAGCCGTAGGCTTGCTACTAACACTACCAGAAGCTTTGTAAAAACTCCCAGTGAAACTGCTAGGCTGAATGAAAGCACCCGGTATTGATAGTGCCACCATGGCTGTCCATCATGGCAGGGGAGCAGGACGTAGGTGGGCAGGTCACCCATATGTTTGTTGTGCTCCCGGCTCACAAGCAGGAGGATGGCTCTCTGGATGCAGGCACTTGTGTCCAGTGCCCGGACATGGCCTGGGCTGTGTTGCCTACAATTTTCCACCCCAAGGTGCGCGGGCTGCACGTCCATTATTACCCATTGCCTCACTTTTTGCTCAGACAATGGGAGTTTACCTGAAAAATAGGTTAAATCCCTACATTTTGACTGCATGCGTTCTTGCACACCTGTCTGAATGAAATAATGACTTTTCAACATGGAGAAGCTGGATGATATCAGCATTCAGACTGCTTGGGGAACTAGAAGTATCTGACTGACTTGAGAAAAAAGGTTATTGAAAATAAACTGTCTTGCACTAAGAAAACCTCCAAGACCTCATGTTCAGACATTGCATACCTGCATACCATGTATATAAAAATAGTTGTTTTCTACTGTCTGGACAACCTTTCACTCACTCAACTTTTGCATAGTTATTTTCTTTCTTAAAACAAGTTCAGCAACTACTAGTGTAACAAACACTTTCACCTTACAGAAACATACCTGTAAGAGTCAAAGGGCTTAACACTAGGTCAGAGGAAAGGCTCTTCTAATTATTATGACTATGCAAACAGTGAACTAAAACCCTTTTGCACATGTTCAATTGACAGTATTATAGAATACACCTAAAATGACTGAAGTTGGGCCAACTACTATAAATATAATTAAAGGGTATTTTGCTGTAGATGGTACCACTACTAATCTCATGCTTTTGAGTAAACCCAACATTGGCTATGATCCACAAACTACTTACTTCATAGTAGACCCATTGATGCGCCCAGAATCTCAATGAGTTTATTCTGGAGCTGAGTGCTTTGTGGATCGTGGCTATTGCTAGACTCACTGATGATATTTTGGCACTAACAAAAATTGTTTTTATAGTAATTTGCTCATTAATTAACATGATACTAAGTTAGGGAGTAATGTGATCACCAGAAAAAGTACAACAGTTAAAGCTGTTCTGCTCTTTAGCGTTTGAGTTTAGAAGGCCTCTGTCATATAGTGTCGATCAGGAGTGGGGAACCTAAAGTCCAGAGGCCAAATGCAACCTACAGCAATTTTTTATTTGTCCCCTCCTGCCCAGCCCTTTCCAGTGCCTGATTCCGGCCCCTGGATCCAGGCCCTACCCTCAAGCACTGGAAGACTGAGAGTAAGGGACCAGAGATGAGGGCATGCACACAAGGATAGGGGATAGATCTGTGGCACAGATCCGTGATCTGTACCCTCCACTCCCTGACCGCCCTTAAATTTTTTCCTTCATCAGATTTATTTTACAAACAAGCTTGGTGATTTGTTCAAGATTCTGAATATTTCTTCTATCTTTAAAAATCTACCATTCAGTCAACTATTGTCCGGGAATTAATCCTGGACCGGGCAGCCGACCTCGTGTGTATTACGGAGATCTAGCTGGACACTGAGTCAGGGCCTATTCTGGCTGACCTTGTTCCAGCTGGGTAGTGCTTCCGTACAACATCAGCCATGGCCAGAGGGGCGGGGAGCGGTATAGCCATTATTTTTAAGGATACATGAACTGTGAGGAGGTATCCTGTACAAACTATCTCAGACATGGATTGCCTCTACCTTGTGACTGATTTGTCCAAAGACAGATTAGGGCTGCTGCTGGTGTACCGTGCACCCATCTGTACAGCAGCTTCTCTGCATGCTCTAGCAGAGCTGGTATTGGAAGTGGTCTTGAGGTCCCTCGACGATGTTGGTTCTGCTTCAACATTCATGCCAATGCCAGTCTTTGGGGGGGGGGGCAGAGCATGAGTTCATGGCTGCCATGGCAACCATGGGACTGTCTCAGATGATTGCTGGTCCGACCCACGATGGAGAACATACCATAGACCTGATATTTGGCATGGACCCTGAGGCAGGGGATTCACAGGTGGGGGAGATGCCAGTTGTGCCCTTATCATGGATGGATCATTACTTCCTCCGGGCCAGTCTTCTGACACGTCTGCCGGCCGGAAAGGTGTGAAACCAGTTTAGTTGGTTTGCCCCTGGAGACATATGGAACGAGTGAGGTTAGAGAATGCTCTCGGTGAGTATATTAATTTATTATGATTTTTAAGGAGGGATGGTCTGTGAGGAGGTATCCAGTGCAATCCATGTTGGGTATCGAAGGTCTCCATCTTGTGTTTGATTTGGCAGGAGACAGTTTGGGAGTGCTGCTGGTACTCCGTGCACCTACCTGTGAAGCGGCTTCCCTGCATGCAGAGGTGGTGTCGGGGATGGTGTTGCGGTCCCCAAAGACAATAGTCTTGGGAGACCTCAACTTTCATGCTGAAGCTGCCCTTGGGGGAGCTGAGCATGAGTTCATGGCCACCATGGGCCTGAACAGCAGAGATGGGTAGTGCAGGGGCTGGTCAGTCCGGCCTCCCTCAACCTTGGAGTAGAGGTCATCTACTGCCCGCTGTGACATGTTTGTGGTTTATTTTGTGGACAAAATCACTCGTATTCACCATGATTTCGATGCAGCATTTATTACACAAGGGGAACCACGGGTAATGGAAGCCCCATCATGTCTGGTTTTCTGGGAACAGTTTCAGTCAGTGATGCCCACCAATGTGGTGGATGTTCTTGAGGCAGTCAGGGCCACTTCTTGTGAATTAGACCCTTGCCCGTCCTGGCTGGTTAAGATCTGCCAGGAGACAATAGGGCCATTGCTGGCTGGGGTGGTCGACACCTCCCTGCGGGAGGGCAGAGTGCCGGGCTGTCTCAAGGAGGTGGTGGTGCGGCCTCTGCTCAAGAAACCATCGCTTGATGCTGGCTCCCCTGCCAGCTATCAGCCTGTCTCTAATGGGTAGTGGTTCGGCAGCTGCAGGGGCATTTTGATCACATCGGTTTTCTTGATCCCTCTCAGTCTGGCTTTCATCCGGGTTATGGCACTGAGACTGTGCTTGTGGCTTTGGTAGATGATGTGCACCGAGATATGGATCAGGGTCATTTGACCGCGTTGATCCTGTTAGATCTGTTGGCTGCGTTTGATACCGTTGGTCATGAGATATTGGTGATGCACCTGCGGGACTGTGCAGGGGTGGGTGGGATTGTTCTTGAATGGTTCCGCTTGTTCCTGACCGGAAGAACCCAGTAGGTGGTTCTCGGGGACTGTTTTTCATCATACCGAGACCTCTCTTGTAGAGTTATGCAAGGTTCTGTTCTGTCCCCCCTCCTGTTCAACGTGTATATGCATACAGAAGAGCGCCTATAGGCTTTGATGCCAATTTAGGGGGGAAAGAATCTCTCTTGTCTTGTTTGGGGTACTAGGTCATTGATAAAGAGATTGAACAAGGAGGGTGCAAGGACACAACCCTGCTTTACCCCCTTCTCAACCCCAGTATCAGGCGTGAGCTGACCCGCAGTGTCCACCTTAACTACCACGGTAGTATTAGCATACAGGGTCCGAATTAGAAAAAGAAGCCTGCTATCAATCTTTAAGACAGACAGTTTTGCCCACAAAAGTGGACGATGAACTGAGTCGAAGGCTGCTTTCAGGTCAAGGAAAGCAGCATAGAACTTCCCATTCTTGGCTCTGTATTTCTCTATCAAGTGATAGAGAAGTAAACAGTGATCCAGCATGGATCTGCCTCTCTGGAAGCCCGCCTGCTCAGGGCAGATCTGATTATGATCTATCCACTCCGTCACTCTGGCCAGAAGGTACTTAGAATAAATCTTGGCCACTACACTGATAAGACTGATTTGCCTATAATTGGCCAAGTCAGATCTACACCCTTTCTTGTATATTGGTACCATGATAGCTTGTGACCAGCTTTTGGGAATATTTCCAGTGCTGTTTATCCTGGTAAACAAGACGGCTAAAATCGGTAACCACCAATCCATATAGCCTTTGATAGCCTCCACCTGAATCAAGTCAGGGCCGGGGGCTTTACCATTATGGGAGGACTCTATAATCACTCTCAATTCTTCCTCCGCAACAGGGGGTCATTCAGGAGAAATTTGGTCTAGCAAATTAGGGCCTTCTAGGCTCACACCTGAAGCTTCAGACAAGGATATCTGAGAAGCTTCCATAAACTTCACCCAGGTGAGAGGAGCAATTGGAATAGACCGAGCCACTCGCACCTGGGAAGAGGCTTCATTGATAATATGCCAAAAAGTGCAGGAGTCATTTGCAAGGCAAGTCCCTCAAGAGTTCCTGCCACTTGGCGAGGTAGTACTGCTCTTCTATATGCTGATGACCTGGTTCTTCTTTCCCAAACCAGGGTGGGATTGCTGAGACAGCTTATGTCCTTTGTAGACTACTGTCGGGTTAATTTTCTTTCCATTAATTACACAAAATCAAATATTCTTGTCTTTTCCCGTAATAGGCAGGCTTATAGATGGCCTATTTGGGATACTCAGTTTCAGCAAGTTAATTCTTATAAATACCTGGGGCTCTATTTTACTACTAATGGACAATGGAACAAGCATATTAGAACACTGAACGTGACTGTTAAGAGCCAAACGTTAGTGATTCGAAGATTATTCTCCGGGACAGGGAGGAAAAATCTGGAGATTTCCCTTAAAGTTTTTGAAGCTAAGGTTAGGGCATCTTTTTTGTATGGGACAGAGCTATGGGGTCCTCTGGTTAAGAACAATTTGAATTCCCTGCAGACTAGGTTTCTTGGTGCACTCACTAAACTTCCACACGGGACAGTGGCTGTTGCTATAAGACTCAAGACAGGTACTCGAGCCTGGTCTTCGGTGGCCTGGGAACGGGCATCTTTACACTGGGCAAAAGCGAGCAGGGCCCCTCAGGACAGTCTTCTACAACTTATGTTCTCAGATACCTTTATTAGCTCTTGGTGTATGGCGGAAACTCAGTATCTGGCCTGAATAGGTCTTTCGATCCCATATATCCAGACAAAAGTTCTGGCAGTTGTGAAAAGGGAGATAGTCTCGAGGGTGAGAGATGTAAATTATCAGGAAGATCTTGCGATGGTGGCGGGATTCCACCACCTGCTGGGGTATAACCTATGGGTTCCGCAGATTGGCCATAGGGCACATTATCTTGGTACTGAACTCCTTATCTCCTTAAACTGAACTGCTTATCTTCCCCCCTCATCCTTCCTCTCCTTCCTCACTGTCAATAACTATTGATGGAGTCACCATCCTGCCTGTCCCCCAAGCCCGTAGCCTAGGCTTCATCTTTGACTCACCCCTTTCTTTTAAACCCTACATTGACTCTGTTGCTAAATCCTGTCGCTTCTCCCTCCATAACATTGCTAAGATTCGCCCTTTTCTCTCTGTCTCGTCTGCCAAAACTCTTGTTCATGCTCTGGTCATCTCTCGCCTCGATTACTGTAACCTCCTTCTCACTGGCCTTCCCCGGTCTCACCTTTCTCCCCTCATCTCTGTCCAAAACTCTGCTGCCAGGGTCATCTACCTCGCCAGTCGCTTCGACCATGTGCAGCCCCTCCTCTCTTCGCTTCACTGGCTTCCCCTTCCTGAACGAATCCTGCACAAGCTCCTAGTCTTCACCTATAAAGCTCTTCACAACCTTGCTCCCCCCTACCTCTCTGCACTTATCGCCCTCCATACTCCAGCCCGTGCACTTCGCTCCTCCTCTGTCCCTTCTCTCACCCTTCCACGCCTTCCCTGCTCCCCTAAGCGCCTTCGTCCCTTCTCACTTGCTGCCCCCCATGCCTGGAACTCCCTCCCTGTCCACATCCGCCTTGCCCCCTCCCTTCATACCTTCAAATCTCTCCTTAAAACTCACCTCTTTCGCTCTGCTCTGTCTGACTCTTTATCCTGCTGAGCCACTATTCCTATACCTACGATCGGTTTACCCTTATCCTTGCCACATGGACCTGCCTGCTGTCATTCTCATCGTAACCAAGCCAAGTACGTGCACTTGAGACCTCGCATCTTCATGAATGTTAGACCCCTTGTCTCTCCCTCTGTTCCCCTTCCTATGTCTCTCCCCCAGCTCCTGTCTCTCAGATTGTAAGCCCTAGGGGCAGGGACCGTGTCTATTTTATTACTTTGTAAAGTGCCAGGTACACTCCTGGCGCTATATAAATGTTTGTTAATAATAATAATAATAATAATAATAATAATAATAATAATAATAAACAACAACAACAACAACAACAAGCGCTACTTTCAGGGGAAAGTATTTATTTCTCTGCGCTAGAATGAATGCACTGCCCACAAATATTCTGGTCCGACGTTTTGCGGGGATACCATATGAAGATTGCTTGTGCCCTTATGATTCTATGGCCACAGAATTGACACAATATATTCTGTTTGAGTGTCACCTGTATGATCCCATTCGATGGAAACATCTGCAATCCCTTATAGACAAGTTTCCCGGAGTAACCAAAGGAATTTCGACCCAGATGGCTCTTGCTGAGGTCCAGCCGGAACTATCTTCCAATGTCATGAAATTTCTGCTGCAAGCTATGGAGATGAGGACGAAACTTTTGCACTATAAGCTGTAAAGAGTTCCGTATTGGTCCTGTATATTTATCGACATTTCTTCCTCTTTCTTCCCAGGTGTTATTTGCTTTTGCCACCAACTTTCAGCCACTAGCCTTGGGTAGGGCAAGTTAAAGCTTAAGTATCCTTACTATGATCCCTGCCCAACTATGGCTAGGTGGTATAGATTGTTATCGTACCCCGTGATCACATGTTTATTTACTATCTGAATTATCTGCGATGGGGTCGAGTGCTGCCACCATAAGCCCCGGGAAGGGCAAGGCAAGCTTTGTATTTGTGCAGGTTGTATTTGTGCAGGGGTCGAGTGCTGCCACCACAAGCCCTGGGAAGGGCAAGGCAAGCTTTGAGAATTCTCTATAAGCTCTGGGTAGGCCAAGTTAAAGTCTAAGTACCTTTATTACGATCTTTCCTTAACTATGGCTAGATTGTATAGACTGTCATTGTACCCCGTGGTCAGACGTTTATTTATTGTTTGAATTATTTGTGCAGGGGTCGAGTGCTGCCACCACAAGCCCCAGGAAGGGCAAGGCAAGCATCGAGAACTCTTTATAAGCTTCAGGTAGGGCAAGTTAAAGTTTAAGTGCCTTTATTACAATCAGTGCCTAACTATGGCTAGGCTGTATTTGTGCAGGCGTCGAGTGCTGCCGCCATAAGCCCTGCGAAGGGCAAGGCAAGCTTTGAGAACTCTCTATAAGCCAATTATTTCCCAACTACGGCTAGGTTGTACAGATTGTTATTCTATCCCATGGTCGTATGTTTATTTATTGTATGAACTATTTGTGCAGGGGTTGTGAGATTTATCTTTAAGCTTAAGGCTCTAGGGATTAAGAACTATGTAGGACAGGGCAAATTGTGTATATCTTTTTCCCCACGTTCTTAGATATAAATGGGATTAGCTATATTTTCAGTTGCTCCATAACATGTACATGTGCTGCTCCCGGCAATTGTTTAATGGGTTGTTGTATTTCAAGGTTAAACAACAAGTTAGTTTATTACTACCATTACAGTCTCATTATATAGGCTAGGAATTTCACCCTGGTCCACTGACTGAGGGTCTAAGTTGTAGAAAGGTCTTTATTGTCTTTCTACATTTAGTTATAGTCCTTATTTGATTGTATTTTAGTTTGATGGACCCTTGTAGCTTCACTAAGAAGCTAGGAAGTCCACCTTGTTTCTTCGACTGTGGGTATATATTCCCATGAGGTAGCAAATGGATAGCTATGTATCTTTGTTTTTTATGTATTTGTGTTGTTTGTCCTGTTTTCTATATCTGTTGTATATGCACATGTTGACAATGACGTCTTTACAATAAATTTGAATTTGAACGTGTATATGCAGCCGCTTGGCGAGGTGATTAGGGGGTTCGGTGTACGGTGTCATCAATATGCTGATGACACACAACTATACCTCTCTTTTTCAACAGACCCAGGCCCCTCAGTCTCAGTGCTTGCTTGGTGCCTGGAGGCTGCGAGGGATTGGATGAGGGCTAATTGACTGCGGCTGAATCCTGACAAGACGGAGGTGATGTTAGTGGGTACGGTGATGAAATTGGCAGCACGCTTCACTGATGGGGTCTGTCCTCCATTGACCTTCCAGGTACGGAATCTAGGGGTGCTCCTCGATGCGCAGCTCCACCTGGATCTCCAGGTGGAGGCTGTGGTGAGGAGTGCTTTCCGCCAGTTGCATCTGGTGCGACGGCTTTGGCCGTTTCTTTTGGACTCTGACCTGGCCACAGTCATCACCTCTCGATTAGACTACTGTAACACGCTTTACGTGGGGCTACCCATGATGACGGCTCGGAAATTGCAGCTGATGCAGAATGTGATGGCCCATCTCCTAGTGGGACTGGGCCGCCGGGAGCATACTACACCAGTGCTCCGCTCTCTGCACTGGCTGCCGGTGGTTTTTCAGGCCCAATTCAAGGTGTTGGCTTTAACCTATAAAGCCCTAAATGGTCTGGGCGCTGCCTATCTGCGAGACCGTCTCACTCCCCATGTCCTGGATCGGCCCCTGCAGTCGTCTGGGGATGCCCTGCTTGAGGTCCCCTGAGTTTCTCAGGTGACCACGCGGGAGAGGGCATTCTCAGTGTCCGTGTCACGCCTATGGAAATTCCTTTTCAGTGGGGGCCCAGGGCCTCCCCTCTTTTCGGAAAAGTTGTAAGACCTGGCTATTCCGCCAGACGTTTAGCAGGGAAGAGGTGTGATGGGTGGGTGGGGTAGGGGGTTGTTTTTTTATTTCCTCCTTTTTAATGTTTTTTTAAATTGTTTTAATTGTTTTATTGTTGTAAGCTGCCCTGAGCTGCCTGTGGCAGGAGGGGCAGGGTATAAGTTTTAAAAACAAATAAATAATAAATAAATTAAAATATTTATATCTCGCCTCTTCTGCTCTCAGCAGCTTGAGGCGGCTAACAATAAAAACACAGAATACAAAAATACACAGGTAAAAATAAATTAAAACACTACATTAAAATTCAACTAAAACTCGGGGGAATAATTAGCACCCACTACCCTAACCCATTCCACCCATCCACCACCCGTCTCCCTCACCAGATGCCTTGCAGAACAGTCAGCTCATGCATCTTCATCAAAAGGAAGGGAGGTCCGTAGCTAACGGGGCCTCCATTGGAAGGGAGTTCCACAGCCTAGGTGCGGCCACCGAGAACGCCCTCTCCAGAGTTGCCTGGGGCACCTCCAGAGTTGTCCCTGGGGGACCTCCAAGAAGGCACCCCCGACCGACGGCAGGAACCACTCCAGGGCCCAGGGAATGAGGTGATCCTGTAGGTAGTCAGGGCCCAAGCCGTTTAGGGCTTTATAGGTTAAAACCAACACCTTGAATTGGGCCCAGAAAACTATAGGCAGCCAGTGCAGTGAACGGAGCACCAGTGTAGTGTGTTCACAGTGACCCATCCCCATAAGGAGACGATCCGCTGTATTCTGCACCAGCTGCAGCTTCTGAAGCATCACCGTGGGTAGCCTCACATAGAGCACGTTACAATAGTCCAATCTCGAGGTAATGAAAGCATGTATGATAGTAGCCAGGTTGGAGTCTGAGATATATGGCTGAAGCCTCCACACCAGTTGGCGGAACGTGCTCTTCGCCATAGCATCCACCTGGACATCCAGGTGGAGCCAGGTATCAAGGAGCACTCCCAGACTGCGATCCTGGGAAACCAATGGGGGACAAACCCCATCAATAACAGGGGACATCACATCCCACTAGCATCACCTCCGTCTTGTCGGGATTCACTTTCAGTCAGCTCGCCCTCATCCAGTCCCCCACAGCCACTAAGCATCGGGTAAGCACCGGGACCGCAGAATCTGGGCCAGATGAAAACGAGAGGTAGAGCTTGGTGTCGTCAGCATATTGATCACACCGAACATCAACCCTTCTCACGACCTCGCCCATTGGCTGCATATACACGTTGAACAGGAGAGGGGTCAAAATAGAACCTTGGAGGGACCCACACAAGAGGTTCCAAGGAGACAGTTCCTGAGCACCACCCGCTGACTTTTTCCGGCCAGAAATGAGTGGAACCAGTCAAGAACAACTCCGCCCACCCTGGCCTGGTCCCGCAGGCAACTCACCAACATCTTGTGGTGAACAGTATCAAAACCAGCTGGCAGATCTAATAGAATAATCAGGGTCAACTGACCCTGATCCAGTTCTCAGCGGAGATTGCCAACCAAAGCCACAAGCACAGTCTCAGTACCAAAACCCAAACAAAAGCCAGACTCAGTACCAAAAGCCAGAGGGATCTAGGAAACTGATGCTAACCAGATGCTCCTGCAACTGCTGAACCACAACTGTTCAATAATCTTCCCTAAAGAGGGAAGATAAGAGACAGGCCGATAACTGGCGAGGGCATCAATGTCAAGCGATGGTTTCTTGAGCAGAGGCCGCACCACTGCCTCCTTGACGCAGCGCGGCACTCTGCTCTCCCAAAGGGAGGCATTTACCACCTGTGCCAGCAATGTCCCTAACATCTCCCGACTGGCCACATAACCAGTCAGGACGGGCATGGATCCAGTTTGTAAAAGGTGGCGCTGACAGCCCCAAGAGCATCCTCCGCATCAGAGGGCGACACCCACTGAAACTGATTCCATGAAACCAGACAAGTCGGGGCTTCCACAGTCTCTGGTTCTCCCATTATATAAAACACGCCGTCTCAGTCACGGTGAATCCAGGCGATTTTATCCACAAAATAATCAATGAAGAAGTCACAGAGGACATCTGATAGTTCAGGTTCCAGGTGGAGGGAGGCCAGACTGACCAAACTCTCACCACCCGGAAAAGCTCCGCCAGACGAGACTTCACAGATGCTCTAAGTATAGCAAAGAATTCCTTCTTTGCTGCCTGCATAGCCAAGGCATAGGCTCGTAAACAGGTTCTATGTCGCAATCAGTCAGCTTCAGTATGAGATCGGCACCACCATCGCTCCAACCGCTGCCCTTCCCGCTTCAGCCACCGCAGGTCCTCGGTAAACCAGGGAAACCAGCGGTGCTGATGCTGGGGAAGTGGACACCTGGGAGTCGACCAGTCAATGGCCTCAGTCAACAAGGCATTCCAAAAGGAACGAGGTCATTGAGTGGATGGTGGTCACCCTCAAATCTCCACAACCGTTCACAACCGTTGACCTTATGTCTCTTTGGAATACTCTGCTAACTGAGGCTATCGACCAAACAGCTCCTAAGCCAACAACGCAGGTCCCCCCTGGTTTACAGACGACCTGCGGCAGACAAAGCGAGAAGGCCAGGCAGCAAAGAAGAGTTTCTTTGTTGCTCTCATAGGGTCTGCAAAGTTGCGTCCAGCTGACCTTTACTGGGTGGTGGGAGGCTGGTCAGTCCGGCCTCTCTCCACCTGGAACTTTTCTAGTGCTCGCTGTGACACATTTGTCTACTTTTTTATGGGCTAAAATCACTCAAATTCACCACGACTTCGACGCCACGCTTGCAGCAGTAGGAGAACCAGAGGTAATGGAAGCCCTGCCTTGTCCTGTTTTATGGAATCAGTTCCAGTGGGTGTCACCCGCTGATGTGGAGAATGTCCTTGGATGCTAGAGCCACCTGTTGTGAACTGGACCCGTGCCCGTCCTGGCTGGTTAAGGCCAGCCGGGAGATGTTGGGGCCATTGCTGGCTGGGGTGGTCAATGCCTCCCTTTCGGGAGGGCAAAGTGCCAGGCTACCTCAAAGAGGCAGTCATGCGGCCTCTGCTCAAGAAACTATCATTAGACATTGTCGCCCTGACCAGTTTCTAACCTTCTTTTTTTAGGGAAGGTTATTGAAGGGGTGGTGGCTTGGCAGCTTCAGGGGCATCTGAACTGTGCCAGTTTTCTGAATCCTTTGCAGTTTTCGTCCGGGTTTTGGCACTGAGACTGTGCTTGTGTCCTTGGTCGACAACCTCCGCCACGAATTGGACCAGGGTCAGTCGACCCTGTTGATCCTGCTATCTCTCGGTTGCATGCAATACTGTTGACCATGAGATATTGTTGGTGACTCGTTTGCAGGACTGACCCGGGGTGGGTGGGACTGTTCTTGAATGGTTCTGTTCCTTCCTGACCAGAAGAACTCAACGTGTGGTGCTAAGTGACTGTTCACCTTCTCCCCAGGATCTCATGTGTGGAGTTCTGCAAGGTTCTGTTTTGTCCTCTCTCTCCTGTTTAACATGTACATGCAGCCTTTGGGTGAGGTCATCAGAGGGTTTGGTGTGTGGTGTCATTAATATGCTATTGCCATCAATATGCTGATGACACCCAACTTTACCTCTCTTTTTCAACTGACCCAGGCCCGGCAGTCTCAGTGCTTACCTGGTGTCTGATGGCTGAGGGCGAGCCATCTGAAGCTGAATCCTGACAAGACAGAGGTGATGCTGATGGGAGGGGCTGAGGGAGTGGTGGCACCAGTCACTGATGGGGTCCGCCCTCCATTGGTAGTTCAGGGGTGCTCTTTGACTCACAGCTCCACCTGGATGTCCAGGTGGTGGCTGTGGCGAAGGGAACATTTCGCCAATTACATCTGGTACGATTTGGCCTTATGTCTCAAACGCCAACCTAGCCACCATCATCCATGCCTTCATCACCTCAAGACTGGACTACTGCAACGTGCTCTGCAAGGGACTACCCCTGATAACAGTCCAGAGACTGCAGCTGGTGCAGAATGCAGCAGCCCAACTCCTTACGGAATGGATCACCATGAGCACATTACACCAGTCCTCCGTTCTTTGCATTGGCTGCCTATAGTCTTCCAGGCCCGATTCAAGTTGTTGGTTTTGACCTATAAAGCCCTAAATGGCTTGGGCCCCACCTACCTGCAAATCACTTCATACGCTGGGGTCCTGGATCGGCCCCCGCGGTTAGCTGGGGGCGCCCTCCTTAAAGTCCCTCGAGTGCACCTGGTGGCAACGATGGGGAGGACGTTCTTGATGGCTGCACCGAGGCTATGAAACTCCCTCCCGACGGAGGTCCGCTTGGCTCCAGACCTCCCCTCTTTCCGTAGAAAGTGTAAGACCTGACTGTTTCGCCAGACTTTTGATGAGGGAGATGGGTGATGGGTGGGGAGAGGTTTTTTTTAGCTCCACCTAGCGATATTTTATACTGATTTTATACGGCTATTTATATGATTTTAATATGTTGTGAGCCGCCCCAAGCAGCTGTGGTAGGAGAGGGCCGCCAAGAAATCAAATCAAATAAATAAACAAATCAATAATTTCACCAAAAGTTTAAACATTAAAATCAGTAACATGAAAATATTACATTAAAGTATTTCAGAAAAACAATTAAAACAACAACAGGAATCTTAATTAATGACAATCTGAGCTCTTCAGGATTTTACTCTATAATATGAATTTTACATATGGTCAAACAAACAAACTGCTGTTCAAAAATATTGCTCAGTTTCCTCCAAGAACACAAGCTATTCCCAACTCTGTAAAACCACAGGCATGTAGGAAAAGCCAATTGAAAAAGAACTAGTGCCTCCTGTGACTGCTGCAAGTTGTTCAAATGAGTATCTGGTAACAGGAAGCCAAATTATAATTTTATTTCATTATGGAGCCACTAGCGTTAAGGCGGAGCTAACGTTCTTCATTGAGAGTTCCATTGATTTCAATGGGAGTTTTGGGGGCAATTTCCTCTGGCTTGCAACCACATTGACAGGGTTTTCTCTTTGATCTTCTTAGTAAGAGAGAATCTGGTTGCATACAGAAGTCAGGAAATGGTCAGGGTATGTGCTTCTCATTTCACATTGTGAAATGGAGTAGTGGAAGATGTTTATTTTATTTATTTTATGTTTTATTTATGTGTGTGTAGCTCCCCCCACCTTTGGGGACTAGCAAGTGCTTAGCCTGCACTTGCAGTGAGACCGCCACTAGGGGGCAGAAGAGAACAACTGAGTGAGTTGCGGGGGGGGAGGGAGAAGAAAGGGAGACAAGATGGCTGCCTGAGGAGAGGCTGAGAAGGCCTGGCAGAAGAAACAGGTGTGCTAAATCAGCAGCACAAAGCAGAGCTGCGATCAGAGGCTGCCTGAAGGGGAGCAAGGCCAGAGAGAGAGGAGGGGAGTTGGAGCTGCCAAGGAACCCGGGGCAGTCAGAAGAGACCTGAGCCCTCACCGAAGCTACCAGTGAGGGAAGTGTGAAGGCTCCAGCGAGCTGCCAGCTTACTGACAAAAACCCACAGAGAGGATACTCGGTCAGCAGCCCGACTGACGGGGGACCAGAGGGAAGGACGGAAGTCTGAGGATTCAAAACCCCCAGGTACCAGAGGGATAGCGTGGGAGGTCGGCTGGCAGGGCGGCCAGCGGGACATTCATCCAGGCAGCACAGCACAGCTTCAACCAGGCCAGCGGAGGGAAAGCCCACCGGCCCGAGGGGTCGCCTTATCCCATGACCCTATTACTATTACCCTGGCAGGAATCTCCTAGAGGCCTCAGCCTGCACGCTAACTGGACCAGCCCAGCACTTTAGGGGAGAGGGAGTGCGGAGTCCCCAGTCCCCTGTGGGAACAGAGGATCTTGAAGCATTTTTAACCTGCCTTGTGAGGCTTATTTTCTGTTTAGAATAAACCTGTTGTTTAACTTGTTAGCCTGTCTCACGTGTGAGTGTTTCAATGGGGGGGTTCTCTGAGCTAGTCCTAGGCATTCCCACCACAGGGCACAGGGCCATGCAGGGGGGGAGTAGCCTGCTCCTTTCCTCATCAGGATCCCCATAGCCCTGTATGTACCCCGGGTGGAGGCACTGCAGTTCTGTGCCAAATCAGGAGAGCAAGCCCATGAACCCAGGCGCTCTATTCCTTGGACCCCTCCCCAGGAGACATAGAGACAAGGGAGTAGCCAAGGGGGTGCTACGGACTTAGCTCATGCATGTGCAAAAGGGGTGGCACAAATCTGTCCCCTCCTGACTGCTCGCGCTGCCTGTGTGTGTTTTTCCCGGAGAGGGGAGAGGAGTGGAGCCGGGAAGCGAAGCGCTGTGTAACTGACATGACACTGACTAGGCTAGTCAGTGTCATGTCACTTACACAGCTCCCTGCTTCCCCGGCTCTTAGGTCCTGGAGAGGGGAGAGGAGCAGAGCCGATAGCCGGAAAGCGGGGCACTGTGTAACTGACATGACACTGACTAGCCTAGCAGAGTCTGCAGGGCTTAGAGGAGCAGTAGCAGGTGTGCAGACAGCAGCGGCCACCTTCAGCGCCTCCCAGTCGACAGTTTGTACCCAGGACAACCTCAGCCAGCGGGAGGCGGCGGCTGAGGCTACCCATGGGTGTCCAAGCCCTCCCCCCCGCAACCTAGAGGCACTGAGGGGAAATCGCGAGTGAGTGAGTGGAGTGGGGGCCCTCCAGCCTCCTCGTGGAGGGAGCGAAGGGCATCAATACGGGGCAGGGGTAGGTCCATGGCTGGGTCTTGCAACGGCAGGAAAACCTCCACTCACTCAGTCCCTAAAGCCAGCTCAAACTGGGACTGAATGGGGCAGCGAGGGGAGCAGTTTCCCTAAGAGGCATCGGCTGACTCAAGCAGCAGCAGGGGGGGGGGGGG
>QEPC01004298.1:627621-654109 GCA_003113815.1 Sphenodon punctatus | reverse complement strand
CTGCAAAGGAAGAGGATTGGAGCTGAAAGACCAAGGCAAAGTGTGGGTGCATGGAGCCTAAGTTGTAAGCGAGCACAGTATGCGAAGCCATACAACATCTTTACTGCTTACATGGTGTGGAAGTTAAGGCGGGAGCCTTAACACACAATTTCTAGGTTTGTTAAAGTTTGCTTGGTATGAATCTGCCTTAACTGTTTGTAAAACTGTAGGTTTTTTGTTTCTCTAATAGAAGTAAAGGTTGTTCAACTCCAGTAAAAAAAGCCACCCTAATATTTAATTTAAGTCACTATGGCTACTCATCGCTAATGGGCTGAGTCTGAAAGAGTATCCACTAGTGGATTAGTAACTAACTGCTGGGAAAGGGATGGGACATATAAATATCCTGTGTTCTAGAACAGAAGGTCCCTGACACAGTCAAAGTTAATCAGATGTTCCAGTGTGACTGTAATGAGGGGGCAAGGGGAAGGCTGCTGGTTTTAGATTATATGTATTAAATATAAAACAAAGGGTGTGTAATTTAGAAGGAAGTAGAGACAAGTGAAACAATGAGCTTTCCGGATACACAGTCCATCAGCAACAATAGTAAGCAGAGTTACTATTAGTAGCTAAATGTATTATTAAAGCTAGATAAGAGTGGCACAATCAATCCCTCTGTTCCTTATGAGTCCCAGATTGGAAGCCACTGCAGACAGGACCACTTCATTCAGTCTCTGAAATGCTTTTGAGATGCTATGTTGAGCTGTTAGATAACAAAACCAGGTGGCATGTGCATCTTGTCTTACTTTGTAAAGATGATATTGTACATTCTATGTTTATTGGCTCTCAAATGAATTCTACATCAAATATGTTCAATCAAGTTTACCTGCAAAAACATACCCTGGAATCAAAAAAGTAGGGTGTCTTTTTTTTCTTGCTTATTTTTCTTGCTTTGTTACCAACAATAAAGTTTCTAAAACATTAATTCACTTAACAAGTCTACTGATGGTGCACAAGTGAGAATAAAATTCAGCCCACTTTCCCATTGCTGTAATAGCTCTGCAGGGCTCAGAGGAGTACAGAACAGCAAGAACATATTTTGATCACTAAAACCAGCAGATGCGACTCTGAACACAATGAACAGATCTTTTGGAATAAAACATTTTAAAGTCTATTTTTGCACTTTTAAGTCTCCGTACTGAACACAGCAACCCTCTTCCCTTGCCCTCCCTCAGGAGGAGGATGAATTACCTCTGGCTCGCCACTTCTTTAAAATTCTAGGGAGGAAATGGTGGGGCCGGGGGGGAGAATTCGAGGATAAGTGACTTTATAGGAAGAAAAAGTTCTTTGCAAGTATTAAATTAAAATCCACATTCGCTGTCTGAGAAATAGGCAAAACTTTTAAATGTATTTATAAAATTTGTATGCCGCCCCCTCCTGCTAAAAGCATCTTGGGGTGGCTAACAACATAAAAACCCCACAGTAAAACAAATTACCCCCTACCCCACCCTCCCTCGGGAAAGGCATGGCGGAACAGCCAGATTTTACATTGTCTACGGAAAGAGGGGAGGTTGGTGGTCAGGCAGACAGAGAGTTCCACAGCCGCAGCGCGGCCACAGAAAACGCCCTCCGCAAGGTCGACACCCGAGAAACTGAAAACTGGGGAAAACAACGGAACCCTCTACGTCTCGTGCATGTATGCACACACACATACCTCACCCTCAGATAGCAGGATAGAGATGATAAAAAAAACTATAAAAGGGAGTTGGGAAGGTAGGTCGAAAGGCCAGAATAAAATATCCTCACACTGGAACACAAGCACATAACAATTCTGGAGTCCCTTGAGCACTGTTCCCATGAAGAATTGTGGCATGTCTCTTTTTCAGAGTGCTTCCTTGATAATACTTATATCTGTATGAGTCTTCAACTTTCCTTTCATTGCTATTGCTCTCTCAAACTCAATGTATCTAGTAACCTCTGGTATCTTCAAGTAGTATGTAGCTGGCCTGCTCTTTGATTGTGAGCTCTTGAATCACTGGCAAATGACAATGTAAGTTCCCAAGTTAACAATATTCTTTTAGCAACACAATTTCATTTCTACGGCAGGAGACATCTCTGTTCCTGCTGTGCTCTGGCTCAATAAGCCACACAAGGAAACTGCAATAGACTTCTAACACGAAGGGGAGGTCAACCAGGCACTATTCAGAGACAAGTGAAAACTGCTGACGGCTGAGCTTGTTCAGCTTCTTCCCAAACTGATGGAACTAGATAGAGGGAGGTGAATATCTGGGTGTGGATGTGAATAATAAATAATAATAAGGCTATTCGCCACATTCAAAAATATAATCAAAACAAGCAATGAATGACAATAGACATAATTACAATAATCCATGACTGGAGATACTGAAATCAGAATTCACAAACATAGAACTATTAAAAAGCGAATAATAAGAGTATACAATCATAGGCAAACTTGTCTTGATGCGGGAGGCAAGTAAGAAAAACAAGGCCACATCTTTGATAATCATAGGGTCTTTTGAAGCTAAGAGAAAAGAGATTTTATACTCCTGGGAGGGAAAAATTCTGTCTGCAAGGAGAGGGATTAGCCAACAGACTCCGAGTTCTTCTAAATAGAGGCAGGCAAACATTATATGCTCCAATGACTCAACCTTGTCTAATGCACAAGAACATAGTCTGTCCTCATAGACCCCCCTCGCAACTCTCTACCTCTAATAATCACTGAGTCAAAAAGCTGAAAGCAGGCCAGTCAATGACCTGCGAAGTTGAAGGGTCAGGAGTTGAATTAAGTAAGGTTCAAGCAAAAATTAGGATTTATATTTTGGATACCAGGGAGCAATCCTGGTATCTCCCACCTTAGCTAAATTCTGCTGAGCAGAAATGTCCAAATGTCTTTGTATAATATTCAATGAAAACTGACTTCTGTTGAACATTATGCAGCTTTCAGGTGAGAAACCTATTCTACAAAGAACTTTGGAGAGTTCATTCCACCATGGGTACTTTCCTATGCTTGCTCAAGCCATCACATAGCTGGGAGATGGAAAGGATCCATCCAGCATAACTTGTGCTGGTAGCTTGTGGCCCTAAGGATGGTCAGAACAGCCAGCAGATAGAAGTCTGATTCTGCACGCAACATAACAATCGGCATGGTCACAGGAACACCCAAGAGACCTCTTATAAATTTGTTTTCAACCACATCTGTACCATTCTGATGACATAGAAAACAAATTTCAGAGCCATACAGAACTCGAGGTATCATTTTAGAATTATATATTTTAACAGTTGTATTCACCCCCAAGGGTATAAGAGACCTATTTTTTTTTTTTCCAATTCACAATTTATTTATATCCCGCCTCTCAAACGACTCGAGGCGGCGAACAACAAATAATAACACATTTACTGGGGATCCTTTCCCACGCAGGGGACCCAGCCTACACAATAAACAAATATACAAAAATAAATTCCCTCTTACAATAACTCCTACTCAACCATTCCAAAACCAGCGGAAGGTTCCCACCATTAAATACCCTGCTCTCACCAGGGTATATAGCCGACTCCACCCCCCTCTCACCGGGGGAAGCTGGCCCATTCCACCTCCTCTTACAATAATACCCATCCCCCCACAACCCCTACAATATTTTAACAAAACATAATCTGGGAACTCCACACAGGGGCCCAGGCAATAATACTAACACAACAACATATTAACCTACCCAATACTTCATTAATCAAATTCTTACCATCCCAGAAAAGCTAACCTACCCACCACTCCACAACTTCTCCCACGGGTACCAAATACATCCCCATCTCTATCAACTCATCTCCTTCTACCCCACTCAAAACCCTCACTATCTCCACCCCTCTCACATCAGGGGAACACAGCCCCGATATCCTTCCATCACTTAACAACCCCAATACATCCAGCTCTTCCCCTCCACTCAATTCCTTCCCCAACTCCGACCATACTACCCCACCTGGATACAATGCCCCTTCTCCCTTCTCCCTCTGCAACATGCAATATCTCCCTCTATGACCTATACAGCCATAGAATCCCTGCTACTGTGGTGTTAACTTTAGCAACCATTATTTGCTTATGAGTGACCCAGGAACCTGAGGCGGTAAAGCATAAACCTAAATATGTATACCTAGGGACCCGTGGCAGCGAGTGGCTGCCCAGAGTACAGTTGTATTGGTTTTTATCATGCCCAAAACATACACTATTTGATTTTTGCCAATTCACAGTCATGTTGTTTTCCACATAATATTTGTGGAGATGGTTCAAACACAATTGAATGCCTTGTTGTGTCGGAGACAACAGAAGGTAATCAGCATACAATAAAATACTCACTGGCCTGTCCCTAAGCTTAGGTGGGGTCCGGGCAACATTATTAATCAGGGAGGACAGGATATTAATAAAAACACAGAAAAGCATGGGAGTCAAAAGGCATTCCTGTCTCACACCAGCTTTTATCGGAAAAGGCTTGGAGTAATTGTCCAAATCATCCGACCTTACAATCACCTTTATATGGGAATGTAGGAACATGACCATATCAAGCAGATGATTGTTAATACCCATCCTATCCAGTTTAGCCAAAGTATGGCTCTATCTATATTGTCGAACGCCTTAGAAAAGTTTATAAATGCTGCATACAATTTGCCCTCTCTAATAGTTACATATTTGTTGATGAGATGTTTAACGACAAAACAATTGTCCATCACCGAATGCCCCTGGTGGAAACCCGCCTGTTCTTCTGCTAACAATTGCTTCTCATTAAGTTTTGAGTTCCTTTAGGAGAAAGAGGAAATATAGTTTTCGAACAATTGGAAACAAGCTAATCAGTCTATAGCAAGCTGGATCTGTTTTACTCCCCTTCTTAAATAATGGCATAATAATGGCAGTATTTCAGCAGGGTGGCAAAAATCTACTGATTACGTAAGGAACAAATTTGGCCAAAACTGGTGCCCACCAAGAGGCAAAATCTCTGTATGCTTCAAGGTGGCATAAAATCTATACCAGGGGCCTTACCTGGCTTCAAAGACATAATATGAGAAAGAACTCTTATCTTCAGTGATAGGAGGTAAGAGGAGCCCCCTTGAAGTGTACCCTTCACCATCTGAAAGAACAGAGGTCCCTAGGAGATGCTGACCTACTATTAGAAGAATAATAGATTGACGCAAAATAATCCATTGCTTTTCACTGACAGAGGGCATCCAGTTTCAATGTAAAGTTTTGCTTTTTTAAAAATTTCCTCTGAATGTTTCTCACAACTCTAGACTGAGACACTATATAAACACAAACAAGAAAAATGTATCCAGTTGAAGGGCATTAGATACTAAATAACTTTACAGTACATTAAACATAACAGTATATAATTTAGTACTCAGCAACCTTTTTGAATGCACAGATAATGCAAAGTATTGCTTTAGAAAACATTTATTAGAGGTCATCCTTCTTTGGATGCAAATCGATTTATTTTTGTTTAGTCTCCAAATATCGGATTTACATATGGATTCATATTACAGATCTGTATTTAAATCAATTAAAAATAATAATTAAAAAGTTTTTTAATTACTGCACATGCGCTAAATGGATGCTGGACCATTCTGCACATGTGTGAATTTTTCCAAAATGGTGGTGAAAGGTTAGTGAAAAAACATGAGGAAAAAGGGCAGCTGATCTGAGCATGCTCAAAATGGCCACTGTGTATGTGCAGACTCACTGCCCCGTCCCAAAATGGTGGTGACCCCAGAATGGTTCAGTGGCCATTTTGCACATAAGAAGGATTTTAAAATAAAGGTTTTTAAAAAAAAATTAAATTACTGTGCATGCACAAAATGGTAGTCAGACCGTTCTGCAAATGCATGCCCTTTTGGAAAAGGGCAGCCAGTCTGCACATGCACAAAACAAGCACTGTGCATGCGCAGACCAACTACCTTAAATCAAAATAATGGTCCGGTGGCCATTTTGCACATGTGCAGTAATTTTTATTTTTATTTTAGAACCAAACCAGAAGAGGCTTGCTGTCGTGCTGTTCCGATTCAGTGTGGATGAATCTGTGATGGCCCAGTCCATGCAGTTACAGATTTAATCCAAATCTGAATTCCTACTCCTAAAATTTATACTGATCTAGAAGCAGGTAAACAAAACAGTGAAAAAGGCAAAGAGTTTTGGCTTAAGTGCTGGAACTCATATATATTATTTGCTCTCCTATCTGTCATAAAGTTAAAAGGTTCCTCCTCCTTGACCTGCTAGACTTCATAAAAAGGTATTTTTAGGAGTGCACCAAGATACAAGACCTACATTAATTAGTATACAGAAGAACTGAATAAGTTTCAACACTATTAACAAACACATTTGTCAGTCAGTAAAGTTCAATTTTAAAAAGGCAGGGAGCATTTAAAAAAAATAAGTAGGCTCATACTCAACTCCACTGGATTAAGAATTTTAAATTATACTGTAAGGGACCATCTTGTGTGGACTGTATTAATGCATGAACGTTTAGCCCTTATGTACTTACAGATATGCTTGGCCTCTACCTGCTGAGTTCTAGTTTCAAAAACTAAAAGACAAAGTAATATCTAAAGAGGATTTCATATACTGAGATAATATCTAAATGCAGCGGTTCTTTAAAAAAATATATACATTTTTAGAAAGTCTTCACCTTAGAAACACTCAAACTGACAAAATCCGAGTTAATATTGATTTAACTCTATAAACTTGTTGCTAAGGAGGAAAGAGACAGCTAATATTATCATGAATTACCACAGTCACCCTTCTAAACACACACTGCAAAGAATTAAAGTTGCCTGTTTCATTTGTTTATAGGACTATCCTTAACTATTCAAAGTTCACAATCTGGTTTTATTCTTCTGTCAAGAACGAAAATGATCTAAAAATGAAAAGGCCAATCCTGTATTAATAAATGTCAGCTAGACATTAAAAAAATGGCAAAGTTACACAAATCTGTTTCCTTTATAAGACAATAAGAAATAGGTTATCTTGAGCTATCTTTTAAAAGTATACTTGCTCCATATAAAGGTCATGTATTTGATAGACAGTTCAAATGTGGTGGTGGTGTTTTTTTAAAAAAGGAAACCAAACCACCACCTTAGTGTAGGGAAGGAAAAGCAGCACACAATTTAGCAATAATAGTTACAAATTCTCAGATATAAAACCTCACCTCCTCCCCACCTATGCATAACTAAAAGTCTACCAAGTGTAAGTACCAGTGTCACCTATATTTCTGTAAAAGCTGTGTCACACCAAAACAATTAATCAGGTAGTACTGAGGGGATATTTACCTATCTTGTAAGATGTTCAACAGCTATAATTGCTAAACACTGTATTTACATTTAAAAAACTCTACAGCATAAAGATGACAGATAAGTAGGGACAAAAGCCATTAGAACAAAACTTACGATCATAGGGGAACATGAACAGGATTTTTACCTTTGTGTTCGACGGAGCCTGTTTCCACTCCTCAAATGAGGCAGAGTAAAGTTTGAGAGGACAGTCCAAAAATTTGGATCAGACATATCCATTTCCCTCTCTTCAATTCACTAATGGTTTAAAGCCATGATTAAAATAAAGAAGAAAAATCAAGAAATCCCAATTATCTGATCACTCTGACAAGAAAATGTATCATTAACTCTGATCTCAAGAGCAACTTTTCAGTATAGTTAAGCAGGGGGGTCCTTTGCGCTCATTGATTATTATGCATCTGATCCCCCAAAGGTTCAGAAGGCTACCTTTTTTTGTTCTGTTTATAGCTCTCCAACATGGGCACCGCCAAGCTATAAACAATAATTACAATAGTTTAGCCCTGCGTTCTGCTTAAAACCCTGTCTCTGTATGTGTGATTCAGCCCAAGGTACTTTGTCATCTGTTTGGTAGATACCATTCAGACCAACCCAAGGGGGGTGGGAAGTTGGAAAACATTTATTGTAAACGACTCCCTAGTTTATATTATTTGAATATACACTTTTCTGATTAATAATCATAACTAATCAGTAATGTTTACTTTTTTATTTGCCTTTTAGAACAACAAAGAAAATGAAAGAAAAGGTCACCCCCCCTGCATGTTCTTTCCAAAATAAACTCATCTTTCAGAGTTGTTTCCAAGAGTTAAACCTGTCACCTTTGATCTCATCTCCCCGCTTATCAAGTGGCTAAGAATTAAATCAGGGGCTCATTTACAATTGTGAGGTGGGGGTGTGAGAAGAGATGATAAAGATTCTTTAATCTTTCCACTACAGTTAAAATATTTCACGGGCACTTCTAAGAGGCACTGATTCAAAGCAAGCATTTTAGTTAACAGCCTTATGTTACTAAACCTACCATGAAGCAACTTGCTGCTACTACCAGAATTAAGCAACAACTCACAAAGGCAAACTGCTTCCCTTACACACACACCCCATTTGTCCTTTGAGGATCATAAATTCACAGAGTAGAAATGCCTTATAAAGCATGTGTCTTGCCAAAGAAGAGTATCCTATTTACAAACATTATGCAATACCAGGAACTTGAAATGTTGGGGAGCTGTAAAAGTTTGTGCCTGAGATCAGTAATTTGTCTACAAGCCGCACAAAAATAAAAGTCATGCGCAGACAACCTTAAATCTGTAATCATAGTAAGCCACGTGTTTTTGGTTCACACCCAGTCTAGCAAGACTGATATTACAGGTACCTAATTATTATTTTCAGCATGGCTATCTGTAAGTATAGCAACCAAACTTCTAATATGAAAAGCTGGGGCACCTCTCATGTGGGTGGGTGTGGAGTGCATAGGTGGTAGAGAATGCCAGCCCTACTCCCACACAAGCCATCCTCTCCCTTAAAGGCTTGAAAATCAAATATATTAGAACACAGGGTGGGGCAATAGAAAAGGGATATTTAATTATTACAAGCATCCTAGTGTTTTCTCCCAGTCTCAGCCTCTTTATTATATCTTCTGCCTACTCCCCAGCAACCCCCAGATTGTCCCTCCATAGCCTCTGTTTGGGGTTTCTGACCTACCTTCTCTCAGGCACAGACATCATCATCTAACCCAGGGGTGGGGAACCTTTTTGAGGCTGGGGGCCGCGTTGTCAGTCCCCGAACATGCGGGGGGCTGCACACTGAAATCAATTTAAAAATAATTTAAATCAATTAAATAATTTAAAGCAAGTAAAACGATTACAATATTCACACACACACACACACACACACGGTGGTGGTGGCAGCGTCCCGCCCGTTGGCGCAGGTGCCCTGGCCCAGCGCCTGGAGGGGCAGCTTGGTGCCGGGGTGCGGGTAGCAGTGGAGTCCGGTGGAGCAGCACGGCGCGTAGACCCTCCCGCAGGGCTCCGTCTCCAGCTGAGCGCAAACCGCGTAGCAGCCATAGCCAGACTCCTGCACCAGCTCCGGGCAGGTCATTTAGATTATGTAGGCCAGATCATTGTGTGAAGCCTGCAAAGCCCCGCTTAGGTGAACCAGGTGATGGGCTGCACATAACGAGGAAGGCCTTAGAGGTTGGTAGGCCACAGGAAAAAGCCTCTCGGGTCGGAGGTTCCTCACCCCTGATCTAACCTATCAACATCTCTCATGCAAAATGTGTGTGTGCGTACTCACATTCACTCTCTCTGAGAGGAGTTGAGAACCTCAGGCTTGGGGGCTAAATGCCACCTGTGGCCATGTTTTATCCGGCTCCGTGATCCAGTTCCTACCCACAAGCATTAAACAACTGAGCTCAGCGTAAGAGAGGAAGTTGTGGGCATGCACACAAGCCTAGGAACAGGTCCATGGTACAAGTCCATGACTGAGACCCGTATCCTCCTGAACTCACCACCTAAGCACCACCTCCCCCAATTCCTATGCGGCCCTCCGAGCTTGTACAAATTTTCAAAGTGGACCCTGGGTGGGAAAAGGTTCCCCACCCCTGCTTTAAGAAAGTTAATTATTGTCAAATATAGTTAGCTAGCGTGTGTGAACCACTGTGCTGATGAGTTGCACAAATCACTCATTTACCCACTTTTTAACCACCCTGATCCTGCAGCCTGAGAAACTACCCCCTCCCCCTCCCCCTTGTAGAATAAATACTGTCTACAGTCTGTGGCCCGCAGTTGCCATGGGCCCTAAAGACACTGCTGCAAGGATTATCCTTCATGTTGCTCTCTTCTGGTATTTAGGCAGAAAATTCAAATGCTGGAGGGGAGAAGAAAGAGGAACTCCCTTCTGGCTGTGACAGCTGGGGAGAGGGTAACTTGGGTGCTGATTGTGGTCAGTCAAAGTTACTGGTGGTTGGCTGGTTCAGAAGTACCTGAACGCAGCAAGAACTCCTCAGGAGACTACTTCTAGTAAAAGCATTGGTTCCCTTGGGCTAGTTCCTGCTGTCGCAGCTGCTCCTCAGAAGCTTTGGGAGATAGTTTGGCCAGCAGCAGGGGCTCCCAAAAACCAGTTTTAGCTGCAAGAAGATCTTCTGGGGGCTGGCTCAAGTCTTCCTGGTTTCAGTGTTGGTGCAACTCCCCAGGAATCCCGGGGGCGGGGGGGGGAGGGTTAGTAACTGCAGTAGCTAGAGATTGGCTCTGTCAGCAGCGACCAGGGTTGTAGCAGCATCGTTTCCAGATTACAGGGTGTAATACGTTAGTAGGTGGTGAATGAGACTGTGAATGCGTGGGAAGATGTGACAGAGAAGGAAGTGGGTGTGACAGCAGGCTCAGAACAAGAGAAAGTGTGAGAGTAAATGACTAGTGGAGAGGGTGAGAGTGAAAGTATATTAATTATTATATTATTTATTATTATTATTATTTATATAGCACCAGCGATGTACCTGGTGCTTTACAAAGAAGTAAGATAGACACGGTCCCTGCCTGAGAGCTTAAAATCTAAAGACAGGGGGAACAGAGGGAGAGACAATCAGTGTGGCACCTGAGCTAATGCGAAAATGTGAGTGGTTGAAGTGACATTTGATTTAAATTGAGGTTCAGACATTATTTTTCATGGGGATTTGATGGTATTTAACATTTGATTTAGTTTGGGCATTCGGCATTTAATTTGGTATTTGTGGTTATTTGATTGCTTTTCATGGCATTTGAACTAAATTATAGTCAGGTCCTCTGACAATAGTGCATGCACTATCCACTAGCAATTCATGCACTCCAGTTGCATTGAATAGAAAAAGCATGTGCCGATAGCACATGTGTTATCTACCGGAAGATGTAGGTCAGGGGGCTGGAACTGTTAGACTAAAAAAAGAGTACGGATGTGCATCCCACTGTTGGTCCAACCAACGTACTGCAGCCCACCTGTTGATGGAAGCTGATCATCCCTGGGCTTTAACCTTTCTAAACTTGCCGCCTCCTTCCACACCAACATCTTTTTCATTTTGGAGGGACCCTAATCTCTCCCTCTACTTTATTTTCTACACTTAGCAGTTTGGGTCAGCTTTTTTGCAGGGATGGTAGTAGAGTAGTGTGTAAACAGGTCTCCATTACCCAGTAGATTTTAAAGTAATAGTATCATGTAGAGACCTACTCTTGGAGGACTGAGTTACTGAAGTAGGAAACACACAATGGCCTGGCTACAGCAGAGACCCCAACACTGCAAGGATTCTGAAAGTGTAACTGAGGGAAGTTTGAAGTAAATCCTGGATTGTCAACTCTTGATTTAACAGGGCCATGCTGTGGATTCGACTACAAAAATAATGGGGAAGTCTCCGCTTCAGATTCCATTTTAAAACCAAGCATCTAGCTATCTTCATTGCAAAGGTAGTTTTGGAATAGATGCGCAACCAACAAATATTAATGGCTATGGCAGAAGTTTCCAAACTGTGGGTTGAGACCCTAAGTGGAGTAATGCCATCTGCAAATGGGGTTATGATCTCAGTTGATATCTCATATACTTTGATTATATCAGTTCAGTTCATTTCAATGTCACAACCACTGGTTTTGACAAAATTTTAAATTAAAACAACAAACAGTATCTGTATTGCGTTACAGCATTAAAAATCAAAACTCTAATATTTAAATTATAATTCAGTAATTCAATATCCAGAGTACACAAAATACTCCTATTCCAAATAAATTCGCACAGGTTCCTAAACACAGGCACGCCTTCGAACCATTAGAGCATGAGCTATATTAGCTACTTTCAACATAATTTCTTTACATGAGTTTGCAAGGAGAAAAATCAATTTTGTCTGAGTATCCCAATGTAATTTTCCTTTTAGCAAACGTACAATGGAAATTTGGCGAATATCCTCAGTAAAGGGAGAGTCAAATAAGTAGTGGGAGATCCTTGGTCTGGTTTAATCCACATGGACAAAACCTTAATTAATAAGGGATGCCACTAAATCTGCCATCCAAAACAACTGATGGCATTAACTAGAATCGCATCAGTCAGAGCCCTCCTTATCATATAGTTATTTAAATTAATCAAATAGGTTTCTAGCTGATGCTGCACTAAGTTTAGAGTACCAAGGAGCTACTGATGATTTCGCAAGATCAGCCATGTCTATTTGCCCATAATAATCACATAGACGCGTCTTTAAAATTATCCTTTGCCTTAGCTCTAGAATAGTCATGAAAAAATTCACGGGAAACCCCCGCCTTTTAAAAAGTTTTCTCCAGACCATTTTTCCAACTTGGACTAAATCCCAGAATTAACTGTTCCAGCCAACAAAGGTTTGGCAAATGATTGGCAGTCATTCCAGCAAGTTGAAACCAATAAGTAAACATATTAATTATTATTATTATTATTATTTATATAGCGCAAGCAATGTACCTGGCGCTTTACAGAAAATAAGACAGACACGGTCCCTGCCCGAGAGCTTACAATCTAAAGACAGGGGAAGGGGAGGCAGGGAAGGGGGGACAGAGGGAGAGACAAGGGATGCGACATTAATGAGAATGCGAGAACTCAGGTACACGTTCTGGGCTTGGTTGCAGTAAGTTGGGAGTTTACAGATAACAGGTGGGGGATAATCCTGGGTGGGGATGCTTAGCAGGAGTTAGGGAGGGCGGAGCAGAAGAGGTGGGTTTTGAGGAGGGACTTGAAGGTGTGGGGGGGGGGCAAGGCGGATGAGGGCATGGAGGGAGTTCCAGGCATGCAGGGCAGCGAGGGAGAAGGGATGAAGGCAGTTGGGGGGAGCAGGGGAGGGTCAGGGAGGGGATGGAAGAGGAGCAGAGTGCTCAAACAGGGGTTCGGAGGGAGATCAGGGCAGAGAGGTAGGAGGGAGAGAGGTTGTGAAGGGCTTTGTAGCTGAAGATGAGGCTCTTGCGCAGAATATGCTCAGGAAGAGGGAGCCAGTGGAGAGAAGAGAAGAGAAGAGAGGCTGCACGTGGTCGAAGCGACGACCTAGGTGGATGATCCTGGCAGCAGAGTTTTGAACAGAGATGAGGGAAGAGAGGTGGGAGCGGGGAAGGCCAGTGAGGAGGAGGTTACAATAGTTAAGGCGTGAGATGACTAGGTCGTGGATGAAAGTTTTGGCAGAGGAGACAGACAGAAAAGGGCGGATCTTAGCAACGTTGTGGAGGGAGAAGCGGCAGGATTTGGCAACGGAGTCAATGTAGGGTTTGAAGGTAAGGTGCAAGTCGAAGATGAAGGCCAAGCTACGGGCTTGGGGGACAGGGAAGATGGAGACCCTGTCAATGGCAATTGACAGGGAAGAGGGAGAGGAAGGATTGGGAGGATTAACATATTAAGTCGGGCTCTCATTTCTAAAGGTAGCATACCTGTTTCTGTTCAGATCATAGTTGTTGGTGTGGAATTTGGCACACCCAAGATTGCTTTTAAGATCTTATTCTGAATTGGCTTTATGTCACCTAGCGAGGAGTCACCCAGTACCTCTGATCCATATAGGATCTGTGGAGTGAGCCTGCATTCAATAACTTTAAGTACAGGTTGCACCAACCTCCCACCCACAGATCTCCAAAACCTCAGGATTCCAGTAGCAGTTTGAGCAGATTTTAACTTATCCATATCAAGATGGGCTTGCCAACTGCCTGTAGATGAGAACATGACTCCTAAATACCTGTAAACCTTAACATGTTCTAAAGTTCTTTGATTATATATGTCTGGGGTTACGAGATAATCATTTTTTGTCATGGTGTCCTCAGCTTAATGCACTTAGAGCAGTATGGCTGACCCCGATGTTAGTCGGCAATGGTGGTGCCAACCGGAGCGATACCTATAAAGCATTGCTGAGGATGGAGGACAGGGACGAAAAATTGTAGTTTTCGTTAGGTTGGCACTCAAACGCAGAGAGCAAATTCATTCTAGACAGGATAAATCCGCGGTTATCCCATTGTCATGCTAGCTGGACTTGGCCAATGGTTTTGAGGGTCTTACGAGGCTCATTTGAATACGTTTTCTGCCTCTCCTGTGTTGAGGAGAGATGGCAATTTAAATTGTTGATTTTAAGATTTATAGCATTATAGCGTGGCTGTGTACCATTATTGTTATATTTGTTATATTTTTATGGCAAGAGCTAATTACCAAATATTACTATTAAACTACTGAATATGGAATGTGGATGTGGGGTCACGAGATTAGACTGAAATCTTAAAATGAGGTCTCAGACCAAAAACTTAGGAATCACAATGCTGTGGTTAAAAGCAACTGGTGGCTAAACTCTAATTCATAGTACATAAATACAGACACACTCCTTATACAAAATTTAGATTTCTGATATTTCAGTTACCACCGTGCAAATCCCTAGCATGGACACAGCAGCACTGGTGCAGTCACTTTCCAGGACTTTTACAAATAGTTTTACAGCACTTCCCCAGCAATTTCCAGCACTTCCACATTTCAGCAGCTCACGGGAGTGTGTGCATGTGGTGTACACATGGGGCTCTGTTCAACTCGTGAAAAATAACAACAAATTTCAAAGACAGCGGAAAAGCCCTTAAATTTCCACAAATGAAGGTGAATGACCAGTCTCCAATAGAAAAGGTATTTGCTGCAATTTGTCGTTTCAGGTCTACTCCAGATCTTTTAATGTTTCTTCCAGAAGTGGAGCCATTAAGTTATACTGCAAGTACATTCTCAAGCTTTTTTCTGCAGTTTTGAGAACTTGAAGCTTAATTTTTCTTCTTGCATGAAAAGATCAGATGTTTTCATGATTTTATCACAACTTCCACAATTTTAGACTTTTAAAAAACACACCTAAACTATGAGACTTTTTACCAAAACTAGCATCCAGTTTTTACCCTTAGGCTGGGCTGAATACTCTATTGTTTATTAGTAATGATTCAAGGCATCCAGATTCTCAATAAGTGCTAGAGTCAAACCTTCAGGAAATGGGCAGCTTTTGGAATGTTTTGGTTTTTTAAATAAAATTTAATTCTATTCTTTTTTAGAACATAGAAAAGAAGGACCCTTTCTTCTCTGAATAAAAAAATCTCTACCACAAGTGTTTGCAAGTCTCATGCAAACACAATGTACAGTTCAGTATCCAACATTTTGTGAAAAGTAACAACTTAATTAACCAATATACAAAAAGGAATTAAATATGTTTCACTATAAAATCATTTCAACAACTACAATTAATACAAGATTCTTGCACTAAGAAATGACCACACATGCACACACACAAAACCTGTTAAAATGATACTTGCCCATTGCAAAATCCAGCATTAAAAATTGGAAAATGGCAGGAATTTGTTTGCACAAAAGGGTAGCTTTATGATGCAAGATGATAATATGACACAGTCTTTAATTACATGACTGTATATAATTTTTATGATTGGTCAAGCACAGCATTTGAATTTGGACCTTTAGATCCACCAGAGATTTTCCTTAAGCAAAAGAAGGAATGGCTAGCAGAAAGTGTGACTTCATCACAGGAGCAGTGGTTATAGATAGGATAGCCAAGCTGATACATACATGCTGTTTGACTGTAACCTCTAGAATCTAAGGGGAAATAGTTTCCCCCTATTTTGATTCAAAGTTCTTTCTTCCAGTCTCCCCAAAACTGGATTTTTTTTACTGTGTAATAAAAATCTATACATTTTTATAGGCAGTGACCATATTTGTTGTAATAGCAAAAAAGCTTAGACCCTTTTTACATGTGCAGCACCCATACTATAACACCCAGATCTGGGTGTTCTAGTGTGGGTGCTACCTGTGTAAATCACGCGCATCCCCATGCATGGAGGCACTGGGAAAAAAGGAGGCGCCTCCATGCATGGGGATGTGTGTGTGTGCCATATGAACCCTCCCGCTACCCACCACACACAGACCGTGGCACAACCCCAACCCCATGCAGTCACAGCCCACGTAAAAAGGGCCTTAGAAAGAGTATAAAGTGTTGGATGCCATGGGGTTCCGGAATGCTCTAGGGGAAATACCTTCTGATCCTGATGATCGTTCACTTGATGACCTCGTTGCCTTCTGGGATAACTTGTTGGCTGAGGCTATTGACTGAACGGCTCCCAAGCGTTCGCTTCCAGAAAGTCGATGGCGGGGGTCGCCGTGGTTCACGAGGACCTCCGCCAAATGAAGCAGGATGGATGGCGGTTGGAGTGACAGTGGCATCTAACTCGTGCTAAAACTGACCGATTGCAGCATAAAGCTAGTTTAAGAGCGTATGCTGTTGCAATACGGGTAGCAAAGAAAGAGTTCTTTGCCACGCTTATTGTGTCTGTGAAGTCACATCCAGCGGAGCTTTTCTGGGTGGTGCAGGGGCTGGTCAGTCTGGCCTCTCTCTGCCTGGAACTGGAATTTTCCAGTGCCCGCTGTGACATATTTGCTGACTTTTTCGCAGATAAAATTGCTCAGATTCACCACGATCTTGATGCTGCATTAATGACAGTGGATGAATCGGAGGTACAGAAAGCCCGCCTTGTTGGTGGTTGTGGGATCAGTTTCAGTGGGTGTCGCCCGCTGATGCGGCGGATGATCTTGGGACAGTCTGGGCCACCTGTTGTGAATTAGATCTGTGCCCGTCCTGGCTGGTGAAGGCCAGCCAAGAGACATTAGGGCTGCTGCTGGAGGGGGTGATCAATTCCTCCCTTAGGGAGGGAGGGGTGCCGAGCCGTCTTAAAAGAGGCGGTGGTACGGCCTCTACTCAAAAAGCCATCTTTGAGCGTTGATTCCCCGGCCAGCTATCTGTCAGTCTCTAACCTTCCCTTTTTAGGGGTGGTGGCCTGGTGGTTACAGGAGCACCTGGACCGGATCGGTTTTCTTGATCCCTCGCAGTCTGATTTTCGCCCTGGGTTTGGCACGGAGACTGCACTTGTGGCCTTGGTTGATGACCTGCACTGTGAATTAGATCAGGGCAGGGCCGCAATTTTGATCTTACTGGATCTGTTGGCGGCGTCTGATACCGTTGATCATGAGGTGCGGGACCGGGCCGGGGTGAATGGAACTGTTCTTGAATGGTTTCGCTCATTTCTGGGAGGAAGAACACAGTGGGTGGTTCTCGGGGAATTGACATCATCTCCCCGGAATCTCACGTGTGGAGTCCTGCAGGGTTGTATTCTGTCCCCTCTCCTGTTCAGCGTGTATATGCAATCTTTGGGTGAGGTCATGAGAGGTTTCGGCGTGCAATGTTATCAATACGCCAACGATACGCAGCTCTACCTCTCATTTTCGAGTGATCCAGGTCCGGCAGCCTCGGTGCTTACCCAGTGCTTGGCAGCTGTGGGGGACTGGATGAGGGTGAGCCGTCTGAAACTGAATCCTGAAGAGATGGAGGTGATGTTGGTGGGGAGGGCTGAGGGGGTGGTGGCTCCTGTCATTGGCAGGGCCTGCCCCCCTTTGGTCACTCAGGTTTGTAGTCTGGGGGTGCTCCTTGACCCGCAGCTTCGCCTGGATTGCCAGGTGGAGACTGTGGCGAAGGGAGCATTTTGCCAATTACATCTGGTGCGACAGCTGCAGCCGTATGTCTCGAACTTGGATCTGGCCACCATCATCCATGCTTCCGTTACCTCTCGACTGGACTACTGCAACGCGCTCTACATGGGGCTGCCCTTGACGACGGTCCAGAGGTTGCAGCTAATGCAGAATGTGGCGGCCTGTCTCCTGACAGGGACGGGCTGCCGTGAGCACATTACACCTGTGCTCTGTGCTCTGCACTGGCTGCCTATTATCTTCCAGGCCCAATTCAAGGTGCTGGTTATGACCTACAAAGCCTTAAAATGGCCTGGGTCCTGGTTACCTGCGAGACCGTCTCAGACCCCGGGTTCCTTCACGGCCCTTGCAGTCAGTCGGGGATGCCCAGTTTGAAGTCCCCCGAGCATGCTGGGTGGTGACGGCACAAAGGGCGTTCTCAGTGGTCGCACCTCAGCTGTGGAATTCCCTCCCGTCGGATGCCCGCGTATCCCCAGACCTCCCCTCTTTCCATAGATCCTGTAAAACCTGGCTGTTCCGCCGGGCCTTTGGGGAGGGTAGGTGGGGTGGGAGGGTTTTATTGTTTTATTGCTTGGAAGCTGTGTCCATTTTAAATTTTAATATTGTATTTTAATTGTTTTGTAGTTTTAAAGTTGATTTTATTGTTATGAGCATGCATGATGTACGCCGCCCCGAGCTGTCACTGTGCAGGAGGGAGTGGGTTAAAAATATTCATATAAATAAACCTCAATTTTTATTCTTTGTTTTTATGATGTTCATATTTATAATGTATTTATATCTTGTGATTGTGAATAAACTTGTCTTAACATAGTTAATTTTGTTGGGTTATGTCACTCATGTGGTGCCTAAACACTAACAATAAAAATCAATCAATCAATCACGTGCTGTCTGAAAAGCAGTGTCACTAAGTATATTACACATACTGAGATTGCATTTACATAGACAACTGAGTCAAGCAGACCTGGTCTGTTCTAATCTTTGTTGGACATGACCATGTACCTCCTCTTAGGTAGCTGCTTCTTTTTTTCTTTTTTCTTTTTTAAAAGGTTGAGGCAGAGATGTTAGCTATCCCATCACTACCCCAGGACAAACAGCTTTGGTGACAAAAAGAGCCGACATTAACATGCGTCTGGTCAGAAGACTGCATCTCACCCTATCACGTGGAGTTGGTCACTGTGATTGATCACTTGGTCACTGTGATCTTTAGTTTTTAGGCATTCTTTACACAAAACGTGATAGTAGGGAACGCCTTACGGGAAGGTTGCGTCTGTCTGTGACCCTGTATTATCTCCGGCATTACCCCAGCCAACCAGACGTGTGATACTTTGTTTTAAAGGTCTTGCCAAGACAAGCTCAATATACCCAACCCCTACGTTTGTGGGTCAAAGGGTTCCAGAGATATGAAGGTGTACTTGTTCCAGAGCTATTACTGGTCTCTTCCCGATCATGTCACAATGGGCGTGATGTCACAGTGCCTGGTGACCAGGGGCCCTAAGTGCTATGTGCCAGAGTGACCTGTAGGGAGGGGGACAGAGGGCAGTGGGAGCTGTGTGGGAGAGAATAAATGAGATGGAGGTAAGGGGGGGAATAGACAAGTGGGAGTCGGAGATATGAGGGTGTACTGGTTCCAGAGCTATTACTGGTCCCCACAGGGCAGCAGAGGCTGGAGGGATATAGACAAGCGGGGCCAGCTGGGGAGGGAATAGGCTGGGGGGGGGGGAGCAGGGAGCGGTGTGTGTGTGTAAAGAACACTTATGTCTTGCAGGTATGGACACCTTGGGTGTGCATCTTTCCTCTCTTGTTACTTTTGCATTATATCAAAAATAAAACCAAACATTTGCAACAGAAGGAACACAGGTGACAATCAATATCTCATCTGACTTCCACTCTTGGTGGACTCTCAATGCATATTTTGGCCCTTTTTACATGGGCCACAGCTGCGTGGGGTGTGCCATTGGCTGTGTGTGGTGGGAGGATTCTGACAGGGTGCACACCCATCCCCATGCATGGAGGCACCTCCATTTTTTCCAGTGCCTCCGTGCGTGGGGATGTGCGCGCACAGGAGCACGCACCCCCACCCCCGTGAAATTTGCACAGGCAGCATCCATGCTAGAACACCCTGGGCGTTCTAGCGTGGGTGTCATCTGTGTAAAAAGGGCCATAGACAGCCCAGTACCAAGTCTCTCTTTTTATAGCCAATGTTTGCTATGAATTTGTCCACTTTTAACCACCCTGATCCTGCAGTCTGAGAATTATTGCAACCATGACCTTCAAGACAGATGTACTGTCCACCAACAGGAGTGAAGGAGCAAAATTTCATGAGAGATGGATCTGCATTTTTAAATGTGCAAAACCAATAATACTACATTATTATTATTATTATTATTAACAAACATTTATATAGCGCAAGCAGTGTACCTGGCACTTTACAAAGTAATAAAATAGACACGGTCCCTGCCCCTAGGGCTTACAATCTGAGAGACAGGAGCTGGGGGGAGAGACTTAGGAAGGGGAACAGAGGGAGAGACAAGGGGTCTAACATTCATGAAGATGCGAGGTCTCAAGCGCACGTACTTGGCTTGGTTACGATGACCAGGGGCCATTTACTACATAAATAAGTATGATGTGTCTGAATGCAAATATATGATAATGCTATTTCCTTTCCCTCTATTAAATTTAAGTTACAATGAATAATTATTACAGGGCAAATAATTACAGGGTAATTATTCCTCAAAGGCATATAAATGAAATGTACAACAGCTCAAACCAGTTTACTAATGCTGTGGAAATGATGTGTTTCTGAATTGACTATGCCCATACTGGCTCATATATATAAAGAAAATGACTTTTATTTTACCCTAATTACAAAGTTTGTCCTCTAGGTCCCCCTAGTGGTTGGAGTTAATGTATCACTTGGTTTTAAACCCTTTCTCTAATGACTTAGTACACTGCATTCATTCTGTAAAACACAGCCACCAAATAAACATACAAGAAACACCAAAGGACAGCACTCATTTTTGGTTGTAGATCTAAATTCCCAAGAACCACCAGGACTATTAATACTTTCCCAGATATTAACACGCTCTAACTAGCTGTAACGTACTATACTGAGTCTTCCCAGCATTCCAGTATAAGTGCTTAATAAAAGGACAAAACATTTAGGTAAACAGGTAGTCCGTTTTAAATGAGTAAATGGAGCTCTTGCCATTCATGAGAGATTCTAAATGTGCCTCAAATGTTAATTAAAACCAAAACGCATATCTAATCAAACAGGTAAGATTATTTTTATCTATCCTACTATATCCATAGGAGTCCCAGCCATGCTACTAGTATAAACCTGTCTGGCTAGACAACAGTATCCAGGAGCTAGAATCAGCTATTGAATATAAGTTGCTTATACTCATCCAATACAGCAAATAGGCACACTAATGAAAATAAATGTAACCCCCCCCATGTTTACACCATGGGGGGAGGGTTTACACCTATCCCCCCCACATCCCCACGCATGGAGCAATGTGCATTTTTGCCAATTGGTCTGTGCGTGGGGAGCAGGGGAATGCATGAGTCATGGGAGCATGCCCACATACCCTCAATTTCATACAAAATGCTCCCCTGCATGTCCTATTGGTGGACATGTGTGTGGGAGCATCTTGTGTAAAAAGGGCCACTGTCATGGTTTACAAACAGCTCTCACCTCTCTACAACGAAGAGCCCTTTCGGATACGAGTTCTAAACTGCAGGAGAAGAACATATCACAAAGCCCAAACTGGCTTCTTCCCCCCATGGGATAAAAGAATGGCTGAAGAGGTTTGCCACACTAACAAACCCCAGCCAACTCCCAACACTTGGGGGAACCAGCAAAGCTGTGCTCTGTGCACTTCCCCCACGGTTTGGTAGCATTGTCTACTCTAAATGAACCTTAAGTTACCTGTTTTGGTGACCAGGGTATATTTAAAATAAAAATGCTTCTCATTAACATGTTTTAAAAAAAATATGAATAAAAAGGTAGAGCCTCAAAATGAAAACAGATGCTATTCCTTTAAATCCATGCATTTAAAGACTCATTTGTTCTGCTTGCCTTTTGCCATCATGTGTCTAGTTCTTCACTCAAATTCTAAATAAACCACAAGAGATAGGATATTTTAGATTCTTTTACAAGATTCTGTTCATTTATTCACTGCTGTGATTTGCCAAATTTTAATCCACAAGGCCACCAGGTGCTGGGCAATTGATCATCTTCCAGTATCTAGCTATAGCACATATAGCTAGCAGCAGAAAATTCTCTCTGCATTATTAATCTCTTTACAACAGCAATCCAACAGGAATATCACTGGCTCTGGAGGTAGCCTAATATATTATTTTGAATATTCTGTGATACATTTTTCTCCAGATCAGTGCTGGATGCAGGGGAGTTGGGGCCCTATGCTACGGTCATGTGGGCCCACTCCTATTATGACAGTGTTTAACAGACACTGCCTCGCTCATTTAAAAGAGTAGATTTATTTACTGCCTAGGCCAAACGACAAATATCCATACAAATAATAACCATACTAAAATACACAAGTAATGTCCAATTTACTGGACACTCAGCATAAAAGAAAAAGTTTAAAAATTAAATAAAACTTCCAACAAGATAGCCCACAGATTTCGTGATACTGAGACAGTTAAAACGTTTGCCCTTCTCAAGTAAACAATTCTTTCCTTATCTTCCTGGCTCCAACAATATACCTTGCCAGCGCATGCACTGCAGGGAGGGAGGTGTGCTGTAGTATCCATATTGTCTTCTCCAATGAGAAGAAAGACTCAGCTATATGTGGGTTAGACTCAAGAATAGGAAATAAAAATCTAAGTCTAAGTACCTGATAAAAGGGGCAGTTCCACAGTAGGTGACTAATACCTTCAACTGTTTTGCCATCACAAGGGCAGCATCTCTGACTGAAAGGTACCTTCCCCCCATCTATGGGTGAAAACAGACATGACGCTAACCACCCTTTAACCACCATTGGTGGTTATTTATGCATGTTGCAGGGCTGTATTGGTGCCCTATGCAACCCTGAAACATGCATAAATGACCACCAAGGGTGGTTAAAGGGTGGTTAGCGTCATGTCTGTTTTCACCCTCCCTCTCAGTTCCATTGAATTGATGTGGCTGAAACCAAGTTTAGCGAGTGATTCACGATGATTGGCAGAGGGTACTAATGAGAGATATCTAGCAGGGGCAAAATCAAGATGAATTTGATAGATTTAACTGCCGTGAGGTTGTTCTGCATAGTTCTAAAAAGCGGTATTTTGTAAGTTGCCTCTCATTTGGCAAGGGTAATCTTGGCATATCTGCCAAGAGGTCATCCAAACCAGCAGCCTGTAATGAGTGTTTTATGTTATTAAGCCATGTCTGTGAGTAGATATCTAGCTCCTCCAATTCCAACTGTGCAAGTTTTGGAAAACGCCCCAGGAGATAGGCTCTCACCTTTAGCCAGTACAAGATAGGACTAAGTCTGGATAGGCTGGCTAAATTCACCGACCTTGTCCCCACCCAAACCAGGGCCCTAAGGGGCATTGGAGAGACCAAGAGCAATTTCCTAAGGAAGCTTGCTTGTGCCTTCTCCACTGTTTCACAAGCACTGGGGTCAAACCCCCAGATCTCTGCCCTGTACAGGAGAGTGGAATCTAGTTTGGCCCTACCGACTGTCAGGGATTCCATCTAGCCTTTCTTCTTAAATCTGTTGTAGAAGGAATACCCTCAACCACTTGAGATGCTTTCCTAGCTGACCTACGAGAGTAGTCTGCCCAAGGCAGGGAGGAGGAAAAGGTCAGACCTAAATATGTAAAGGATTTGACAGTTTCTAAGGGCTGAGAGTCAATGTACCGCCTAAATTTCTTTCCAGATCCAAACGCCAGTACTTTAGATTTAGTTATACTAATTACGAGACTGCTATTCACACCATATTCCTTAAAATTGTTGATTAAACAGTGGAGTCTGAGTTTTTGTGTAAGATAGCAATACTGCATCATCGGCGTAAAGTAATACAAGGATCTCTCCATCAAGTAATCTAGCTAGATGGCAACTGTCCTGCAAAGATGACTGTAGGTCGTCGAGCAACAGATTAAAAAGGACGGGAGCCACACATCCGTCTCACCCCTCACTTAACTGGAAAGGAGCTGGTTGTCTTTCCTGATAGCCCATAATGGACCTTTGCTGAGTTGTTCTCATGGCAAGTCCTAAGTAGCTGGATTAAAGCAGGATCCATTCCCAGTGAAGCCAACTTGACCCATAAAATACTCCTGCCAATGGTATCGAAGGGACCTTTTATGTCTATAAAGGCATCAAATAGCCTTCGTTTCTACCTTAAAAAGGAAGAAGCTAGATGATACAGCCAAAACACTGGTCAGTGCAGGAGTATCCAAATCGGAATCCTGCCTGTTCCTCACCTAGAATATGGCAGTCTCAGATCCAATCATAAATAAAGCATAACAGATACTGACCATACAGCTTAGTGGGAATGCAAAGCAGACTAATCGGCCTATATGCATCCAGGTTTGACCTATTGCCTTTCTTGAAGATTGGCACAAAATGTTTTGTTTCCAATCAGAGGACAAGATATTATGCTCAATTATAAAATTAAAATAAAAAAGTTTAGACAACACAGTGGCCCAAACCAGCTTGTCCACTTTGAATAACTCTAGCGGCAACAGGTCTACACCTGGTGCTTTTCCTGATCGCAGTCTGTCTATATAACATTTACTTATTTATTTATTTAGAAATTTTTTACCCTGCCCCTCCAGCCACTGGCAGCCTGGGGCAGCTAACAAAATCATCCATAAAAATAAAAATATATAAAGCATTAAATGTTAAAAACAATGATAAAAATGAGATGACAGAAAACCTATACCAACCGCCACCCTCACCCTTCTCCCTCACCAAACACCTGGCGGAACAGCCAGGTCTTACAATTCCTGTGGAAGCTTGGGAGGTCAGGGGCCAGACGGACCCCTACCGGGAGAGAGTTCGAAAAGCGTGGTGCGGCCACCGAGAACGCCGTGTCTTGCGTGGCCCCCCGGGAAACTCGTGGGACCTCCAACAGGGTGCCCCCAGATGACTGCAGGGGCCGGTCCAGAACCCGAGGAGTGAGGCGCTCTCGCAAATAGGCAGGGCCCAGACTGTGTAAGACTTTATAGGTCAAAACCAACACTATGAATCGGGCCCGGAACACTGTGCAGAGATCGGAGCACTGGTATAATGTGCTCTCAGTGGCCTAGCCCCACCAGGAGCCAGGCCACTGCATTCTGCACCAGCTGCAGCTTCCGAGCCGTCACAATAGGTAGCCCCATGTAGAGTGCATTACAGTACACTAACCGAGAGGTGATAAAAGCATGCATGGTCGTGGCCAGATCCAAAATTGAAACCAGCGGCCAAAGCCGTCGCACCAGGTGTAAATGGCGGAAGGCACTACTCGCCACAGACTCCACCTGGACATCCTGGCGGAGTTGCACATCGAGGAGCACCCCCAGGTTCCGTACCTGCTATGTCAGTGGAGGGTATACCCCCTCAATCGAGGGGGTCGCCATCTCCACCAACTTGCCCACTAACATCACCTCCATCCTGTCAGGATTCAGTCACAGTCAATTAGCCATTATCCGGTCCCCCATAACTGCCAAGCACTGAGACAGCCGGGCCTGGGTCAGTTGAAAATGAGAGGTACAGTTTGATGACACCTCACCCTGTACCCCCAGATCACCTCGCCGAGCGGCTGCATGTACATGTTGAACAGGAGAGGGGACAGAACCGAACCTGTGGGACCCCACACAGGAGGTCTCGGTGAGTTGAAAAGTAATCACCGAGCACCACCCGCTGAGTTCTCCCGGTCAGGAATGAGCGGAACCATTCAAGAACGATCCCACCCACCCCCGCACTGTCTCGCAGGCACATCACCAACATCTCATGGTCAACGGTATCAAATGCAGCAGACAGATCCAACAGGACCAAAAGGTTCGATTGACCCTTATCCTTTTCACGGCATAGATCATCGACCAAAGCCACTAATGCTGTCTCAGTGCCATGCCCTGGATGAAAGCCAGACTGCGAGGGGTCCAGATAACCGGTGCGGTCGAGGTACCCTTGGAGCTGCTGAGCTACTACCCGTTCAATAACCTTCCCTAAAAAGGGGAGGTTAGAGACAGGCCGATAGCTGGCAGGGGAGTCAACGTCAAGCGATGGTTTCTTGAGCAGAGGTTGTACCACCGTCTCTTTGAGGCAGGCCGGTACTCTGCCCTCCCGCAGGGAGGTGTTGACCACCCCAGCCAGCAACGGCCCCATTGTCTCCCGGCAGGTCTTAATCAGCCAGGACGGGCACCGATCTAATTTACAAGAGATGGCTCGAACAGCCCACAGCACCCCACCACATCAGCAGGTGTCACTGACTGAAACTGATCCCATAAAATCGGACAAGGCGGGGTTTCTACTAGAGGTGGGACCCCGGCCCCATTACCGGCTACCGGATTTACCGGTTACCGGTTCTACAAAAACCGGATTCCCGGATTAAATCCGGTATACCGGTACCGGATTTATTTCATTGAGTTCAATGGGGCGCTGTGTCCCCATTGAACTCAATGAAATAAATGAATTCCTTCCCCCTCCCCCTCCCAGGCTGCGCGGGTGGAAGGGGGG
>QEPC01004298.1:607516-620972 GCA_003113815.1 Sphenodon punctatus | reverse complement strand
GCCTGTGGGCTTTTAGCCCCTGCTACTTCCGGGTGGGGGGGGAGGGGACAGGACAGCCCACGTGGCTGCCCTCTGCGTTCCCCCCCCTGCCCCCAACTCACAGTTTTTACGTTCTTCTTGTCCCCGCAGGTATCCTGCGGGGATGAAGCAGCAGCGGCGGCGGTCCCAGCAGCGGCAGGGATGAAGGCGGCAGCGGCGGCGGTGACAATGCCGGCGAGGAGACCAGCCCCCCCCAGCACCACCCGCAAGCAGGTAAGTCCAGGTGGGGGGGGAGATGGGAAGGAGGATCCCCGCAGCAGGCTCCGGGGTGGGAGTTTCTTCCATGTTACTTAGCCCCTGGGCTTCTCAGTTAAGACGTCTGCCATGGGCACATTTTGAGCACCTTTCACAGCAGGCCTTCCACTGCAGTCCTTTGCTCCACCTCCTTCTGGGCTTTTCCCTGCCTGTGAGTTCCTAAGCTCTGGCTAGAGCTGAGATAGGTACCAGCCAGCCTTCTCCTAGACTGCTCAGCCTGTGTCTCTCTGTGCCATTTAGAATGGTATGTGCAGAAGTCTACAGTTAATGATTATTTTAAAACTGTCTGTAATGACTGACTTTATAGGAAAGCCCATATTCTTCTCCCTACAACTACTCTATATCAAAGATCAATACATTCTGAAGCCTCAATCTGAGCCTTTGCATAATTAAAATTACTATTGCCTGGGCAAACAAGAAAAAAGCTGTGTTACTAAGTCTTCCTGATTAACAAAGTGTGGCAGCGGGCGGGCCTGGGTAGCATGGTGGCCATGTGCTGTACTAAGGACTTGATCCTGTGGGAGACCCAGTAGCCCTATTGGGTGTAAGGGATTGCCAAAATCTTCAGAGGTATTGAGATCCATCTCTGTCTGCAGTGGACACCATCATGCATTTTCATCAAAATCATCCACTTAGGCCACCTGCATGGTCTTGTACTCCAGTTCATAGCTTCTCACTCCTTATCTAAGCTCTGACTGGCTCCGTTATCAAATTTGAATATTTATTTGGGATATATTTGCAACCTTCTCTTGGTGCCTTGCACAAATGGGTATCTGCGGTCAGAAACCACCCATTGTTTGGGGATCCCACCATTATTGCCTTAAGTTGGAAAATGATTGGGTCTTTGCTCTGGAAGGCCCCTCAGTGTGGAACTCACTCCCTCAAGATGTCTGACTTAGTTCCTCCTTCCTCACCTTTAAATAACATCTGAAGACATTTATTTCCCAGATGCTTTTAGGATCTACTGCTGGTTTCCTTTTGCGTGTCTCTCCCTCCCTTTTTACCTTCCCCTTTTAATATTGGTTTTTTTTGTTTTTTTGTTTTAAATTGCTCCGAGCAACATTATGATGGGGGTGTGTCGCAATAATTTTTTTTAAAAAAAATTATTACTACTCCTCCATCATGGAAACATACTTTCCAGCTTATAGAACACACAATCATGACCTGGCCAGATATTTGATACGGTTTTGTGCATTTAATATAATTTACCAGACTAGCGCAGTTCATCACAAGTTATGAATGAAAAGTTAAAATTTAATTTGAAAAACTCATTAAAATAAGCAAGATCACATCAATCTAATGTAAAGGCTCTACCTAGCTGAAAATCCACATTTAAATAGTTTTATCTATCAGTGAGAATACACCTTTCCTTAGAAAATAAGTTCAAATGAAAGATTAAAATTAATGATTTAAAAATCAAGCTCTTGATTCCCGAGCACGGAATGGATCACTCCACCATGACTTGTTAGGTACGTCCCTGAAGCAACCAAAAATTGGCCACTGTCAGAGACAGGATCCCTGGATGGACTATTGGTTGGACTCAGTATGACACTTATGTTCTTTTGGCGACTAAAAGCCTTGATTTAAATCTATCCTTCCTGCCTCTGAACAAAAAGTGTTTATGAATGACTCTTAGGTACCTATCACACTAGCTCTGCTTTGCACATCTCTCAAGGTAGCCTTACATAGAAATACCACCTTATTCCTTTACTCAGTTTGCACATCCTTCTTGATATTTTCACAAAAACAAAAACACACACAAAAAACCAAACCAAACCAACCAACCTAGGCATTCCCCAAATCAAGATTATTCACCCTTTTCCAGTATGGCGTTTACCCATCTTTCATATGGTCTCTTTTTCAAACAGTTCAATTCAAGTCTGAATATAGGTGGATCAAGAATATTAAGGAATCTGTACTCTCTGTGTAAAGTGTCCAGCTATTTTAAAACTTTATTTCTTCAAGTTGTTCTTATTTTTGCAAAGAAAAACTATCCAAACTCTAATCTCTTTGTAGAGGGAAAATACCTACCATTTTAATGTTGAAATTTCTTTAAACATGCTGCACCAAACACTACCTTTTTGTACTGAATTATTTTCCCCGGAACTGTCCTGATGTTAGGATGCTGATGTGCCAAGGAGAATGGTTTGCCATGGTTGGGGCCACATAAGGTGATGTCGTATAAGAACGTCTAAGTTATTTTTTGCTCACTGCATTCAATAAAGAGGAGCGAAGCCGAATTTGCCAGAATTCTGACAGGGAGTCAGCCATAGCCTGGTTTAGGTCCTAGGCCTCTTAATTCCAAATACCATTCTGCTCTAACTTGTAACCCATGCTGTCTTTTGGATAGCAAAGTGGCCATCAATCAGCAAAGGAAGGTTTTATAGGAAAGGGTATCAAATATACAGCCTTCCGGCCAGGTCCAAGCCACAAGTTTCTATTTCTAATGGCTGCAGAGTTAACATTCCAAATATGATGTATATTCCTAAATTATACCCCTGCTTTCAGATCATCATTCCCAAAAATCATCCCTGCTCTCCAAACAAGGCCAAACACCCCTGATCGAACGCATTACACAATTTGATAGTTATTAGTCATCTATAAGTGCTTGCAATGTCCAGAACGCTTTACAAGCACTAATTCACCCTTGTAACAAGTCTAACAACCTTGTAACAACCCTTGTCTAATTCACCCTTGTAACAAGTCAATGAGGTAGGTCATTGTTATTTCCAGGAGAGCGAGAGGCAAGCCAGGGGAGCATGGGTGGGCCTGATTCCTGCCTGTCCCGTAGTGGGAAACTGATCCCGCCATACTGCGTAGCCAGTGCAGGAAGCCGGGCACATGAGAACAGGGGAGCTGGGCAGCTCGGACTATCTTGGAGCCAAGGCACCGCCCACAGGCCTGGCTCTGCCTCACTTCCCTCCCCCCCAGTCCAGCTGAGAGCCATTCCCTGGCTGTGACATGGCTGCGTAAGCTGGGCGCTACTGCCTATTGCTCATGGCCTGGCATTGCTCCAAGTGTGGCAGGGCAAGCGCACCCTGCCATATGGTTTGCCCCACCTTGGGCAGCCTTACCCCGCTTGAGGTGAGGCTGCTCCACGACACGTCCTTCTGATTTTCCAAGGATGCGTCACAGAGCAGCTGGCTGCCTGTCCTGCCACGGAGCAAGGCAAACCTCTAGTGGGCCCTGGACACACAAGTCACTGGGATAGCGCGGCTCGTTTGCAAAGGGAGGCATAAGGCTACCCAAAGAGTGCTAGCCTCCCCAGCCTGTCTCATGTGGCTGACTCCAGTGACTCCCCAAAGCTACTCAACGAGTTCGCAGCTAAGAAAGTATTTAATCCTGGCTTCCCGGGTCCAACTCCAACACCATCTAGGTGTCACTGGCATACCAGTGCAGTTCTACATATAATCTAAATTAGTTTCTAGTCTAGATAGTAAAGGCAAAAATTGTGTTTCTCTTCTTTCAAGTATTAAGTTACAATGCTGCCATACCTATCTGCTTTTGTCTTGCTATCATCTAGCGTTCCCAATCTGTGGCTTTGCTCAGGATGCACAGCTTGTCATGTTGCTTCTGACAGATGAGTAAACAAATGCAAATGCATATTGAGAGAATCACAAAACTAACAAGGAAAAGGGTAAAATGCACACGGCACTCTCGAAGCTCCTAGCAGAAGGGAGTGCAGGGACGAAGAGAAGCCCCGAGCTGCCACTACAGGAAAAAAGTGGTGGTTTTTAGCCATCTAGCTAGGGTTTCTAAACAAAAAGGCACACATTTTTGGTGGTGTATTTTCTTCTTACCTTAGAACATAACCTATTTGTACAACAACTTTCAATACAAAGTTGTGGCTTGGCATGAATCTCAAACTTTGAATGTGGTTTGTGACCGTAGAGGCTACTGTTCTAGTAGGTAACTTCCTACCATTTATATCCTTTTAGAAATACATATTTTAAAGTGTTACATTTGTTACTATAGTAGTAGCATAGCTCATTCTGGAGGGAAAAAACTATATATGCAAAAAAATGTCAGTAAACTTTAATTGCTTACAGTTAACTTTTTAACATTCCACATTGAATCTAGTCCTGAATAAAAGTCAGCCACCAATGCAAAAGAACTAAAGCTGCAATATAATGAAGAACCCTGAAATTTCTAAGCGATAACTCTGGCCCATGACAACCAGCTGACCACAAACCTGACTATCTGGAAATGTTACATTGCATTTCAAGTCCTATGCTCTTCCTCCTGTGAGGCAAAGAGGTCAGAGTAATAAATTGACTTGGCGCTATGTCCACACCACACATCCGTTTCTTGAGGCCCAGCTTTTTTAGGATGAGGCAGGTAAACAGCTGCTTTTTATTGCATAATGCATCCTCTGCGGAGTCCTGGAGAAATCTCCCTGCAGAAGGTAATACTGCTGCTGGCAGTGTTCATTTTCATTCTGCACCTGCGGTTACAGCAGCGCGGTTAGAGGGGGAAATGAGCAGAACTGAGCACGGATTTAGTTCTGTAACTCATCCAGATCCTGGGAATGTATAAGGAGTATGTGCTATCCTGTTTCTTCCATGCCTCCTGCCCCCTTGGGAAGTTTCCTGAGCCCAGATTTTCCCACAAGAGCATCTGACACAATCCCTCATTGTAGAGCTGGGCCTGATAGCAAAACTCCACTGGAATTTAATTGTTTCAAGAAAATTTCAAGAAAAAATTATACTTGCTTCTTCTCCTGATCTCCTTGCACCACTGAGTGATTTCAATTAGCTCTTCCATGTTTCATGCAAAAGCAAAAAATGAGACCAAGTATTCACCCTACCTTTTTGCTATGTCATCTACAATAGCAGAGGGAAAGCAGAAAACTGATCCAGAATAAAGCCAACTTTTGAACTAGTTTATACAACTGCACACATTAAACTTTTCATATCATGGAGCTAATATGGCTACAGAAGTTTTTTAAAATTTCAAACAGTACTACCCGGTTTTACTTTCAACAAATGGAATTCTAATGTTTTGTTGACAGAGAAACTGGACACTTGTCTTTAAAATCTTGAAAGCAGATTTGTTCACATTAGTAGACAAAAAATTGCAAAGCAATATTTTAAGATAAATTATATATGTAAAGCAATTTGAGAAGCACCGCCGCTTACTTCAAAATCTCATGGAATTATGCTGCTAGAAGCTTTTAATTCACTATTTGGCTTTAGAGTGTGATTAAGTAGTTCAGAAAGAACTTTATTCAGGTTATATTGCTATCATGATATGCCCAGTTAAATATGTATTTTAGAACAAAAGATAAATCAAATGTGGAGGACTATAATGATTCTAAATACACAAAGTGTCCCACAATATCATAATATTGTCCATAATGTAATGACTTATTATATTCAAGGACCCCCATTTCCTCTCAACCCATACCAATAACTGGTCGTTAATAATCACTAATTTGCAGCACCGTAGCCAATCTCATATTAAATGAAATATATGTACAAAATGCGGTCTGCACAACCACAAGCTTTGATAATAAAAAAATGAACAGGCAGCTACTTTGGGGCATCTTTATGTGAGCTAAGGGAGAGGTGATCAACAGAACAGCACACCATTTGTTACTCAGACAATTTTTCTCCCACAAAAGAAAAAAGACAAAGCAGTTCTCAGACCACCACAATGAATTAATTGCCTCAATAGCATTTTAATAAATATTTATATAACAATTATGACCAAATGAAAGCACAAAATTGATTAAATTCAAGTTCAGTTTGGATTCCATGGTCTCTGGCCTGAAAAAATGCGCAGCTCAGCTTTTTTCCCGATTTAATTCTTTCTCCACAGGCCTCAATTTATTTAGGTCACAATTCTTGAACAATGTATTCCAGAGTAATTCCACTGGTTTCCAAGGGACTATTCCAAAGGATTGAAAATTACAGCCTTATAGTCAAAGAATCTTTTTTTAAAAGACAAGAGTGTGGGGATTTTGTTTGTTTGGTTGTTTATTTTCTTTTAGGGGAGGGTCTCTTACAGGTATGTGTGTTTCTTCTAGTTGTCCATGATCTTCAAGGCATTTAAGGCCCAATCCATTGACTTATAAAATCTAGTCCAACAACTTCTCTTATCTGAAAATTACTCCTAACATTATTGTAGTTTACAGAAAAACTGCGTTGTTGGCGCATCCCAGAAATGAAGCAAGGCAATTGGGTTTTTAATGGCTGCACTCTTTATTCAAATTATAAATTATCTGCTAGATGGGGTAATTGCAACAAGCAATTTGCATCCAGTACCACAGGACCCAATCGATCCCATCAGGTGACAAATGCACCCCATCCGAAAAATACAGATCGGGCTTCTTGTGGGATATTTCAATATGCCTAATCCAGTCGCCGCTTTGTTCTTCAATCCACTTTCTCTGTTAACATTCCTCCTGGCTTTGTTAATTTTGCCAGGACGGTCTGCATCCTTCCACTTCATTCGCTCAACCAAATCGGTCCAAACAAACAAAGCCGAAGGAAAAATTCTCCTAGCATCCAGTAAATCAGTTTTAATTTTTATCGTCAATTGTACTCCCTTTAATTTTGGTAGATCATTTCCCCCCCAGGTGAAACACGATGTCTGGCACAGTTCTCTGAGCAACAGCCCTCAGCGCAGGCAACAGCTGATGCCACCGCATACCGCTGCGCCATTTCCAGTCAATCTCTGCAGTGGCCGATAAACCCAGCTGGGTCCCCCACTGGGTACTCCCGGCTGCCTTGTCTGCCCAATGTACTAGACTGTGACCGATGATCCACACCAGCCTTTGTTGGGGGCTTCTTGCGACACCTGAAAGCAACGAATACGATCAAATCAATTTGGCAATTCATGCAAATATGACTGAAATGCCCACAATCGCCAATGCTCTAAAGCCCTGATATTCCCCTCAGGCATGTCAAAATGTGCTGCAAAACTCACTGCCCCTATCCTGAAAGAGTGTGATCCAAACATCTCTGGTGACAAATTAAGGGTGCTAATCATACTACGCAACACTGCTGTAAACTGGTGCCAAGTAAGAACGACCTCATAAGCATGCCTGAAAAACAGACCAGGACAGACTGGGCAAATTGCCCGATAAGCAGTCACTGCCCGTATCGGGTACAAATTTAAATCCCCTGATTTGTTCAATAATACCTTGATTCCTTTCCCTCATTGATCTGTCTTAGATCGAGGCAAATGCAGGCACACCAACTGACTGTCAATAACCACAAGGCTTTATCAGTGCAATCCCTAGCAGATGCAGGAACCAACTGACTTACCCAGAATGCACCAAAAAAGGCAACCTTAAATACAGCTTTAAACAAAGTAACTTCAAATATATTAACACACACCCATGGGAGAACCCCGCAAGTCCTAACTAATAATCCTGGAGTGATTGGGACATGGCCATTCTTGACCCTGCCCTGTTCCCTTGACCAACCTTCAAATAATCGCTTAACAAGGAAACCCCGGTCAGGCGAAGGGTAACCAGCTAAACCTGATATAAAAGACAGTGCTGATACCTTGCCACTTATCGTACTAACTACCCCCAGTATCTATGGGGATTTCTGTCGTCCCTGTTGGATCATCCTCTGCCCCTTTAGATTTGACATACTTGATTTCCATATAATCCTGCCCTCCTCTTCGGGTGCTATCTCATCTGGTGTGAAGGGACAACCTAGTGGAGGATGCGTTTGCTTTATTTCAGTTTTATTATCTGCAACGTATACCCCACTTCCAAAGGTCTCTCTCTTTTTTGTGGTGCAGTAGTAACATTTTCTGGGTGCACAATGGCATTGATCAATGTGCACGTTCCCCCTTGAGGTACAGTACATTTTGATGATACCTGTTGGGATGTACTAGTAGATCTGATAGAAGTTATAGAAGAAACTTATTCTAGTATAAAGATAATATTGGCAGGGGATTTCAATGCCCATCTTGGTGAATCTGATATGGACTTGTACCAATATGGCAGCTTTTGGATTCCGGATGACCACTCCCCTTTGATGGAAAGAAAGTCTAAAGACTTGGGCTTAAACAAAAGCGGTCTTTTCTTCACCAAGGCTCTGTCCAAAGTGAGTACGCACTTATTAAATGGCAGGATAAAGAGTGACTACCCAGGAGAAATAACACACCTATCCATCAGGGCTGTAGTACTATTGATTTTGCAGCAGTTTCCTTGGATTTGATCAATTGTGTGAAATGGTTTAAGGTAGTATATCAAACATATAGTGACCATTTCCCAATTACAATTGGCCGGATAACTGCACCCTGTGGCTTAAATACAGGGCTCGCTACACAACCTATGGTGATCCAAGGTAGGCGCAGAGCCAAATGGGATGTAAATTTAGAGACCCAGATGAAGTCTCTCCTTCTCTCCACAGAGGGAAAGAAATGGCTGCAGGGGTTAGTAAAGGCACGGGATATGGAGGAACTTCTTCAGGAATACAGAAATATTCTGGATGGCATAGAACCCCTTAGGGACCGCCTCGCCCTTCGCGCCCCAGAGCGGCTCCTGCGGTCTGCTGGGGGTGCCCTCCTGGAGGTCCCCCATGTTAAGCGGGGGGCCACGATGGAGAGGGCATTATCGGTGGTGGGACCGCGGCTGTGGAACTCCCTTCCGGAGGAAGCTCGCCTGGCCCCAAGCCTTTTAATATTTCGGCGGAACTGTAAGACCTGGCTGTTTGCCCAGGCCTTTGGGAGGGAGGGTGGGGAGGGAGGATTTTAGTCCCCCACCCATTTATTTATTTATTTATTAATGTCTAGCCCTGTTTTATATTTTATATTTAATATTTGATAGTTTTAAAATGAATTTTAGTGTGTTTTTATTGTTGGAAGCCGCCCCGAGCTGCGTTGCAGGAGGGGCGGGGTATAAATCTGAAAAAATAAATAAATAAATAAATAAACCCCTTCTAATAAAATCTGAAGAAAGCGGCCGTAAGACCACTAAGATACCCAGGAATGATTGGTACGATGATGAATGTTTCCTGCTAGGAAAAAGCTAAGAATTAATTATCGCAAATTTAGAATCAGCCATGTAACTAACTGTTCACCGCAAGGAGTTGATACAGGTCAGAGCCTTATACAGAGAATTACTTATAGCCAAGAAAAAGACTTTCTACCTGAAATTATGGGATGAGATTGCAAGAGACAGCTCAGGAGAAAAACTCTGCCCAGTTCTGGAAGTTGATCAGAGGTACTGGGGAAAACAGAAGTGAGGCTACTACAGCTAGAGTCTCTGATGAAGGACTGGAAAGCTCACTTCTCAAAACCCTATTCCCCGGACCCAGGCTCCTATGATATTCCAGTATCCTCATTTATACTTCCTCCTTGGACCCCTGTGACAGTAACTGAAGTTGAGGAGCTTATCGATAAACTGAAAAGTGGCAAGGCCCCAGAGGTGGACGATATTCCTGCTGAATTGCTGAAAACAAATAAGACATGGTGGGCCCCGGCATTGGCTGCCCTAGTCACAGGAATTAACCAGTCTGGGAAGCTGCCAGGAGGCTGGGAACAGGCGGTGGTGGTGCCACTTTATAAGAAAGGGCCTCCTTCTGAGGCAAAAAACCAATTAGCCTTCTCAGCATTGTAAGCAAACTTTACGCCAGGTACCTGTCTGGGAAATTGGAGGGTTGGCTGGAGGTCAATAAAATATTAAGGAATGAACAAAATGGCTTTAGATCAGGCCATTCAACAAATGATCACTGCCTGGTTCTGGAACATTTGACTAAAAAATAGCATAAGACAGGCCTTTTTACAGCTTTTGTCAATCTTCAATCAGCCTTTGATCTGGTCTCCAGGGCTCATCTGTGGCAGAATGACATCTATTGATAGGAGATTGCTTTTCCTGATTCAGAGGTTATATACTGACACGAGGCTGCAGGGGCTGTATGTGGTGCTGGGAGGCTCACGGGCGGTTGCTGGGATTGAAGGAAGCTGCTGCCACTCTGTTTGTCCCTCCCTTTCTCCAGGTAACAAAGGCCAGGGCGGAGCCCTGAGGACAAACCGCAGGGGCTGTGTGTGGTGCTGGGAGGCTCGGGGGCGGTTGCTGGGATTGAAGGAAGCTGCTGCCACTCTGTTTGTCCCTCCCTTTCCCCAGGTAACAAAGGTCAGGGCGGAGCCCTGTGGGTGCCAGCCTGAAGGGCGACACCTAAAGGGTGTCGGCCGTTGGCTGGGGCCGTTAGTTGGGCCCGGGCCCCTCCCGCCAGACTGACATCATTCCAACTCAAGTCAGAGCAGCTGGGAGCGGGGAGGAGCCGCCTCGCCAGGACAGCTAAAACATCGCTGCACCGCCCGGGCCTCGTCCCTTCCTGCGAAACTAGCTGGAAAGTGGTTTTCTCATCTGCCCCGGAGTGGGGCTGAAGCTGGCTTTTTCCATCTATTTATCGCCCCCCTAGTATTTTCAATGCCTAAGAAGGGTAAGAAGTTAGGTGTGACCACCAGGGCACGGGCCAAGCAAATGCTGATTCCTGCTTGTTTTGCTTCGGCATTGGCCCCTTCTGGGCCCATACGGGGTGGCCCTACCCAGGCGTCTTTGGATCCCGCCTCGGAGGGTCCTGATGGAGGATGGGATCCTTCAGCTGCTGCTATAAGTGCTTCGCCACCTGCTCTGCCCAACGGCTTTGTAAATTCGGGGGTAACAGCACCAAGCGATATGCCGGACTCTCCCATTCCATCTACGCAGGCACCTCTTGATTCTTCCTTACTATCATGTGCTTTGGCTTTTAAGAAGCAGGGAGAAAAATGGGTTGCTTTGGCTGCCAAATCTCGGAGGTGCTCACAGCCTTCTCCACCTCCCCAGTCCTCCCTTGCTGGAGGAAAGATCTGTGCTCTGCAGGCTCGGTTTAAGGAAATAGAATCACAACTTCTGGTTACCCAAGCTGTGGAAGAGGATAATCTTCCATCATATCCTCCAACAGCAGGCCATGGGGACTTGGAGCTGCCACCCCTTCCTCCACGTCAGGTTAGTGCAAGTCAGGGGGTGCTGGTGCTCTCTACTAGAGCTATTTCAGAAGAGGGGGGACTTTTTAATAAGTCTCCTGGTTCTCTATTTTCGGGCGCTACCCAGCCTGGAACCCAAGAGGTTCAGGCCCCTTCCCATTTACAGCGGGAAAATGAGTTGGAGCCCCCCCCCAGAGTAAGCACAGGAAAAGGGGGTTTCTCCAATATTCCCGTTGGTTCTTTTATCAATTCACAAATCACTGTCCCTGAAATTCAGGAGGTCCATGGTTACTGTTATTCTCAGCAGACAGAATTTGATTTGTCAGCTCTTATGGCACAAACAGAGGGGCTTGATCTCCAACTTCAGGCCATTCAGCACCAGTTGGTTAGAGTCTGGGAGTGTATAAATGGTTTCAGAGAGAATAGGCCTGAGTTGGGCACTCAGGGAACAGATCAGGCATGCCAAACAACTTCTGCCCTTGGCCCAGGTCATTTTAGCCCCCTAACTGCTAAGGCCACGGAGGATTGGAAGCCTACTCCCTTAACGGATGCCTTGGTTTTTACAGTTTATCCCTTGCCAACTGAGATACTTCCTTCATGGGATTCTAAATTTTGGATTGCCCATCATCTAGCTTAGATTTTGGGTTGTACTTTTTTGCCCTCCCAGATAGTCCATTTTTTTCACTTGCCAGCTAGGGTGGATTGTTGTTTACTTCCGAACCTCAGCTATAGTTGAAAGACTTTTGTTTTCCTGTCGTCTTTTTAGTCCCTGGGGGGTTTATATGGCCAACATTTATGTTAAGAGGGGAATGATGTGAGGGGAATGATGTGATTGAGGTAATTTCATCTCCCTCAAATCACCATCCTATGTTGGGAAATATAGAAGCAACCTCTCTCTTGTATGTGGACAATGCGGTTTTAATGTCCAGAACTTGGGTGGGTTTGCACAGGCAACTGGCAGCCTTAGGTCAGTTCTGCAGACAGAATCACCTGGAAATAAATTATGAAAAAACCAAGGTAATGGTTTTCTCGCTCAAGCAGAAAGTTTATAACTGGCTTTTGGACGACCACCAACTCGAACAAGTCCGGTTGTATAAATATTTGGGGCTTGTATTTCAAACTAAGGGTGCCTGGACAGGACATGCAGATATGGCGATAAGACGGGCTGGATCTGTAGAGAGATCAATATCCCATTACTTTAGAACTAGAGGGGGACACCTGGTAACTCCTGCGATTCATGTATATAAAATGAAATATTTGCCTCTGTTGTTTTTTGGAGCTCAGTTCTGGGCAGTTAGGGAAATTAAAAATCTGGAGCATCTGTTGACTAAATTCCGCAGATCTATCCTGGCGATACCCAATAGCGCTCCAAGTTGCGCACTTAGGTTAGAGTGCGGAATGCTAACTTTAGAAGCCCAGATTTAGATACTGACTCTGGGATACTGGCTGAGACTTCATTTTGGCCTGGCTGCTCCTCTTTCTATACTGATACTGATGGACCGCTTCAATAATCCGTAGGTTGAAATGGTGATCAAAAAAATGTATACGATAGGCCTCTCCCCCGCTATGCTGACCACCCTGGGATATGTTGGAGCCAGAAGACTGGTTAAACAGCGAATTATACATATAGTTTACCAGGACGATATCGCTGCGGTAAGAGGTAAAAAGACATTGGGACGTTTTTGGGGTCTACTTCATGATTTTCAGGGTATTATGCCTTATTTGGGGTACGATTTGGGATTACCAGCCAGAAGATCTTTAACTATGGCTAGGATGAACTATGGCTAGGATGAAGAAACTGGCCGCGAGAGCCAACTTGTCCCCTCCCCCACCTGGAAGTAGCTGGGGGGCTACAAAGCCCAGCGGCCAGTGGCTCCCACTGCAGGCTACAAGTCGCAGGCTGCGAGCCAAAGGGCTGCGGCCAAAGGGCACGGCACTTAGGGGCACTTCGGGGCTGCAGGGAAAGCTGTTGATAGGGTTTGTTTTCTTGCTCAGGGCTGGGGAGGAAAGGTGGAGGGTGTAGGAGGGGTGCTTAGAGAGTGGGGGGGTTTGGGAGGGTGTTTTAGTGTTGAACCCTGATGGCATCAGGGGAAGCACTGGGAGGGTTTTTGGTGGGGGGAGGGTGTCCAACCCCAGTGAGAGAGGGAAGTCGGGCGGGGGGAGAGGTATGGCCCTGACCTGCTCCTGGTGGTAGTGGGATGGCCAGGGGGGCTGGGGGGTGAATTTGGGG
>QEPC01004298.1:591326-606468 GCA_003113815.1 Sphenodon punctatus | reverse complement strand
GTGGCGATTCAGCTCCAAGCGCATCTAGATGGCATAGGTTTCCTGGACCCGTTTCAATCTAGGTTCCGCCCTAGCTATGATACAGTTGGTGGCCTTGGTCGACAGTCTCCGCCAGGAGATGGATGCAGGATGTTTAACATTTCTCATCCTGCTAGATCTCTCGGCCGCTTTTGACACCGTAGACCATGGGCTGCTGTTGAGACAACTGCGTGACCTGGGGGGTCTGGACGGGACTGTTCTTGAATGGCTCCGGTCATTCCTCTCGGGGAGAAGCCAACGGGTGGTGTTGGGGGCTGAGACATCTTGCCCCCAATGCCTTATTATGCGGAGTTCTGCAGGATTCCATTCTGTCTCCATTGTTATTCAATGTATATATGCAGCCCTTGGGGGAGGTCGTGAGGGGGTTCCGGGTGCGATGTCACCAATATGCTGACGACACTCAGCTGTACCTCTCTTTTTCAACGGACCCAGACCCTGCTATCTCGGTGCTATCCTAGTGTTTGGAGGCTGTGACGGACTGAATGTGACAGAACAGACTGAAGCTCAACCTTGATACGACGGAGGTGATGGTGGTGGGGAGAGTGAGGGAGGTGTCGGACCCCGTGATTGCGGGGGTTCGCCCTCCTATAGCTCAGCAGGTTCGGAGCCTGGGGGTGGTATTGGATGCGGATCTCCTCCTGGAGCAGCAGGTGGAGGTAGTTGCGAGGGCTGCCTTTCGCCAGCTGTGTCTGATGTGAAGGCTGCGCCCGTACGTCTCCGGCCCGGACTTAGCCTCACACATCCATGCCTTCATCACCTCGAGGCTGGACTACTGCAATGCGCTCTACGTGAGGCTGCCCTTGTTCCTGGTTCGGAGGCTGCAGCTAGTGCAGAATGCGGCGGCCCGGCTCCTTTCAGGAATGGGCCGTCGTGAGCGCATAACACCAGTGCTCCGGACTCTGCACTGGCTGCCAATAGCATGCCGAGCCCGGTTCAAGGTTTTAGTATTGATCTATAAGGCCCTTCACGGTCTGGGCCCCTTGTATCTCAGGGATTGCCTCGCTCTCCGCACCCCAGAGCGGCTCTTTCGGTCTGCCGGGGGTGCCTTCTTGGCGGTCCCCCATGTTAAGCGGGGGGCCACAATGGAGAGGGCATTCTCGGTATCTGCGCCTCACCTTTGGAAGTCCCTCCCGGAGGAAGCTCGCCTGGCCCCAAGCCTTTTAACATTCCGGCAAAATTGTAAAACCTGGCTGTTCGCCCAGGCCTTTGGGGAGGGGGGGGAGGGGTTTTATTCCCCTTCATCCTTATTTATTGTTTTATTTTGTTGTTGTTCCCTAGTCCTGTTCTTTTAAAATGTTTTAATGTATTTTATAGATAGATTTTATATTTGTATTTTGTTTTGACTGTAAGCCGCCCCGAGCTGTTTCTGAAGGGGCGGGGTAAAAATCCAATAAATAAAATAAATAAATAAAATATCTTCCCTTCTGCAGTATCCGAGGGGAGACGCCAAGGTATCCCTTTTGCTCATCTGCTCTGCAGCTGCTCATTAGCCCATGTGGATACTATAGACCATATTCTTTTAAAATGTGAGCATTACTCAGAAGCTCATGAGAAGCTGTTAGCATTATTAAAAGAATGCCCAGGCAGGTCTAGTGTTAGTTTGGTGGCACTTCTATTGTCTGGTAATAATGAAGAAAATACCAAGAGGATGGCAAAATATTTGCTCAATGTTGTAAACTCCAAACTCTAAAAGAACTAGATAGGGCTGCCACTATTGTATGGGAGTTCTTGGGGGTCTAAGATAGTGGGATTGTTAATGTATACTTGCCCACTACCCTGTATTAATGGGTGACTTTTTTATGGCTTTCCCCCCCCCCCTCCTTGTTTTCGGTTGTTGGGTTTATATGATTTTGTGTTATGGTGTGTATGTCTTTTGCAATGGCTTGTGTTATGCAATAAACTTTTATTTATTATTATTATTATTATTATTATTATTATTACCACCACCGCCCTGCTATGTCTAAGAGTCAACATGAACTGCAGCAATTGAGATTCTGGGATGGAAAAACCAGTGCTCCACCCCTGCTGGTAACAAAATTGCTGGAAGTCACTGAAAGTCCTGTTATAAGTGGCCCGCGTGCGCGGTGCCAAGGATCTCTGGACAGTCTCAAACAGTTCTAAAATCCAAGGCTCCACACCTCTGGTGGTAATGCCTCTGGGTTCAGTCTGGCTCCAAGCACGAGCGAACGGAAGCGTTCCATCTGGAAGCGAGAAAGGGCATCTGCAACACCATTATTGATGCCAGGCACATGCCTAGCCACAAACAAGATATCATCATCAAGGCAGGTAAGTAAATATGCCCTAACTTCATCACCCGCTGTGACTTTGAGGACAAGGAATTGATGACACGTACGACAGCCAAGTTGTCACACCAACACAGGACAGAGTGGTTTGCAAATTCAGCAGTCCAAAGGCAGACTGCCACTACAATAGGAAAAAAATCCCAAAATGCAAGCTCTCTGGTAATACCGGTCTCTGTCTATTCCAGCGGCCAAGGCACCGCACACCACCTATCCCTGAAGCAAACCCCAAAACCCGCACCATCGGCTGCATTAGAGTGAGCCTGAAGCTCAGCCTCGATCAGCAATCGCTGCCACCAAAAGTTGACTCCATTGAAATGGGCCAAAAATAACGCCCAGATTGCCAGGTCATCTTTCATCTCTCTGGTCACTCTGACATGGCAGTAAGGCAGAGGATTGCCTTTTAAATGTGCATACAGGCGGGACAGGAAAGCCTTGCCATGTGTTACCACCCTACCTGCAAAATTCAGACTCCCTACCAGTGATTGGAGCTGCCTAACAGTCACCTTCTTAACTGCCAGTACACTGTTGATTTTAAATCTCGGCGCTATCCGTTTCTCCTTGGGGAGATGGGAAACAGCTGCCACCATGTCCAGCTCAATTTCTAAGTATGTTAAAGTCGCTGGTCCCTTGGTTTTTTCAGACGCCAAAAAAATTCCAGGCTCCCTCGCAACCCTCTGAAATGTCTCCATCATCCACCTGCACTCGTCCTACCATCTCTGTCCCTCTCTTCCCATAAAGAAAAAATCTTCGAGATATTTTGACACCTGGTCACGCCCTGCTTCATGCTGAACTATCCACTGAACTAATGAGCTGAATCTCTCAAAAGCCGAACAGGCGATTGAACACCCCATAGGCATGGCCTTGTCAAAAAGGTACTGACTTTTACATTGAAAGCCCAAAAGATGAAAGTTCAGTGGATGGACTGGCAGAAGGCGAAATGCAGACTTTATGTCGCACTTTGTCAACAAGGCACCAGGATCACAATGTTTTATAAATTGAACTGCGATGTCAAACAGCACATAATGGACTGATGTCAACTCCCGAGGAATGGTGTCATTTACCGAGGCACCCCTAGAATAAGATGAATCAGGTGAAATTCACCAGACGCCTTTTGGGGAACCACTCCCAAAGGAGATACCATTAGGTTACAAAAAGGTGGTGTTTGAAATGGACCAGCGACCCTCCCCTCATTGACCTCTTTCTCAAGCTTAGCCACTACCACATGCTCCAAACCCAATACTGATCTTTAACTTAATACAACTTTGCAAAGAAAAACTCCTATGCTGGGATCTTGAAACCAAATTTGAAACCAATAACTATGTAAATACTTCGATCCTATCTGGGGTTCCCTTAATGCATAAGCTAACCTATCTGCCCTAACTGGCGTTGGGGTCCTTTTCACACACACACCCTCAACCCCAGAGCTGTCCTGGGGGCCTTTTCCTTGATTGGGACCAAATTTCCCTTTGCCCCCAGCCTGCTTTGCTTTGAAACAGGACGTCATGTGGGAGCATGGTAACCGCAGCAGTGTGTGCAGGAGTGGTGAAATTTACAGGTAGTGCATGAGCACTTACCTGTGCGGCTGAACTCCCAGCACTGGCCAGCACCACCTCCAAAGCCCTTCTTCCCTTCAGCTCGAAAAAGATCAATGGCAGCCCTAGCTTCACCCTTGGCCAAAACGTGGCCATTATTGGCCCATGGTGCTTTGGCTGAATCACTCATACAATCAACCCATAGATCAGGGGCATGAACATCCCATCTGATCCCTGGAGTGAAAGCTGCACGATGCCTAAAACCTTCATCGTACCGTAGCCAAGCCCCAGGGATATTGTCATAAGTCCTCCTGACAATATCCACGTATTTCAACAAGTCAGAGGCCCTATCCGGAAACACCTGCAATAACACTCAGGGAAATATTTATTTATTTATTCATTTGGATTTGAAATTTTTATTTTCAAATTTACAAGATGGGAAGAGGCCACGCATCATGCATCATCCCTTGGGAAGGTAACATCAATAAGGGCAGGGCCCTTTGTGGACTGCACGCTGTGTTTGCTGCTGTGGGGATAGGGGGTAGCTACAATTGGAGGAGCCTACTGCCACTCTGCTCTTCCCTCCCCCTCCCAGGTAACATCAACAAGGGTGGGTCCCTTTAGGCACTAACCCTTGGGCGCAAGCCCAAGGGCGTGTGGCGCCTGAGGCCCCTTCCACCTACAGACAGCATAACTGCCATCCTGAAATCTATCTCTGCTGTTGCTGCCACTGCCCTAATCAATCATCATTGCTGCTGCTGCTGGACCACTACCGGATCCGTTGTCCATTGCTGTTACCATTTGGAGCTGTGCTACCTGGCCCCAAAGGTCCTTGGTACCTTTGGGGCCAGGTAGCACTGCTCCAAATGGCCAGGGCGCATGGCCAGGACTTTCGGGCCCGGCGTGGTCAAAAGCGGCTTGCTACTTAGTGAGCATCGTAGGCATGCACCGCAGGCAGCGTGTGACTCTGAGCGGGACTGAGGGGATATGGGGCGGGTGGTTTTATTCGGTATTTTCTAGTTCTGTGGTTTTAAGGGGTTTTGGGGGGGATAAGGTGGGTGTTGTATGAGGGTGAGGGCTATGGGGAGTGGGTTAGGGTGGATAGGGCCAACCCCCTTCGTGAGAGGAGGAGAGGTGACCCTTGGGGAGGGTGGGGCCTCATGGTGAGACGGGGGGGCGCTACCTGACTAATAGGGAAAGGGGACTCCCGGTGAGAGAGGGAGTCCCGGGGAAAGTTTTGGGGAGGGGGGGAGGTTGGAATGGATATTTCTGGGGGGAGGGGGGGGACGATGGGAGGGGGTAAGAAGGGGTTGGACCATGTCCCCCGGTGAGACGGGGGGCTCTGTCCGAGTGGTGGGAAGGGGGGTCTCCCAGTGAGAGAGGGAGCCCCAGTGAGATTAGGGGGAAAGGGGAGGTGGGGGGGAGGAATATTTTGGGGAAAGGGGCTGGCGATCTCGGAGGGCTTTGGGAGAGCAGCCGGTAGGAGGGGGTCGGAATGGTGTGGACAGGAGGGGAGGCGCGGCCATAGGGGTGGTTCTGGGACAGGGACGGTATGATCCATGAGGGGGTGTGGTTCGGGCTTCCAGGGGTCCTAGGTCCCTTGTGGAGGTCAAAAGAGCCTCCCCTCCACTGGAGATGAGGGAGGAGCAAGGTCTAAGGTCCGCCAGTGGGAGGCTGATGCTGCTAAATGCAAGGTCCGTGGCTAATAAGGCCCCATTAATCCAAGATCTGATTCTGGACGGAGCTGCGGACATTACATGTATTACAGAAACCTGGCTGGACGAGGAGGCAGGGCCAATTCTGGCCAATCTTGTTCCAGCTGTGTATGCCGTGCAGCACCAGCCCCGCACTGGGGGCCGGGGAGGTGGTGTAGTAGAGAGACCTGGCCTGTTAGGAGGTATCCAGTCCAGCAGATTCTGGGGATCGAGGCCCTCCATGTGGTGTTCGATTTGGATGGAAGCAATTTGATCCTTGGTCGGTTATCTTGATCCTTCTCAGTCTGGCTTTTGTCCGGGTCATGGCACTGAGACAGCACTTGTGGCTTTGGTAGATGATCTCCGCCATGAAAAGGACCAGGGTCGCTCAACCCTATTGATCCTATTTTAGAGCTTTCGGCTGCATTTGATACCGTTGACCATGAGATGTTGGTGACGCGCCTGCAGGACAGTGCGGATGTGGGCAGGATTGTTCTTGAATGGTTCCGCTCATTCCTGACAGGGAGAACTCAACGGGTGGTACTCGGTGATTGTTTTTCATCATGCCGAGACCTCTCATGTGGGGTCCCGCAGGGTTCTGTCTTGTCCCCTCTCCTGTTCAACCTGTATATGCAGTTGCTCGGCTCGGCGATCAGGGAGTTCGGGGTGAAGTGTCATCAGTATGCGGACGACACCCAACTGTACCTCTCATTTTCAACCGACCCAGGCCCGGCTCTCTCGGTGCTCACCTGGTGTTTGACAGCTGTGGGGGACTGGATGAGGGCTAATCGACTGCGACTGAATCCTGACAAAGCTGAGCTGATGGTAGTGGGTAAGTCGGTGGATGTGATGGCTCCCTCAATTGATGGGATCTGTCCTCCGTTGACTTCCCAGGTGCGGAACCTGCGGGTGCTCCTCGATATGCAGCTCCGCCTGGATCTCCAGGTTGAGACTGTGGCAAGCAAGGAATGCCTTCCGCCAATTACATCTGGTGCGGCGGCTTCGGCTGCTGATTTTGGTTCCGGACCTGGCCATGATCATTCATGCTTTTATTACCTCTCAGTTAGACTACTGTAACGTGCGCTACGTGGGGCTACCTATGGTGACGGCTTGGAAGCTGCAGCTGGTGCAGAATGCGGCGGCCGGGCTCTTGGTGGGGCTGGGTCACTGGGAGCACATTACACCAGTGCTCCAATCTCTGCACTGGTTGCCTATAGTCTTCCAGGCTCAATTCAAAGTGTTGGTCTTGACCTATAAAGTCCTACACAGCTTGGGTCCTACCTACTTGCGAAATCACCTCACTCCCTGAGTTCTAGACCAGCCCCTGCAGTCGTCCGGGGGCGCCTTGTTGGACATTCCTTGGGTTTCCCGGGGGGCCACGCAGGATAGGGCATTCTTGGTGGCCGTATCGCGCCTCTGGAATTCCCTCCCGGTGGGAGCCCATCTGGCCCCAAACCTCCCAACTTTTCATAGGAATTGTAAGACCTGGCTGTTCTGTCAGGTGTTTGACGAGGGAGAGGGGTGATGGGCTGGGTTGGGTGGGGGATTGGGGAGGGTGGAGTGGGGTTTTGTGTTTTTTATTATGATTATTTATTGAAAATATTATAATTATATATTTATTGTTGTTAGCCGCCCGGGCTACCTATGGCAGGAGAGACAGGATACAAATTTTCAAAATAAATAAATAAATTTAGGGGTGCTGCTGGTGTACCGGGCTCCTTCCTGTCCAGCGGCATCCCTTACCACTCTAGCAGAGCTGGTCTCGGAGGTGGTGCTGGACTCCTTCAGAACCTTAGTCCTGGGGGACTTCAATACCCATGCCGATACCAGCCTTGTGGGAGTGGAGTGAGAGTTCATGGCCGCCATGGCAACCATGGACTTGTCCCAAGTTGTTAACTGCCCGACCGACGTGGGGGGGCACATCCTCGACCTGGTATTCTGTTCTGGCCTTGAGGCGGGTGATCCGGTAGTGGGCGATGTGAGGGTCACGCCCTTGTTATGGATGGATCATTACCTCCTACAGGCCAGTCTCTCAGCACACCACCTCCTGCTAAAGGGAAATGGACCAGTTAGGTTGGTCCGCCCCCAGAGGCTGATGGAACCTCAACGGTTCCAGGAGGCCCTGGTGGATTTAACCATAGATCCTGATGGCCGCTCTGTTGATGTACTCGTCTGTGCTTGGAACATCTTGCTCGGGCAGCCCATTGACAGGGTGGTTCTGAGACGTCTCCTACCTCTGTCTCATCACCGCAGGGCCCCTTGGTTTACTGAAGGGCTGCGTGTATGAAGTAGGCAGGTAAGCGACTAGAACTATGCTGGCATCAGACACGCGCTGAATCTGACCTACTTCTTCATAGGGCCTATTTGCGGTCCTATGTTGAGGCTGTGAGGGCTGCAAATAAAGAGTTCTTTGCCGCCCTCATAGCGCCTGCAAAGTCGCGTCCAGAGGAGATGTTCTAGGTGGTGCAGGGGCTAGTCAATCCATCCTCCCTCAGCCTGGACGGGGACTTGTCCCAGGCCTGCTGTGAGGAGTTTGCCACCTACATTTCAGACAAGATTGCTCGGATCCAGAGTAACTTCGACACTGGATTAGGGGCAGTGGAGGTGGCGCACAAGGCTATGGAGGCCCCGTCTAGTCCATCTTCTTGGGATGAGTTTCAGGAAGTGACACTAGTCAATGCTATGGATGTCCTGGGGTCTGTTAGAGACACCAGTTGTGAACTAGATCCATGCCCGTCCTGGTTGGTGAAAGTCTCCAGGGAGACATTGGGGACGGTGCTGGCGAGGGTAATCAACGTGTTCCTTCAGCAGGGGAGTTTGCCCCCCCGGTCTGAAGGAGGCCGTGGTGCACCCCCTGCTGAAAAAGCCATTTTTGGATGTGGACACACTTGCCAGGTACCGACTTCTCTCTAACTGTTCCTTTTTAGGGAAGGTTTTTGAACAGGCGGTGGCACTGAAGCTCCAAGTTCACCTTGACAGCATCGGTTTCCTTGACCCATTTCAATCAGGTTTCCTCCTTGGCTATGGCACAGAGATGGTGTTGGTGGCCTTGGTGAACGATGTCCACCGGGAGATGGGTGCAGGACGTTCAACACTTCTGATCCTGCTAGATCTCTTGGCCGTCTTTGATACAGTGGACCATGGGCTGCTGCTGAGACGGTTGCGAACCCTGGCGGGTCTGGACGAGACTGTCCTTGGATGGTTCCGGACATTCCTCTCAGGAAGAAGCCAACGGGTTGTCCTGGGAGCTGAGTCTTCTAGCCCCCGGGCCCTGGATTGTGGCATTCTGCAAGGTTCCATCTTGTCTCCACTATCGTTTAATATACATATGCAGCCCTTGGGGGGAGATCGTGAGAGGGTTTGGTGTGCGTTGCCACCAATATGTTGACACCCACCTTCACCTCTCTTTTTCAACTGACCCAGGTCCTGCCATCTCTGTCCCAATGTTTGGACGCCGTGGTGGATTGGTTACAGCAGAACAGACTGAAGCTCAATCCTGATAAGACAGAAGTGATGGCGGTGGGTAGAGCGAGGGAGGTGTCGGCTTCCCTCATAGAGGGGGTCCGCCCTCCCGTAGCCCAGCAGGTTCGGAGTCTGGGAGTATTGTTGGACCCAGATCTTCGCCTAGATTGTCAGGTGGAGATGGTGGCCAAGGCTGCCTTCTGCCAGCTGTATCTAGTGCGGAGGCTGCGTCCATATATTTCCAGACCCGACCTGGTCACCCTCATCCATGCTTTCATTACCTTGAGGCTAGACTACTACAACACGCTTTACGTGGGGCTTCCCTTGATGCTTGTTCGGAGGCTGCAGCTGGTGCAGAACGTGGTGGCTCATCTCCTGATGGGGACAGGCCAACGGGAGCACATCATCCCCCATGCTCTGCGCACTGCACTGGCTGCCTATAACGTACTGAGCCAGATTCAAGTCTTGGCCTATAAAGCCCTACATGGTCTTGGTCCCTCATACCTCGGGGACTGCCTCACCCTCCCAGAGCGTCCCATTCGGTCCGTTGGGGGCGCCTTCCTGGCGGTCCCCTGTATAAAGCGGGGGGCCACAATGGAGAGGGCATTGTCGGTGGACGGGCTGCGACTATGGAATTCCCTCCCGGAGGAAGCCCATCTGGGCCCAAATCTGTTGGCCTTCCCCCGGGCTTGTAAAACCTGGCTGTTCTCCCAAGCCTTCAGAGGAGGGAAGGGGGGGGGGGAAGATGGGATAAAAGGTTGGGGGGGTTGTTTTTAGGTGGATTTTTAGATGTTTTAAATTGTGTGTTTTATTGCTATTGTATTTACTGTTATTTTATATGTTGTAAGCCACCCTGAGATGCCATGGCATGAGGGAGTGGTTAAGAAGTGTAAATAAATAAATAAATATGGAGTAGGCTGCGGTCCAATTGGACCAATTATGATCCACCTTTGGCCTCTTGAAATGCTCCTCCTTTTTGTCGTCCCTGTCAGTGGGATCCACTATGGAATCACTGAAAAGGAGGGGGGGGAAATCAATAAATTCTCCTCTCCAAATTCTCTCCATAGTGCTCTGCAACAAATGTTCCCCTGTAGGGGCAGACACATCAGGATAACCCCTACTAAAGGGAGGGATCTGTCTCACCATATTCCCCCCACCTGCAGTCGAACCTGCCCATAGCAGAGGATTGGGCACACTCCCTGGCAGCAGAGAAGACTGAGGTACTGCACTCCCTAAACCAAAACCAACATTATAACGCAGAGAATTGGGAAATTAACCCCCTTCCATACAAGAGGGCTGAATAGGATCTGGGACCAACCCTATTCCAGCTGCCCCATGAGTTGTAGGATACATCCCTAAAAGGCCAGAGCACTGGGATCCAGCCCCTGCACCAGCAGCTGAAGTTGCCCCACCTGTGCTGCATGTGCTGCCTGAACCCCTGACCCACTTCCCTGCCCAGAAGGGGCCTGTATGATCCCTATCCCACCCTGTCCAATGTTTGGAGGCCGTGGCGGAGTGGATGCGGCTGAGCAGACTGAAGCTCAACCCCGATAAGACGGAGGTGATGTTGGTGGGGAGAGCGAGGGANACTCGTCTGTGCTTGGAACATCTTGCTCGGGCAGCCCATTGACAGGGTGGTTCTGAGACGTCTCCTACCTCTGTCTCATCACCGCAGGGCCCCTTGGTTTACTGAAGGGCTGCGTGTATGAAGTAGGCAGGTAAGCGACTAGAACTATGCTGGCATCAGACACGCGCTGAATCTGACCTACTTCTTCATAGGGCCTATTTGCGGTCCTATGTTGAGGCTGTGAGGGCTGCAAATAAAGAGTTCTTTGCCGCCCTCATAGCGCCTGCAAAGTCGCGTCCAGAGGAGATGTTCTAGGTGGTGCAGGGGCTAGTCAATCCATCCTCCCTCAGCCTGGACGGGGACTTGTCCCAGGCCTGCTGTGAGGAGTTTGCCACCTACATTTCAGACAAGATTGCTCGGATCCAGAGTAACTTCGACACTGGATTAGGGGCAGTGGAGGTGGCGCACAAGGCTATGGAGGCCCCGTCTAGTCCATCTTCTTGGGATGAGTTTCAGGAAGTGACACTAGTCAATGCTATGGATGTCCTGGGGTCTGTTAGAGACACCAGTTGTGAACTAGATCCATGCCCGTCCTGGTTGGTGAAAGTCTCCAGGGAGACATTGGGGACGGTGCTGGCGAGGGTAATCAACGTGTTCCTTCAGCAGGGGAGTTTGCCCCCCCGGTCTGAAGGAGGCCGTGGTGCACCCCCTGCTGAAAAAGCCATTTTTGGATGTGGACACACTTGCCAGGTACCGACTTCTCTCTAACTGTTCCTTTTTAGGGAAGGTTTTTGAACAGGCGGTGGCACTGAAGCTCCAAGTTCACCTTGACAGCATCGGTTTCCTTGACCCATTTCAATCAGGTTTCCTCCTTGGCTATGGCACAGAGATGGTGTTGGTGGCCTTGGTGAACGATGTCCACCGGGAGATGGGTGCAGGACGTTCAACACTTCTGATCCTGCTAGATCTCTTGGCCGTCTTTGATACAGTGGACCATGGGCTGCTGCTGAGACGGTTGCGAACCCTGGCGGGTCTGGACGAGACTGTCCTTGGATGGTTCCGGACATTCCTCTCAGGAAGAAGCCAACGGGTTGTCCTGGGAGCTGAGTCTTCTAGCCCCCGGGCCCTGGATTGTGGCATTCTGCAAGGTTCCATCTTGTCTCCACTATCGTTTAATATACATATGCAGCCCTTGGGGGGAGATCGTGAGAGGGTTTGGTGTGCGTTGCCACCAATATGTTGACACCCACCTTCACCTCTCTTTTTCAACTGACCCAGGTCCTGCCATCTCTGTCCCAATGTTTGGACGCCGTGGTGGATTGGTTACAGCAGAACAGACTGAAGCTCAATCCTGATAAGACAGAAGTGATGGCGGTGGGTAGAGCGAGGGAGGTGTCGGCTTCCCTCATAGAGGGGGTCCGCCCTCCCGTAGCCCAGCAGGTTCGGAGTCTGGGAGTATTGTTGGACCCAGATCTTCGCCTAGATTGTCAGGTGGAGATGGTGGCCAAGGCTGCCTTCTGCCAGCTGTATCTAGTGCGGAGGCTGCGTCCATATATTTCCAGACCCGACCTGGTCACCCTCATCCATGCTTTCATTACCTTGAGGCTAGACTACTACAACACGCTTTACGTGGGGCTTCCCTTGATGCTTGTTCGGAGGCTGCAGCTGGTGCAGAACGTGGTGGCTCATCTCCTGATGGGGACAGGCCAACGGGAGCACATCATCCCCCATGCTCTGCGCACTGCACTGGCTGCCTATAACGTACTGAGCCAGATTCAAGTCTTGGCCTATAAAGCCCTACATGGTCTTGGTCCCTCATACCTCGGGGACTGCCTCACCCTCCCAGAGCGTCCCATTCGGTCCGTTGGGGGCGCCTTCCTGGCGGTCCCCTGTATAAAGCGGGGGGCCACAATGGAGAGGGCATTGTCGGTGGACGGGCTGCGACTATGGAATTCCCTCCCGGAGGAAGCCCATCTGGGCCCAAATCTGTTGGCCTTCCCCCGGGCTTGTAAAACCTGGCTGTTCTCCCAAGCCTTCAGAGGAGGGAAGGGGGGGGGGGAAGATGGGATAAAAGGTTGGGGGGGTTGTTTTTAGGTGGATTTTTAGATGTTTTAAATTGTGTGTTTTATTGCTATTGTATTTACTGTTATTTTATATGTTGTAAGCCACCCTGAGATGCCATGGCATGAGGGAGTGGTTAAGAAGTGTAAATAAATAAATAAATATGGAGTAGGCTGCGGTCCAATTGGACCAATTATGATCCACCTTTGGCCTCTTGAAATGCTCCTCCTTTTTGTCGTCCCTGTCAGTGGGATCCACTATGGAATCACTGAAAAGGAGGGGGGGGAAATCAATAAATTCTCCTCTCCAAATTCTCTCCATAGTGCTCTGCAACAAATGTTCCCCTGTAGGGGCAGACACATCAGGATAACCCCTACTAAAGGGAGGGATCTGTCTCACCATATTCCCCCCACCTGCAGTCGAACCTGCCCATAGCAGAGGATTGGGCACACTCCCTGGCAGCAGAGAAGACTGAGGTACTGCACTCCCTAAACCAAAACCAACATTATAACGCAGAGAATTGGGAAATTAACCCCCTTCCATACAAGAGGGCTGAATAGGATCTGGGACCAACCCTATTCCAGCTGCCCCATGAGTTGTAGGATACATCCCTAAAAGGCCAGAGCACTGGGATCCAGCCCCTGCACCAGCAGCTGAAGTTGCCCCACCTGTGCTGCATGTGCTGCCTGAACCCCTGACCCACTTCCCTGCCCAGAAGGGGCCTGTATGATCCCTATCCCACCCTGTCCAATGTTTGGAGGCCGTGGCGGAGTGGATGCGGCTGAGCAGACTGAAGCTCAACCCCGATAAGACGGAGGTGATGTTGGTGGGGAGAGCGAGGGAGGTAGTGGCCCCCCTGATTGGGGGAGTTTGCCCTCCTACAGCTCAGCAGGTCCGGAGTCTGGGGGTGATATTGGATGCAGAACTGCGCCTGGAGCGGCAGGTGGAGGCAGTTGCTAAGGCTACCTTCCGTCAGTTGTATCTGATGCGTAGGCTGCGTCCGTTCGTCTTCGGCCCGGACCTGGCCTCCCTCATCCATGCCTTCGTCACCTCGAGGCTGGACTACTGCAACGCACTCTACGTGGGGCTTCCCTTGTTCCTGGTTCGGAGGCTGCAGCTAGTGTAGAATGCGGCGGCTCGTCTCCTTACGGGGACAGGCCGTCGGGAGCATATTACACCTGTGCTCCAGACTCTGCACTGGCTGCTAATAGCGTGCCAAGCCAGGTTCAAGGTGTTGGTGTTGATCTATAAGGCCCTTTACGGTCTGGGCCCCTCTTACCTCAGGGACCACCTCGCCCTCCGTGCCCCAGAGCGGCTCCTGTGGTCGGCCGGGGGTGCCTTCTTGGAGGTCCCCCGCGTAAAGCAGGGGCCACAATGGAGAGGGCATTCTCAGTGGCTGGGCCACGCCTTTGGAACTCCCTTCCGGAGGAAGGCCGCCTGGCCCCAACCCTATTGTCATTCCGACGGTGCTGTAAAACCTGACTGTTCACCCAGGCCTTTGGGGGTGGGGGGTGGGTTAGGGTTATGTTTTCGCCCCCATCCTGTTTTTACCATTTTAACTTCCGGGGCCTTGTTTTTTTAACTGTTTTGAATTGTTTTTATAGTGTTTTTATGTATTTATATATTGCTGGAAGCTGCCCTGAGCTGGTTACAGGAGGGTGCGGGGTAAAAATTATAGAAATAAATAAATAAATAAATAAATAAACAAACAAACACACAGCTGTCCCCGTTAAGGGACAAGATACCTGGGTTGGGGATACCCATGCCCCATTCCACCAAAGGCGTTGCGACTGCAGCCCCTCCAGACAGAGTTGACACTTGGGGCACCATAAGACTAGAAACATCTAAATTTGGGTACTCTGCCCCAAGTGGCTGATCAATCTCCAGTTCACTTTGTGATGGAGACATGGACTGCTCCTGTGCCCAAGACCTGATCTCTTGCTCCAACACATCCATCTTCTGGAGAACCTCATCCATCGCTTGCTGAGGCTCACCTGTCTCCTGCTGCTTTCCCCCTCTGCTCGCTGGTGTCCCCTTATACTGTTCCCAGTAAGGAGATGAGGGGTGGGGGAAAGCCCTCAGTGACACAAGGGCTTCACAGCTTCCCCGGACTGCCCTGCAACACAAGGCTGTCGCCTCCTCCTCTAACAAGCCTCTATCCCGGCTCCTTTCTTTCCATGACACCTAACTCCTTTCAAGCAGCAGTCACTGCTACTCCTCTCCTTCTTCAGGAATGGCTCCTTGCTGCTGTAGCCTAACACTGTCAGCACACAACAGGAGCTGATGCTGCTCAGACTGGCTCCTGTTGTAACTTTATTATTAACAAACATTTATATAGTGCCAGCAGTGTACCTGGCACTTTACAAAGTAATAAAATAGACACGGTCCCTGCCCCTAGGGCTTACAATCTGAGAGACAGGAGCTGGGGGAGAGACTTAGGAAGGGGAACAGAGGGAGAGACAAGGGGTCTAACATTCATGAAGA
>QEPC01004298.1:563604-588679 GCA_003113815.1 Sphenodon punctatus | reverse complement strand
GAGTTTTAAGGAGAGATTTGAAGGTATGAAGGGAGGGGGCAAGGCGGATGTGGACAGGGAGGGAGTTCCAGGCATGGGGGGCAGCAAGTGAGAAGGGACGAAGGCGCTTAGGGGAGCAGGGAAGGCGTGGAAGGGTGAGAGAAGGGACAGAGGAGGAGCAAAGTGCACGGGCTGGAGTATGGAGGGCAATAAGTGCAGAGAGGTAGGGGGGAGCGAGGTTGTGAAGAGGAGTTGTCACACAGTTATACAGGAGTTGTCTGACACAGGAGTTGTCAGAGATTCAGAGAAAATGCATGCCAGTCTCACATTGCAAAACTGCCTTTCCCGCTCATTCAGCCCTGTTGCTAGGCAAACCTAGCAAACTCCAGGGCTTTTCCCCTCCCACAGAGGCTGCTACAACAACAGAGCAGCCAAGAGCAGGGACCACAGTGCAAAGCCCAACCCTTGCTTCATTTGAACAGGGGAGGGAGCGCGACAATTGGCTTGCTCGCAGCCATCTTTTGGCAGACTAAGGGCTGTTCTAACTGCCAGCCTCCAAAACTCAACTTGAAAGCCAAGTCAGTATATTTCCTTCTTGCAAAGCAAACTGGTAATAAAGGCTATGCAGGCTAAATTGAGCTCAAAGATGACATTGTGCATCTCCTGTTATTTTCAAATTATATCCTCATTTACACCTATGTAATGCCATTAACCTTTAATGGATTTGGACAAGTGTAGCCATTGGCACTCAGTAAACATTCTGTTGACAATATACAAGCTAGAACAAAATCTCTTTCAGCTGTGCTAGCTGTGCAAAACCAACAAGAGCAGACAGCTTAATTTTAGGCTTATTCAAATGTCCTCTGCCCAGCAAAAGAAGTCAACAGAGCAGACTCCTCCCCTGACTTCTCCCCTGTGATGTGGAGGGGTGCTGTATAAAATGGGTTTACTTGCCAACATGGGGAAAGCCAGCACATTCTGAATCCCGCATCAGCACCCCTGGCTGGGTGTAGGGTTGTACGAAATTAGTTAATAAATGTGACTGTAAATAAGAACTGGAAACAAATCTGTTAAATAAGCAATAACCTAACATTTTGTGTAGCCTCTTTTTCATCTGACCGAGGCCCTGCAGTCTCAGTGCTTACCCACTGCCTGGCTTCTGTAGGGGACTGGATGAGGGTGAGACGATTGAAGTTGAATCCAGAAAAAACTGAGGTGATGATGGCTGGCTGGCCTTGTGGCCTGGAGGGGACTGTAACTCGTCTTATTGATGGAGTCTGCCCCCACCCCCTCTGGTCAATCAGATCCACATCCTTTGAGGGTTTCTGGACCCCTTGCTGCCCCTGGACTGTCAGGTTGTGGCGGTGGCCAGGAGCAATTTTCACCAACTCCATACAGGGTACTTTCAGACGTTACGGGCGGCCGGTTCACCACAGCGAACCACCAGGGGGGGCGAACAGCGCAACCACGCCCGGGGGTTGGAAAACGACCCAAACAGACGTGCCGGGAACGGGACCACGGCCCGGAACCGGGCCGCACCATCACGGCCCGTGGCAGCACAACAGACGTGCAGCCGAACCCCCGGCGGGCGCTAAACCCCCACAAGGCACCGGGCAGGGGCGGGACACAGACATGGCCGACTGAGGGCAAACGAAGCCACAAGGCACTCAAGGGAACGCCCACACAAGGGAAACGGGAAGGGAGGGGGGAAGAGCGAGAACAGGCTGACAGCCGGCTCACACAGCGGTCCCGCAGCAGGGCACAATGCACGGCCACACGCCCGGGCACACACACTCACACCAGGGAAAGGCCGGGAAGGGGGGAAGGGGCGCCCGGAACGCCCCACCCGGAACACCGGCAGGGGGGGGGGGGGCACCACCACGGGGCAAGGCACGGACAGCAGCAACCCCCACCCCCACACCACCCCAGTCCAGTCCAGTCCAAGGAGGTGCCCCCACAGGAACAGAGGCAGTCTCGGGGGGGGGGGGCGGACCCCCGGAGCAAGGCACGTTGGGGGCCCCCAAAGCACAGCGAGGCCGGCGGAGGGGCGCCAGGAGGAGGAGGAAGGGGGCCCCACAGTCAAAGGCTGGCACAGGCAGGGCAGCCGGGTCCAGCGGTGCTCCTCCGCAGCACCAGCGACGCTCAGGCAGCACCCACGGAGTCACGGGGATGGAGGGGGCCCAGGACCACGGCCAGGGGCAGCAGCAAGCAGCGAGGCGGGCGGGAGCTCACCGAGGTGGGGTCCGCAGGTCGGGAGCGGCCAGCGGGGACCAGGGCCCCCCCCCGGGCCGGGGCGGGAGCCCACACGGGGGCACCACGCCGGGGGGGGCAGGCCAGCGACGCGGGGCTCACGGGCCGCTGCCGGGGGCCCCGCTGGCCCGAGGGCCCGGGTGGCCCGCCCGGTGGACCAGGTGGGGCCAGTGCAGCATGCCCCGGCGGTACCCCTGCAAGGACATGTAGTGGGCGATCAGGTAGTAGGCCTCGAAGGGATCGGGCATGGTGAGGGCCAGCTGCACATCCACACGCGCCCACACCGCCAACAGGGATGACATCTCCACCGCGGAGGGCTCCGGCACACAGCAGGCAGCAGAAGGGGGCCACGGAAGATGCCCCAGCTCCAGAAGCCGCTGGAACGCCGCCCCACGGGTGCGCTGGTACCCACGGGCCCCGTGAACACAGGAGAAGTAGCTCACGGCCAAGGCAGGGCCACCCTCGGCCAGGCACTCCGAGTAGGCGCCCAGACCACACACCACCAGCGCTGACACGGTCTCCGAGGCGCTCCAGGGCACATGGGCGCACAGCACCTCCGGGATGCGCCCCTCGGGGAAACGAGCCAGCCCCAGGGCCTCCGCATGCAGCCGGCAATCACGGGCGCTCACCACATGGCCAAAGTAACGGAGCCCGGAGCTCAGGCTCTCGTAGGCACCTGCACGGCTCCCCGGGCCGGCCAGGAGCAGCTGCACGGCAGGGGTGTGCCACAGGTCGCACAGAGACATGGTCTCGCGGAAGGCCCAGATATGGGGGGCCCCTTGGGGGCCGGACAGCGGGAGCCCCATGGATGGGCAGCCAGCCATGGTCCAGCACAACAGGGAATGGGACACGGAGCCCGGAGGGCACACAGACTGCCCAGGGCCGGGAGAGGCTCGGCCCGGCCCCCGGGACAGGGAACACGGGCCCGCACCGCAACATTGTAGCACAACAGAGCGAGGCGTAGGGTGCGGGCCCGGCACAGCTGCAGAGAACAACAGCGAGCTCTCTGTCTGCCTAATCGCACCTTCAAGGCCATCCCGCTACAAACAGCGAGGGGAGGGGGCCCGGGGTGCTGGGGGCGGGAGCAGCCGGAACGCACCGGCACAGGGCGCGCGCAGGCCCGCGAGGCCGACCCCCGGGCGGAGCCACCAGCACCGGGCCGCCATAAGCGCTCCCAGCCCCCACCGGGGCCCCAGCACCATGGAGCGCGATAGGGCAGGTGGGAACTGGATGTTCCTCGCGCTCGCGGCTGAGTGGCACCGTGACCACACTGAGCAGCTGTGCCTCCTGACCGAGAGGGTGCACCTGGCCGTCCGCCTGCGCTATGTCCTGGCCCTGCGGGCTGGCGTGCGCCTCCGGGGCCAGCAGGCCCGCAGGAGAGTCCGTGCCCGGCTCAGGGCTCGGCGCCGGGCCTGGGGGGCGTGGCTGGCCGCCTGCCGGAGCCTCACCCGGCCCGCTGCGCTCCGAGGGGCCGCGAGGCGGTTCCGCTGGGCAACGCAGACCCTCCGCCGGGCAGCGCTGCTGGCTATGCCCATAGCGCGGAGCCTATGGGTCACGGAGCGGCCCCAGGCCTGGTGGGAGCGGGCCCAGGCCCACTGGGGGGAGGCCGAGTGGGGGTCCCACTTCCGGATGGGCAAGGCCACCCTGCTGCGCCTAGCGGAGCTCCTCACGCCCTGGCTGGAGCGGCAGCACACCTCCATGCGGGAGCCCATCCCCATGGTCCAGCGGGTGGCCATAGGGGTCTGGGCCCTCGCAACGCCCGACTCCTGCCGCTCCGTGTCCCAGCACTTCGGGGTGGGGCTCAGCACGGTCGCCTGCATCGTGCGGGATGTGTGCGAGGCTGTGGAGGGCGTGCTCCTCGACAGGACCATCCAGCTCCTGGACCAGGGCGCTGTGATGGCTGGCTTCGCGGCCGGGGGCTTCCCGAACTGCATCGGAGCCGTGGACGGCACACACATCGAGATCCTGCGCCCGGCCGCGGGGGAGGCCCTGGAGTATGTGAACCGGCACGGATACTACTCCCTGCACCTGCAGGGGGTGGTGGACCACCGGGCCCGCTTCATAGACATCTACACGGGCAACTCCGGCCGGAGTCACGACGCCAGGATCATGACCATCTCCCCCTTCTATGCCCGCATGTACCGGGGGGACTTCGCGGACATGGGCATGAGGTGGATCGAGGGGGTTCCCATGCCCCCCTGCATCCTGGGGGACCCCGCCTACCCCCTGACCCGCTGGCTGATGAAGGTCTACCCTGTCCCGAGCACCCCTGCGGAGCAGGTATACAATACCCGCCTGTGTGCGAGCCGGACCGTGGTGGAGCGTGCCTTCGGGGCCCTGAAGCAGCGCTGGAGGAGTATAGCTGGCCGCCTGGACTTCACCGTCCCCACCTCCGCCCTGGTGATCGGTGCCTGCTGCGTTCTGCACAATGTGTGCGAGACCGAGGGGGCGGCCCTGGAGTACCCCGAGCCCCACCGGCCCCCCGGTCCTGTTCCCCTGTACGTGAACGCAGGGAACCCCCGGGAGTACCGGTATGCCAAAAGGATCCGGAACGCCCTTGCAACCCACATCGCCCGGGGGGGCCCGCTGTGAGGGCCTTCCCGCCCCTGGGGGCCCCACCCCCCGTTCCGTGCCCATGCCCCTGTACACGCGGTCCCACAGCCCTGTCCCCCCCACAAACGGGCCGGGGACAACTGTCTCTTTACAACACTTTATTGCCCACACAGTTCACACAATCACCCTGTGCCCCCTCCCCACCCCCGTGCCCGTGACCCCGTCCACCACCCGCCCTCATGTGGCCCTCCCCCTCCCCCCCCTTCCCACCATCCCCCCGCGTTTCCTGGGCCGACCCCTCGTGCGGCCGCTTGGGCCCACCGAGCTCTGGGAGCTCCCCTCCCCCCCACTGTCCGTGTCCCCTGCCGTGTCCTGGGCCGGTCCCGGCCCCGGCAGGGGGCCGGGCGGCGGATGGGCAGCTGTGCCCGGTGCCCCGGTCGCGCCCCGGGGGGGCTGGACCCTCCGGAGGCCCGGGGGCACTGGGAGGCGCATGCGAGGGCCCTGGGGCCGGGGGGGCGCCAGGGGCGGCAGGGCTGGGCCCGGGGGCGCCGAGGGGCCCGGCATGGGGACCTGGGCGGGCAGGGCGCCCGGAGGTGCGCCGGCCATCACGTAGGCACACATGGTGCCCGCATGCAGGAGCAGGGAGGTCCCAATGTCGTGGGACCTGTCCATCTTTGCACTGTGCTCCCGCACCATGCCCTGTATGTCCTGCCGGAGGCCCCTGAGCAGCCCCTGCTGCCGCTGGTGCTCCCGGCGCTCCCGCCTCCGCTCCAGGCGCACCTCCGCCTCCAGCCGGCGGTCTGTCTCCAGGGCCTTCTCCATGGACCGCTCTATGGCCGCCTCCATGCGGTCCACGGAGGCGATCATGCGCTCCCCCTGTTCCTCCGCCCTGCGGACGATGTCCTCCGCTTGCTCCTCCCTGCGCCTGCGGACCCGCGCCCGGTACTCCCGCATCCGCTGGGCTGGGGCTGCGGCCGGCGGAGGCGCCGCGCGCGGGGGCTGCCCTGTGGAAATGGGCGGGTGGGTCAGTGCAGGGCCCTGTCCCCTAGCGGGGTCGGGTCCCGGGGCCCCCTGCCCCCCCTCCCCCACTGAGGCCAGAGGCCCCCCTGGGCTGGCGCCCGGGGGGCCCTCCCGCAATCCCAGCCCTCCCGCCTTACCTGGGTCCGGCACCTGCTCTCCTGTGCCCTCCGCGGGGGCCTGCACCGTCTCGCTGGCCCGGTCCTGGGGCTCCCCATGTCCTGCGGGCGGGAGAGGGGGGAGCGGGTGAAGGGGGCTGGTTGTGGCCCCTGCAGCAGGGCCCCCACCCCTGCCACCGGCCCCCTGGTCCTGCCCCCCCCCTGCCCTGGGGGCCCGCTTACCCTCTATGTCCGTCTCCGAGCCTTCGGAGCCCGGCGCCTCACCCTGGGAGTGCTCCCCCTGGGACCACTGGCTGAGGGTGGTGAAGGTGCCGACCTCCGACTCCGCCTGGCCGGCCCGGCGTTGGGATGTCTCCGGGCTGCTGCTGGGGGGGGGCCTTGGGGCCTCTGCGGGTCCCGGGTGGTCCTCCTGGGGGTGGGGGTCCCCTGAGCTCGTGTCTACCGGGCGGGCGGCGAGGGGAGGGGGTACCTCGGCCCGCTCCCTGCCCTGGACCACAGCGCTGCCCACCAGGCGTGGGGCAACGATGGAGCCCTTCATGTGAAGGATGCGGTCCAGGGCATCGTAGTAGGGGGCGGTGCGGGCCCCGTGGCCGGAGCGGCTGTTATTGTCCTTGAGGGCCTTGTACCCCCTCTTGAGCTCCTTGGCCTTCGAGCGACACTGGTTGACAGTGCGCTCGTGCCCCGCCGCCTCCATGTCGCGCACGATGTCCCGGTAGACATGCTCGTTGCGCTGGTTTATTGCGAGCTCCACCTGGTACTCGAGGGTCCCCCAGATCCGTATGAAGTCCCGGGTCTCCTGGAGGCCCCACTGTCCCCCTCTGTGATAGGCCTTCCTCCGGCTGGGCCCCTGCTGTTCCTCCTCCCGGTGCAGCTCCTGCTGCACCTGCCTGTGCTCCTCCTCCACCTCCTCCTGGGGGTGCGCCTCCAGGGGCCGGGGGCCGGGCTCCTCCTGGGGCTCGTCCGCCCGGGCCGACTTTCGTGTCTGGGGGGGGGAAGGGGGGTGGTTGGTTGCTGGGTGAGGGTGTGGGCCCTCTCGGGGGCCCCCTGCCCCCCTGCCCTCCGCCCGGGGTCCCCCTGCCCCCCTGCCTTCCGCCCGGGGTCCCCCCGGCCCCCTCCACAGGGGGTTCCCCTGTGCCCCCTGTTCCCCTCCCAGTGGGTGCCCTTACCCGTTTCCTGGGTGCCTCCTGTGGGCCTGTTCCGGCCGCTGTCCCCGGGGCGGCGCGACCCGGCTGCAGCTGTGGTTGGTGTTCCCGGGGCGCCTCCCTGGTCGGGTGCTCCCGTGTGCCCCCTTCCTGCACCTGTGCCCCCTCCGCCTGCATCGCTGGGCCTGGCTGCACGTCCTCCGCCTCCTGTCCCGCCGCTGTCGCTGTTCGTGCCTCCGCTCTCTTCCGCTTCCCTCCTCGCTCCATCCCGCCACGCTTGCTTGCTGCTGCTCTCGCTTTAAATCTCCCTCCGGTGTTTGTGTTGGTGCTGGTTGCCTGGCAGCGACGCTGCGTGCCTCGTCCCCGGCCGGGGCTCCATTTTTTTGGTTCCGCTGGGGGATTGGCGTCCAGACGTTACTTTTGCTTGGTTCCCTGTGGGGGTTGGTTTGACCACGCTTCCCGAGACCTTCCCCCGGCTAGCCCGGGAAGCGTGGTTGAACCTGACCCCATGTGGGTATTGAGCGTGATGAACATCTGGCGCACGCCGTTCAGACGTTCCGGGCTCTTTGGCCCCGCGGGGGGGTTGAGCGTGGTTCAGTGTGGTTCACCGTGATCTCGTAACGTCTGAAATCACCCACAGTGAGGAGGCTGCGGACGTTTCTTTCTAATTCAGAGCTGGCCACCATCATTCATGCTTTCATCACCTCAAGGCTAGATTACTACAACACGCTCTAGGTGGGGCTCACCATGATGACTGTTCAGAAGCTGCAGCTGGTGCAGAATATTGTGGCTCGCCTCCTTTCTGAGGTGAGGTGCCAGGAGCACATTACACTGGTGCTCCATAGCCTTCACTAGCTCCTTATAGATTTCCAGGCACAATTCAATTTGATGGTTTTGACCTCTAAAGTCCTAAATGGTCTGGGCCCCACATATCTGAGAGACCACCTGGCTTTTCATGCCCCACTGCGGTCCCGACGGGTACAGTCTGTTAGTCTTGTTATACAGTTCATACTGTATAACTGTGAGACGAGGGCTCACAGGGAGGCGTTCTCAGCTGCTGCCCCAATGTTATGGAAATCCTTTCCCCTGGAGGTTCGTTTAAGCATGAGCATCTTCCAGAGGTGTTGTAAGACCTTTTTATTTGTAAAGGCATTTGGCAGACAGGGATAGGGGGTTTGGTTGGTGGGTTTGGGGTAGGGTTGCAGGAGGGAGTTGAATGTGGGAAATGAAGGGGTGGTTTTGGTTGGGTTTTGTGGGCACTTGTGGGTTGTTTTTGTCTTTTATTGTTTTTATGGATTTTAATATATGTTTTTATATTATATATATTGAAGGCAAGCCTTTATGATGCAGAAAGATTTAGGATAGGGTACATGATTACAATGAACAGGTATATCTAAAATCTGAAACCATTACCTCACATGTACTTTCTTCAATGTTCAACAATAGTCTTTTGAACAAGGGGTGGGGATCAAAGGTTTTGGGATGGAGGAGGATTTACCAATGAGAGGAGAGGTAGGGACAATCAGGTGAGAAAGGGTAAAACTTACTAATAAGGACAGGGAGTCTGTAAGTGGGGAGACTTAGAAGAGGGCACAAGGAGGAAAGGGATGTTGGCATTATTAATTCACTAACTTTGGGAAGTCAGTCCACATTTTCTCAATTTTTTCTGGGATAAAGTCACTCTTTAAAGTGAAGTCTGACTAACTCACAAACTGTTAGAAACCAACCCAGGTTTTGCCACATGCCAACATACCCATCCTTAAGACTTTTCTTCAAAGCAAATACTATGCCTATTAGAACATAAGATACCGTCTGTTGGAAAGACTTGATTTATGTGGCTAAGTAACAGATCATTAAATTAAGGTACCTGAGAACCCCTGCTATTAGCAGGAACAAATCACGATGGTGCAGATGACATACTGTTTTCTGAAGACAATGTAAGACCTGGCTGTTCCGCCAGGCTTTTAGCGCAGGAGACGGGTGAAAGGTTGGTAGGGGGGAGGGTTGTTGTAGCTTTGCCTGAGTTGGTTTTATAGATTGTATATGTTATTGTTTATATTTTTATACTTAGGTTGTTAATCTAAGTGCTGGAGGAACAAGGCCAGATATTAAATTTTATTTTGTCTAAGTGAAAAAGTATACATTATGTGTAATATATATGCATACTTTGCATGTATGCACATATACTACGTACACAGGTTAAAAGACTGGCATTTCTTACTTATTCGACTTTACAACCTAAATGACAAATTTATGGTTGCCAATGTAACTAATTCAGCCTCCATAAGTACACACCTGGCCCACTGAATGAAGGAGAGGCCCTGTTCAAAACAACATTATGTGGGGGAGTCACCCGTCTTCTTTTCCATTCTAGCAGCTGTCAGATGTCCAGGTTTTCACACTGCAGCATGGTGTTCCTGCTCTGCTATGGGAGTGGTGTAGGCCAGGTGTTAGATGCCCCTGTTCAACTAAGTATCAATGGCATGATGCAAATAATAGACATGGGAAGACTTCTCAAAGAGACCATTCAAAAAATCCTTCATAAAGGAAGGGATTGGTCAAGCTATATATAAATGTCGCTAGCAACCCCTAAAACAGGGGTGGGAACCCTCAGGCCTGGGGGCCAAATGCAGCCTGTGGCAAGTTTTTACATGGCCATTTTCCAGTTCCTAGCTCTGGCCCCTGGATCCAGTTGCTACCTCCGACCACTGAAAAACTGAGCTCACGGTAGGGGAGCAGAGATGAAGTCATGCACAGAAGGATAGGGAGCAGATCCATAGCACAAATTCTTGACCTAGGCCCTTCTTTCCTTGAATACACACCTTAAGCACTCCTGCCCCCAACATGTATCTGGTCCTCGGAGCTTGTACTAAGTCTCAAAGTAGCCCCCAGGCAGGCCCAGATTAAAGCTATGGAGGGTCCTCCAGCTAATAGGAGGGAATAGCCTAAGTATGTACTATATATTGCAAAAAAATTATAAGTTCATAAAACAAAATTATTTATCTAAAATTAACACATTTATCTGAATAAAAGATAAATTCGTCAAATATAAATAATTTACATTTACTACACTCATTTCTTTGAGCATATCCCCCCCCACCCTTGCTTTGGCTGTGGCAAAGTCATGAATGATGTCATCATAAGTCAAAGACCTGACAATTTCACTCTCAATACTCAAAAGGAACAAAGCAGTGAGATGTTCCTGAGTCATGGTTGACCGGAGGACATTTTTTACCCTTTTTAGAAGAGAGAAGGAACGTTCTCCACTACAGTTACTGATCATTAGTGACCAATACAGCCATAATGCAGTTTCAGCATTTGGGAAACATTCTATCACGCTGGATTCAATGATAACACAGTACATAAGAAAATAAGAAGTGCCATACTGGGTCAGACCAATGGTCCATCTAGCCCAGCATGCTGTCTCCAGCAGTGGCCAATCACGATGGCTCGGGAGAAGCACTCAATAGGTCACAATGGGGGATCCATTCCCTGTTGTTTTCCCCCAGCTCCCATCATGTTCCCCGATCCCGTCTGGCTAATAGCTGCTACATCCAAACAGATTTGCTTTCATAGTCTTTTCTCTCAATATCTGAGAAGGATGTGAATTCAACAAATTGCTGAAATTCTTTAATAAAATCTACTGGGAAATCATCTGGGTATTTCTGACAGATATTTGATACTTGCACTGAGTTCAGAACATGAAATATTAGGCGAAACATTTATCAGGACACTAAAGGTTTTGTCAATATCAGTGTAGGCCTTGATCCGATGTTCTAATGCACTCTTCAGTTTGTCAGTGATTGTGATGAAGGTATTAACTCTGAAGACCTCCTTGTCACTGAATGTGTGGGTAGTTGCATCATCGCATGCTTTCTGTCTTTTGTGGTGTTTGACTGATTTATACTCTTGGTTAGCAGCCCTTGCTGCACCCTTAGTCTCATACTCATCAAAACTGTCCCGCATTTGTTAAAGATCAGGTCCAATACTCTTCAATAGGTTTACAACAGTGGAAAGGTCAATTTGAGCACTTTGCAAGCTTATATTGCATCTGTTGAATGGTTGAAGTATATCATTCCAGACCTCACACAAAATACTAGTCTCCAAAGTACGCATTGCATCACTTAGGATCTTTGCATCTTTTCTTGTTGCTGGTTTTTGAGATTCATCATCCTGGATTCTCTCTAGCATTTTGATAATGTTACGGTATCCCAGAACAAGTGTATTCACAGCTTCAGCACTGCCACCCCATCGTGTACCGGACAGTGATCTTGGTACTAGGCATCCCTTTGGTAGTAATTTTTTAAGAATCATCCAACAACTGGCTGATACCGAGAAAAATTTTATAATTCTTGGACAAATCAAAAAAATGAAACTGCTTCAATGCAACAATCCACAGCAGACTGGCCAACAAGGTTAAGTGAGTGTGCAAGCACATGGTATTTATCTTTGCCTGCATCCCTGAATACTTACTACTCATATTGCAGGCATTATCATAGCTTTGGCCATGACAAAGACTGATGTCAATCCCATTTTCGGCGAGAAAATTGAGTAGGTACAAGGTAAGTTTCTCCCCTGTGTGGCTGGTTGTATTTATGAAAGTCATGAAACGTTCAACTGGTCCACTGTGTAGCACATAACTCAAGATGGTAGTCAGCTGATCTACGTGTGACACATCCGGTGTTGAGTAATTAGACACTGAAAAATACCCCGCATCCTTGATCTCATCAACAATGACTGATAGGGTCGACTTTGCCAGAAGTGCAATACATTAATCAGAAATAGTCTTTTATAACACTTCTATTTTGTAACACTTTTTATATTATATATAACACTTCTATATATTATAATAAGAAAACGAGGGCCTAAAAATATGAGGTCCTAATATTATAGCCTTATTAACCTATGGGTTAATCTGGCCCCCAGGATAGAAACGGTTCCCCACCGCTGCCCTAAAAGATAAAAACAGAAAGGCAAAATCTGTTTCTTGTCACTTCAGTTCGAAAGACAGCCAAAGAAAGTTACCAAAATACATTACTCAATCTTACCTGTAAATGACAGCCTTCTTCATGAACATGCTTCTCTAAAAGCTGGGACAAAGAACTAAGTCTTGCAACATGACCTTAAGGTTGACACAGTTCATGCTATTTTAGTCAGCAAAGGTGGGAGTAAATTATAGAACTGAGAGTTCCCTATTCACAACTTCCTTTATTCTTTACATTTGATAAATGCATAAGATCTTTTTATTATTATTATTTTTACTTAGCATAAACCAAATACAAACTTTTCCATCACTTTTACCATTTATCTCTCCCACTCTCAGCCGCCCTTGCAAGAAAGTTAAACAGGTACCCCCAAATGATTACTTTGAAGTTTTATCATTAGTAAGAAAGCAAGATAAACCCAGCCTGTACAGAGGAAGGGGGGGGGGGGATGGCATAGAAGGCTTATATTTTAATTCCCACTTATAACAATTTTCCTGATAGCTTTATAGAACATTGTAAGTTTTAAATAGTAAATTGCAACTATTGCTAAATGCTACATATATTGATAGTAGTGTTTATTTTGCAGATAACATTTAAAGCATAAATATTATTGTTAATTATTTACCTAACAATAACTATCAGAGGGAGACTGAAACAAATAGGGTACAGGTAATGATGAAGTATCCTTTTACCTATAAGAGTGAAATGTGAGAACTCTCATTGATTTTAATGGAGTCAGGATTTCACCCTTCGGTTTAAATCCAGCATATATCAGCATAAACTCTGATTGTACCACCATTTTCTTCTGGCTACATTTTTGTAGCCTCCATGAAATAAGATGATTGCCTGATTCCTGTTCTGCTATAAAATTCATCACTGCTTATTAGAATGCTGGCTGCAATGTATGGAGAGGAGGGAAGAAAGGGCCAATGATTGGCTGATCATAAGGAATGATTCATGATTATTTGTATTAGCATGGAAGGAGACTGTGCTGCCAACAGAATTTTTAAATTTTACTTACACACACAACTATCAATCTCTTCAAGTCTCATGATTTTAAGGGTTTTCTTAAAGCACCGAAACCAGGAGAACCTCAGCTCTCACTGGGGAAACTTTCACATAGCCAACATTTCACTTATATGGACGGACGCACAGAGAGAGAGAGAGAGAGAGAGAGAGAGAGAGATTTTAAGCAAACTTCGTTTGTTGGCCTGACTCGTGATTTTTAAACACTTGTGCTTATATATCATGTTTATGTAAAAAAGGACTCACCAAAGACCCTCCTGGAACCCACCTGTCGTTGAGAATCATCACTGGTTAAGGTGTATATAAGTGAAGTTTTACTGTGTTCGAATTAAAGGTTCTGCTATCCTTTCCTCAATATACAGAATTATTCAGACTCTGCAGATTTTTAAAATATATATGGTGGCTATTGTCAAGATACAATGAGAGTGATTCAGATATTACTATTATTATTATTTTATTATTATAAAAAAATTCTTATCCCGACCCTTCCTGCCAAAGGCAGCTCGGGGCGGCGTACACTATAAAAGCATAAAAATACTTATAACTTAAAAACAAATAATAAAACAATCAATTTTCCCCCCCACACCCCCAGCCCTATCCCATTCCTCCCTCTACCTGTCTCTCTCACCAAACTCCTGGAGGAACAGCAAGTCTTACACTGATGCCTGAAGGAGGGAAGGCCCCGGGCCAAATGAAGCTCTCCAGGGAGGGAGTTCCACAATCAAGGTGCAGCGACCAAGAATGCCCTCTCCAGTGTGGCCCCCCGTTGAACACAGGGACCTCCAAAAGGGCACCCCCGGCTGATCACAATGGCAGTTGCATATATATATATATATATATATATATATATATTTTAAAAAATCTACAGAGTCTGAATAAGTCTGTATATCAAGAAAAGGACTATATATATACAAATCTGCAGAGTCTGAATAATTCTGTATATCGAGGAAAGGACTACAACTTAAACAAAATGGTGTATTCTGAAGTTTATTAAAGCTAGACACCTATGGCCAAAGATTTGTCTGATCATCACTTGAAATGATTCTGAACATTCTGCGACACCACAGCAAGCTCTACCAACTGCTGTATTGGGTTTCCCAGCAGGAAGTTTTTAGTCTGTTTTCGCTATAAGAATCATCTTTCATATACAGAGATTTATATCTGAATCACTGTCACTGTGTCTTGACAATAGCCACCATTAAAAATTCATATTTATCATTATTTATCCTTAGAAAGTGATTGTCGCTGCACTATTACAGATATGTTGCACCTGCATACTCTATACAGGAAATGCTTGTGAAGGATAACGCCAATTACTCTGAAATAACACAAACCCATATTTGCAGACCAAATAACTATAAATGGTAGTTAATCAGAAAACATTTGTCTATAGTTCATAATTACAAATGAAATAAGTGGAAGGAACGGAACAGCAATAAGAGGGGCATTATCTTTCTAATGGAGATTCTATCCATCCACAAGTTCTAAGGATTCAGTCAATTGTGCATAGGGCAGGCTTAACTTTGACCATACCATTAACTCCACTCAGGGGATTCTTTTCCTCTCCACACAGTTCCCCAAATAAAATTATACGTCTGTTAACTGTTCAAAAAATGATTGTGTTGACTTAAAATAACCGAAACACTTTTTATGTTGACCTAGACAGACTAGCCTTGAATGATAACTAATTAAAATATTTGCTTTTCTTCATGTTTTAATCTTGTTAAATTTACAGGCATAGAGAAAACAAAAACAGGTCACAATTCAGAATGAATCAGAATTGTATGCGGCATGCGCATTTCTTGGCTGCAGACCGAAACTGCTTGAAAACATTTGTTTTTGAAAATGATCCACCTTGTTTTTCTTATGCCAGGACATACACTTTACTATAGGATATATGATGCTGCAGGGAATCAATATTCCAAGTTTTCAACCAAACAGAATAAGAGACAAAAACAATATATTTCCTACACCACCTCACTACACCGAAGAGTAGGCATGAAAAATTCTACTTCAATAGTTTCTGAAAGATGCCGGCCAATTACTCTATAGCCTCTTATTTATGGAAGTAAGACTCACTATAATTACCCACTAGCTTTTTAACAATGCACATTAAACCATGATAAATTAATTCAAACTCTTCCATATAACGGACCAAAATGTGGAATCCATTTATCCTAAGCATTGACATAGAAAATTTTTTTTGTATTACATTAAGAAAAATATACTACAGCTTCAAAACCATTGATCAGCCAAGAGAGTGTTTTCAGACATGACGCTAACCCTGGTTTAACCACACTTGAACTTTTCTTATACATGTTGCAGGGCTGTACTGGTGCCCTATGCAGCCCTGCAACATGCATAAGAAAAGTTTAAGTGTGGTTAAACCAGGCTTAGCGTCATGTCTGAAAACACCCTTAGCTGCAGATCCTGTGATATGTAATTTTACAATATAATACTACCATCTTGGGAACAGCTTTAGTCATAGATGAAAATCTTGCTAAGTATCACTAGCAACTAACTGACACCCCTATCCAAGGTCCGGGGATGCATGCAGGCCAAAACTAGAGTTGTGCACGTGCACGCAGTTTCCATGCACAGGGTGGCTCTAGGAAAGTCCCCTAGCTCCTGACCCCATCACCATGCGGAAAAGGGAGAAGTGGGGCTGAGGTAGCTGCTGCGGCAGCAGCAAGGACGAGAGGTGCAGGACCTTCCTGGAGCCACCCTGTGTGCGCACATACCAGCTCTAGTTTTGGTCTGTGCATGTGCAGACTTTGGATCAGGATTTAAAATTTTACACAGCTTATTAGGAGTTTCAGTCCACATTTAGAAAACTCCTAAATTACTTAGGCCATGTTTGCACAAAACACCTCTTATTCAGCGGTAAAAAAAACAACCAACGATTAGTTTATACAGGGGTTAAGCTACTTGTGTACAGGGTTGAAGTACGTCTTCCTCACTGTTAGCAGATGGGGGGAGTCATATAAAGAGTCCACGCAGAGGTAAAGTACCCTGCCAAGGGTAAAAAATACACAAACTACCCTGGCTAACCAGTTGTGTGGTTACGCTTCTATGCTGTTACAGTCAGTGACGGGCAATTAACCCTGGGCTAGGAATGGTCACATGAACAGATTTACCCTGGTAAAACTAAACCTGTTGTAGTCTTACCTGTGGGTATTTTACATGTTGACAAAAGTGCTACAGCCCTAGAGCAGGACATGGGGCTATACTTCAGCTGCAATACATTTGTCCACATGTGGAAGGTACATGGGTGTAGGGTAAGCAGTAAGGCAGCTGCACACTTTCCTACCCTGTCTTCAATCTAGTGTGGCTGCAGCCTGAGTGAACAAAATAGCAAGGCCTGAAGAGACAGCTGCTGGCTAGTTTAGTTTAGTTTCATTACTTATTCATATATTTCAATGCACAAATTGCAAATGTGTTTACTACACTTGTAGTAAAGTAATGACGTTTTAGAGGGGACTCCTCATCAAAACATTCCTCCAAATTATTTTGAAAACTTCTGAAAGGCTGGCTTTTTTCCTGTATCAACTAGGGGGTTGGTGGTCACTGGAAATGGCTACGTGCAGCGAGTCTCAACGTTTTTGTTGGCAAGACCCACACCAAAACGTGTTTTGTTTTGTTTTTAAATCCAGGACTTGACCTTTAAAAATATCCAGGACCAGGAGTGGCCAGATGGCAGCAGTGGGGGTGGGGTGGGTGGGGAACCAATCCCAGCTGCAGCAGGGAGCTAGCATATGGTGGCAAGAAGCATAAGGCAGCGGGAAAGCTGCAGGAAGCAACACCCTTCCTTCCCTCTCCTTGACCTCATGGCACAGGCAGCCACAAGAGGCAGGAAGGGATGCATCAGGGGACACCACAACTGCACCAGGGCTCAGTGGCAACCCAGACTCTCCTGGGATCCACCTGTGGTTGAGAATCACTGGCTACGTGCATGTAAGTGAATTTTTACTGTGTTAGAATTGGAAGGTTCTGCTATTGTGACATTCTTCCTGCTGGAATAAGACACAGTGCAATACTTACAGTAAATTATCTTCTGTGTTTTTCTACAGTGTTTTTCTAGACTTGCAATATGATGGAAATCAGTGAAAAATACATTTCTCATAATATACGCAATACCAGAGTCCATAATCCAGGGGTGGGGAACCTTTTCCCTCCCAGGGACCACTTTGAAAACTGGCACAAGCTCTGAGGGCAACATAGAAGTTGGGGGCAGGGTTCCTAAGGGGTGCTCGTATCCAGATAATGGATTTCTCCCCTTATCTCTACTCTTTTACCCTGAGTCTGTCTTTCAGTGCTTGGGGGTAGGAACTGAATCCAGGGGCCAAATCCAGGAACCGGAAAGGGGCTACATAAAAACTACCTGCAGGCTGCATTTGGCCCCTAGGCCTGAGGTTCCCTACCCCTGCCATAAACAGATTACAAAACAAAAAGCAGGTGAATTTTCTAAATATTTGTACCTCTGATTAATTATTTTCTTCAAGAGGAGGTGTAAGGCATTCCAAAGTGAATACACAAAATACCAGCAAAAAATATTTTAAGGCCATACACAGCATGAGACATGCAAAACCATCTAATGTATTGGAAACAGTTACAGCATGGTTGCTATTATTTTTTTTTTTAAATGTAAATAGTGAGTTTTTCTGGGGCTCCAGACCTACCACACATCAATATCTTAACTGCCTTTAATCCTTTATCCAATACATTCTTCTCATATTTAAAAACATATTTTAATTGGGAAGCTCTTGTTTTAGCTGTATGTATTTACCCCATAGTACATAAACATATTTGTTTCAGCATCTGCTATTTTCTCTCCACAATTGGAAGAAAAAGAACAGCAACAATGGAAGTTTACTTGCTTACCTCCAAAAATGAAAAGCGAACAGAGGACTGCATGGGCTGCAAGGGCTTGTTGGGGTTGGGCTCAGACTTCTTGGGGTGAGACTGAAAGTTAAAATAATGTCATCTCTAGTAAACAGAAGTTCAGCAAAAGTAGTACGATTTAGGTTAGGGGTGATGGCCTTTTAGAACAGAAATTGTAAGAGTGCTCTCCTGAATGAAATGATAGGTAAACCAAGCTACTTCCCCGCTACCATTGGCCTCATCACCCCACCCCCTATTGCTGAAAGAAATTAGAAGTGGTATGAGAAATGCATGTAGTCTGTATATGTTTAGCTCTTCCTTGGTAAGCAAGAATTTCCTAATTATTATTGTGTTGGGTTTTTTTGGGGTTTTGTTTTAAATAGAAGCCAAAATGCTCATAATGAGTATGTCCATCTTTAATACAAGAATATATCCAAATATCAAACTGCTGAATTTGCCTCTTCTAGCTCATAATTATTTGGCAAGGAAACAACACTTAGTCCAAATTTGGAAGCCTAAATCTATTAGGCACATAAAAGCAGCATTCCATAGTGCTAAGCTTCCACAACTCACTCTGATTTCAATGGGATAGACAGATGACCAACTAATCTGAAATCAAGTAACTTATTCTGGTTCCTAAGTATGGATACAAGTGCTAACAGGGGACCCTTGCTGGAAATACTGACTCAGAGCTATCTTAAGGTGGAACTTCAAATGTGCAGTTCTCTACTGCGGAGTTCCATTTGCAAAATATATCATCCTAGGCCACTGACATATTCCAGAGTTTCAAGTCTAAAACATATTCTCATGCACTTGCTCCATTAAAGGTTGCTGGAAGCTTTCAACAGTATTTAATAACATGTTTGCATTTAATAACATGTTGCAAGTGGCTATGGTATTACTCTTCAATTCCTGCACTAATGTTGCTGTTTTGTGGTACATTACACCAAGGATTTTTTATTTATTTTTTAAATCCCACTGTTGCAATTCCACCTACAATAACAGCAACATTGGGAAGTCAGGTAGGTCAACCATCTGTGTCATCTATACTCATGTCATCTATACGTATTCTGGCCAAAAATATAACATACCAGAGACCAATCTGTAACAGCACTCAAAACTTTATCATCACTGGCTGAGATGCACCTCAGACACTCAGTCACAGGTGTACATGTAACCTTAAAAGCATGGCTATTATGACTGAACTCAAGGGTGGTTGCCATGTTGTTCCTAAAGATGGAGACAAAGTAGTTCAGGTAATATCCTTTATTGGACCAATTGTAGCTGGTGAGACTATGCAAGCTTTCAGGCTACAGAAGGCGCTTTCTCAGGTATGTAACAAGTCAGAACTATAGACTGAGCAAATGTACAAGTATATATGAGAGGTGGCAGTAAATATTCAATTTCTTCTATCCTTTTCCTAACAGGTGCAACTAACTAGCTACTGCCTCCTCTCATATATACCTGTCCTACATTTGCTCAGTCTATAGTTCTGACTTGTTACATGCCTGAGGAAGGGCCCTGTGTGGCCCAAAAGCTTGTATAATATCACTAACTAAAGCTGATCTAATAGATACCACCTGAACCACTTTGTCTCCATCTCTTATACGTTAGCCAGACACGCAGAAAGAGCTGAATTTAGACGGTAGCTGTAATAGCTGTACAATATGCAGTTAAATGTAGGTTTTGTAATTCTTTAAAGTCTGAAATTTTGCCAAGTCTTATATGTGAATCAGAAGCTCCCAATTTATGAATTCTGACCCCACACAGGGCTGCATCATCTGCAGATAAGATTATTATCCTGAATGATATTTGATATACTTTCCATGTCTTTATTGCTGTCTGGGGTAACAGGATTATATTTAAGTCTCAAAATACGGCCACGTAAGCAAAAAAATGTGGAAACTGCTGATGAAAGTAATAAGTAAGAGACAGACAATAATTATTTCTTTATGAGCAGTGGCGGTTTCAAGGCAAACGTTTCATGAAATGTTTTCAGGAACAGGTATTTAAGATCAGAATTCATGGAATTTAGCCACTCTCTTCTGTTTACAATCTTAAAACAGCTGCAATGTGCAACTGCAGGCGGACTATGGGTATTTTCAGACGTTATGAGATCATGCTCAACCACAGTCAATACCCTGTGGTGGGGAATGGCACCGTAACGTCTGTTGGGGAACCAGAAGTCCCCCCCCCCCCAGATGTTTGCCACGGTCAATCGTGGCAGGGAATCACATTCACCATGCAATCGGCGGGGCCGGCGCCGATCGCATGGTGAATGCGATTCTCCGCCGCGATGAAGGGGCCCGTCTCGTCTGGACGGAAACCATGGCCCAGAATCCCTGGCGGGATTACAGGCCGTGGTCGATTCGGGTGGGCGCTGCATCTGCATTGGCCCCGCTCCCTCCCCGATTCCCCGCTGGGATCAGCTGGCACGTCTGTTGGATGTGCCGGAATGATCCCGGTGGGGAATCATTTGGGTGGTTCTGGGACGGGGCGAATGTCGCCCCGTCTCGTCTGAAATCACCCTAAGAAGTGAAACTAACATTTCTCTGTGCAAACCAAGTAGAATACAAAAAGTAAACAAACATTTCATACTAAAGAGTTCAATTTTTAAGCTTTTTAAACTTCTAATAAACTGAATTATTTGTAAAGAGCCAAGTTACTGAAATATATATGCATCATGAGGGTTTTTTATGAAGCAATGAAGTATTATGGCATTAAATGTTTAATATCCTAATCTAATAATTAAAAATCTGAGCACTAAGGCAGAAATAAGGATAGTCATATGAACTGGAGAGAAAGGAGAGAAAGTGTTCTAGTTTCACACCAATCACATCTCCTTACTTTACAAAACCAGAACCGTTATTAAAAAATGAATCCTTTATGTTTGTTGGCAAGGATCTCATTGACATATTATATTAATGTGACTGGCATATGAATGCATATTATATATAATAATTATTTAGCCTTGGTTAAGATCAATTTTAAAAATACTGTAACTACCACACATCAGGGGAAAACCCCCTATACTTATCCCCAAAAACTATCTTAAGGTTCTCCTAAGAAGAAACTTCAACATTAATGAGATATGAGCAGTGTTCTCAAGCTACCTTTCTGCACTTAAAGAGCCTGCAGTTTACATACATTGCTCCAAAGTAAATTCAGTAGTCAATTCTACTCTAGTTTTTAAAAAAAATATTTTTTCCCTGTATTATTTTAAAAACAAAGATGGAGAAACCCCAAGGTACTAAATGATGCCATTTTCTCTTCCACTTTTTGTTCAAATGGAGTATTTTTGCCATGAATTCACACAAACATACACGCACATACATGTATCCCTTTAATGCTGCTTGCCAAAAGCCTTAGGTACTACCTTTCATAGCTAAATAACATTATCTCAGTGCTTGCAGTATTTAAGGTATTTTCTATAGTATGAATAGGGAAGCCCCATGAAATACTATAGGATCTGAAGTACCCTTACCCTATCATCAGGATAAATTTAGCAAATTTTCTGGAGTGACTACTGCACATATGCACAAACAGCATATCAAGTTAGTATGTGAATATGCAGAACAAAAATAAATACATTTGATCTGTGGCTGATTAATTCAGAACAAATATGGAATGACACTTTCTGAATAAAAGGTTATGACCAGCATGTTTACTGTAAATCAGATTTGTATATTTTAACATCACCTCTCTCTAAATATGAACTGGAAGCTCACAAGTAAGTTAATAAGCTCTAAGAAAATACCAAGTAAACACAGTGCTGTACTAGATAAACATTTTAGTGCAAAGTCTAGTTACTAGGCAGGAATACTGCAGAATGTAATACAGTTCATTAATATTCTGTTACTCATGTAAGACAAGGATCATACCTAATTAATTTTCACAAACAGCATTTCTATTATGCTCTGATCTTATCGAGTGCTCTGTTTTTCAGCTGAGACAGAGGCCTTTCTAAAAGGCAGCACTGGGATAAACAAACCGTAATAGAGAGGTGGGAGAAAAAGACAGACACCATGGCCTACAGATACATTCTTTCACTATGAGCTGTTAGGATGCTTCATGCAGTCGGATTCAGCAACTTTAAATATGCAGCAATGATTAGTCTAAATGTACTGCAATATCCTGGCTCCAGGCTCACACATTTGCTGAAACCAACTGCAATGCATTGAAAACATGTTTCTGCGACCTAAAGCTGCAGTGCTCCGAGACTGTCAGCACAAACATATGTTAAATAGCTAGTGGTTGCACAAAAGCTAGAGCCATGCAGAAACCATTAAAATATTAAAGACAGACAATACTTACTCCAAGGTCAGCCCTGGAATTTGTAGCCTTTCCCGCTGGGCTTTCATGGCTGTTATATGTTACCATATTCTATTGTAACCATGACACATATTCAGTGGCAGTATCCTGGCGATGACAGAGAGTCAAAATGAACCACTATAAAGGAATGGACTAACAATCTCTGGGGGGAGAGGGGGAGTAGTGCAAGTTTGGGTCCTTCCACCTCTAGCTGTCATGAAGAAATGTCAGCTGCCTTTTTCAGGTTAACAGAACGAAAGCTCCAGCTCTGCATACCAATTCATTTCTAATAGTCTAAAAAAGCAGTTGCCTCGCTGACATACACACTTCTCACCTTAGAGGAATGAAGGTCCCCCTCAAAATGCAGAGTGACAGCTCAAAAAATAAAGCAACAGCAATGTTCGCTTGAAACGGTCCAACTCAGCAAATGTCAGGCATTCACCACCCCCTAAGATCCTATCAAATAGAATTTAGCCATCTTGTTCAAGTCACATTATCCCTTTTCCTGATGCACAGAATTATTCAGTCTCTGCAGCAATAAAATAGCAAGTCATGGAATGACAAAAATATGTTCTTTTCACTTGCATCCAGAAAATTATTATTATGAGATTTAGGTACAGCCCCATTACATCATTGCAGCAATGATGCTTATTAATACACAAGGGTAAGTTTAATACACAAGGAACTTGTACTAGACTGTCAGTAATGGAATTGTTATAAGCATTTTCTTAAGGTTCAGAAGTATGAATAAAAGTCTTGTATACAACTCCAATCCACACATGCGATTGCCAGTTCTTCCAAAAAAAATTAATATTTTATTTTATTTTATTTTATTTTAGTGGGAGAAGTATGAAGTCTAAAATCATGAGAATTATGTAAATATGAAAATGGAAGCTCTTATTTTTTTAAAACTCAAGTTTCTAGCCCTAAGAAACTTATAGCAAAAAGCTCAAAAAATATGACTGCAGCATATCCTAAGCAGTTCAAAATCAAAATGCAAATGAACTCCACAATTATTAAAAGTTGTGATTTTTCAAGCCAGTCTTGTGATTTTGGAACATTTGAGGTTGAGACATATTATACACATAAACACACACACACACACACACACACACACACACACACACACACACACCACAATTTAAAGGGACAAAGACAAATAAAAAAATCATAGTGATGCGTAAGTATCAATGGAATTAAGTTCGGTGACAGGATCACTAAAGAAAGCATGCTCAAATTTTAAGCTGTGCAAAGTGGTGTGAAATAGGTTTTATTCTTTGAGAGAAACTCCTGTTTTCTGAGTATGCTGTGTTTGTATCACATCATTTTTTACTTTGAATTTCAGAACTTTTTACCACGTTTTAACACCACAAAATTGTATCCACCTAGTGGTCACGTATCTTGCTGTCACCTTTTATTCATGTTTTAACAAAATAAATAGGTTGAGATTAATAACATCTTCCCCAAATCTTTTCATTTTGTGGCAATTTCCTAAGATGTTGGCTGAGGGTTGGAACTGATTAGTTTGGCAACGTACTGAAGCCATTGCTCTTCAGCAAGAGAAGCAGCAAGCAGGAACAAAGTTCTAACAGCAAAGAACAAATGTCACTGTTAGCTTGTGGAGCAGCCTTCTGATCTGCCACTCCTGTAACTCAGCACTCAAAGGAATGGTGTTCATCAGTCAGTAAATGGTGGAATTTGACATTCGCAGCACTAAAATTCAATCCGCAGAATTTTATGTATACTCTGAATTTGGAAATAATTGATCACTGTTTGAATTTTATGCGCTTTTGCAATACCCAGGCCTAAAATAGAGAAAAGTGCCTAGCTATGACAAGGTGGTGAGCTTATTGGGTTTTGAAAAACTGTCATTTTGCGTTAAAAAAACAACCACCACCACATTTTTTGTATTAATTTGCAAAGTAGTTGAGATTATTTAATAAATGTGTGTTACGGCTTTGCCCCATCCATTTTTCTTAACTGATAGGTAGTCTACAAAGCTTCTACTTGGTCAGTCTTATATACCTGCCTTGAGAAGCAGCCTAGGAACAACAGAGCATGCTCCTGGCAGACTTCAGCCCCTGCCTTCTAGTTCATGGAGTGTAGTGGCTGCCCTCTTGCCTCACATGGCAAGACAACCTTGCAAGTCGGTGCCTTGTATACACAAAAAGAAGGGGCAGGCGGCGATGGACAGACTCTGCATTCAGCCCAAGCCTGTCTTCTCTGCATGTGCCTGAGGCCAGCCCTAGATTGAAGATTCATGAGCTGGATCATGGACTGTCAGTGTCAAGTAGAAGGGAGGCCTGGCTCCAGAGCACCTGGCCTTCTCCATGAAATCCTCCAGCTTCTCAGTGCTGCCTGATAAGGGGCACCTTGGCTTTCCATTTCTCTAGCTGGCCCGGTAGCCTAAAGGGGTAGAATTAGTGGCAGGGGCCTGGGTCTTTATATGAAAATGTAAAATCAGTTTATGTTGTTATTCAACACTTGCCCAACACTTGCTGATTTCACATAAGAAGTGCCATACTGCATCACACCAATGTCCATCTAGCCCAGCACGGCCAATCACGGTGGCCAATCACGGTGGCTTGGGAGAAGCAGCCAACAGGTCACAATGGGGGGGTCCATTCCCTGTTGTTTCTCCCCAGCTCCCTTTATGTTCCCTGATCCTGTCTGGCGAATAGCTGCTAACGAACCTATCTTCCAGAAATTTGTCCAAACCTCTTTTAAACTCAGCTATAGTACTGGCCCTTACCACAGCCTCTGGCAGTAGATTCCACAACCCAGTGTCGTAAGATCCCGTTGCAGTTCCTCT
>QEPC01004298.1:541519-555704 GCA_003113815.1 Sphenodon punctatus | reverse complement strand
CCCTCCTGTGCTGTCACCCCCCTCCACCACCACCACCGCCTGTGCCCCTGCCTCCCCCGCCTCGCCCCTCGCTCTCTCCTCTGCCACCGCTCTCTTCCTCCTCCTCCTTCCTCGCTCCATCCCGCCACGTTCGCCAGCTGCGTTTTCCCCTTTAAATCTCCCTCCGGTGAGTGTGTTGATGCTGGTTGCCTGGCAGCGCCGTTTCATGCATTGCCCACGCCTGGGGATCATTTCCTTTGATCCCGGGCGGGGTTTGCCATCCAGACGTTACGTTTGGTTGATCCCGGGCGGGGATCTCATTGACTACGCGTCCACGGGAATTGGTGCGGGGAGCCCGGGAAGCGTGGTTGAAATTGACCCCTCGTGGGTATTGAGCGTGGTGAACATCTGGCGGCCGCCAAACAGACGTTCAGGGCTCTTTGGCCCCACTGCAGGGTTGAGCGTGGTTCACTGTGGTTGAGCGTGATCTCGTAACGTCTGAAATTACCCTCAGTTGTCTTCTATAGAGGCTGATTTTAATGATTGATTTGCAATCTATCATTCTAGAGCTAAAACTTTTGGATGATTACCACTGGGCCTGGTGATTTATTGCTACTCAGTTTTATCAGTTTGCTGTAAATTCTCTTCTATTGACAGATCAGTTTCTCAGAGTACTTCATATATTACATAGAAAGTATATTTTTCTGTGTTTTCAGAATCTCTTATTTTTACTGCTACTAAATTTCTTTTAATATTTTATTTTATTCACATTTATAGGCCACACTTTCCATAAAGGCTCAGGGTGGCTCACAATTCATAAAATAAAATAAATAAAATAAATAAATAAACTCTCATTTCTGGGACAGACAGCCATCACTGGATATCGACTCCCTTGCCAGCTATCGGCCAGTCTCTAATCTTCCCTTTTTAACTCTAAAAAATCCTACTTTATCCTCTTAAACTGAATGGTCCTAATGTTTATAGCCTCTGCCTTATATGAAAAGTGTTCCATACCTCTGATAATCTTTGTTTCCTTTTCCACAAACCTATAGACCTTTTCCATTTCTATTGTATCCTATTTGAGAAGGGGCTATCAGAATTGCACACAATAGTCAAGGTGTGGGTGTGTGATGGATTTATATAGCATATCCCTAAATACATCCATAGAGGTATTTTATATGGGGGGAGGGGCAATAAGCACAAGAGAGGAGTGTGCCCTGTGGATTACCAGAAGAGTGTACCTTTTAGACTACCACATGAAAAGGGCTTCATTTAAAAAGGTTTTAGTTCCCCCACCTATTTTTGGTTTTTAGATTGTATCTTAGCCCTGTTTTAATATTTTATAATATTTATGATAATTTTTAACTGATTTTATTGTATTTTAAATGTTTGGAAGCTGCCCCGAGCTGCATGGCAGGAGGGGCGGGGTAAAAATTTATAAAATAAATAAATAAATAAATAAATATAAACATTTGTGTCCAGCTTGATGGTGGGACAGCAGTATTTAATTGTCTGCATTATCAAAGTGCCACAAGAGAAGAATATGCATCCCAATGTGTTTTTTTGTCCATAGAAACAAGATGGTTACCCATTCAAGGGCTGCCTTTTTTATTTTGTCCTAGTCAGAAACATCCAACATAGTCTGCTGCCAATTTCTCAAATGAGCGCTCTCTTTAAAAAAATTAAAAAAATTAAAAAAAAGATTCCTGAACAATACGGCTTGCTGGTAGTGCATAATAGATTTTGCCTTTCTACAAAAAAGGCTGAACCTCTCCATTCCAAACAGCCACACTAAAAGTTCACACACATTTTTCACCAGAGAGGAAAAGGAAGGGTGAGTATCAACGCTGGCAACTCTGCCATCACTTTTTGGAGAAAGTAGAGTTTGCCGTGTTGGTCCCAAATATAGGCAATAGAGACAAAGTAATAAAGGGATATCTTTCATTCTACCAACTACAGTTGGTGGAAATATGCAAGATTTCGGACCTCACAGGGTTCTTCGTCAAACAAGTCATCTAGAATCCCTTTGCATCCTTCACAGACATGACTTTGATTTGTAAGAGTTTCTTTGATTTGTAAGAAGGCTATCTCAACAAATTTTCCCTTCATCAATAATCAAGTTTTTCTTCCTTCCCATTTCTCCTGCAGATTATCTGAGTGTCATGGACATGTATGAATGATTTCAAGTAGGAGGGACAATTCAGAACCAGAGAACCAAGAGCATCTCCCACTCATTACAATGCAGAGGCTAGAAAACTCGGGAGAAATTTATTTTTCTTTTGGGGTCCACACCACTCTATCTTGTTAGGTAAAAAGTATTAAAAATAGCATAGTATGGTACTGGGTTTTTGTAATGACTATCAGAATGGAAAAGAATTAGGTAAGCTAAAATAGAAAAGCAAAAACCTCTAAACTAATCTTAAGAGACGTTCCTAGAGATAGAGACAAAATAGTTCAGATGATCTCTTATTTATTTTTATTTATTTATTAACATTTATACCCTGCCCTTCCCCAAAAGCTAAGGCTTACAAAAAACATAAAAACATAAAATACAAATACATAAATACAAGATACACAAAAAAACATAAAATACAAATAAGACATTTAAAATACAACTCCTTCCCCAAAAGCAAACCAACTCCAAACCTCCCAACAACTTCCCACCTAATCCTTCTCCCTATCCCTGCCTGCCAAATGTTATAGCAAAAAAGTTTTGTATTAACAAAAACATACACACGGAAAAAGAACAACTCATTTTTTTCATATATATATACACACACACCTTTCCTGCATTGTTGCTCAGTCTATAGTTCTGACTTCTCACATGCCTGAAAAACAGCTCTATGCGACCGATCTTGCATATTCTCAGCAACAGAAATTGGTCCAATAAAAGATATCATCTGAACTACTTTGTCACCAGGTCTTACATTTTGAACCAACATGGCAAACACACACACACTCTTTTCGAGACATTATAATTTACAAGGATTCCCATAAATATGACGTGCAAGCAACATATTGTTTCAATTCAGTAGTAAACTGAAGTAAAACTTGGTTTCCTACAGCATGTTTACTGTAGCCTATTTGGTGTGGGTGGTTCTTACTACTCAACCAGGGATGAATTACTTTACAGCTATAGCTAAAAATTCTAATCAAATTATATAGATTATTTTAAAGTCATTTTAAAATACGCATAATGCTCCCTACTAATAATTGCTGGAAGTTGTCAACTTTTATCCTGCCTTGCCATACTGACAGACAGAAAAACCTTTAATATTAACCTTTAGCACCATAAAAACAAACTGAAAAATAGATATTTGGGATAAGTGAGCAAGAACAATTTAAAGAAAAAAACAGAGCATTTATCCTAAAATAAACCCTGGACAGAAATAAATTATACAACAAAATCAGCAAAAACAAGACTACACCAAAAAATGTAAAAAATTAAATATTTCCTGTATGTTTTAAAATGGTGTAGTTTTTAATATTATAGGGCATACTAAAGTACCTGAAGATTTATGTATAACCTAGAAATCAGTTTTAAAAAACACCATGTGGGCAATGTGACACAGTTACCGACCTTGTAATTTTTATGTTATCTTGAAATTCTATTTCACACCTAGATATGAAAGTGATTGGTGTTCTTGGAGAAGGTGATTTGACGAGAGACAGAGACAGATGCAGACCGCCACTGTGCTTATCTCAGAAGGCAGGCCTTAATAGCAGCAGCATTCTTAACAATGCATTTTAGTTGCATGACCAATATTCTAAGTCCCTTTGGATTGGGATACCTTGAAAAAAACCTTAAAGAAATACATTCTAACCTAAATGTAGAAACATGCTATTATAATGTATGAAAATAGCCAGATTTTATTGAGATGTATGGCTTTTCTTTTCTACATATAAGAAAGCCTAACTCAGTCTGAAAACTAGATATCCAGGAAAGACTGAAAAACAAGAATGGTGGCTTTAACCCACATATAAAGTAAGAACGTACAAATTCCACTGACACTTTGAAATTATATTAAGGTCTAAATGTCACCTGCTGTGTTAAACACTTAACATATAACCTAACATTCACTATACAGTAAGTTACATTTTTGCTTCTCTATGAAATCCCTTTTTATGTCCACTGGTGTCTTCAGTGGCATGCCTGTAAAAGGGTACTTTACATACATATATATATATATATATATATATATATATATATATATATATATATATATATATATATTTTCTAGACACGCCTATCAAAATACAATATCACATAAAATACCAACATGCCATCGTGTTAATGTTAATAGGACAAAACAGAATAAACCAGGCACTTGGAAAACATTTAAACCTCTTAAAATTTGCCTTACCATTCCCGGGGCTTGTGTGGCCAGCACTTGACCCCTGAGAGTAATAGAATATTAAAATATAAGGATTCAGGATCAGACAGTACATATACAGGGGGCGCTCCTCCATATTTAATACCCCTTACAAAAGAATTGCAATTATTTGTCTCCACCTTTAATTGCAACAATAAAGTAATAGACAGAAGTCATAGAAAGTGAAAAACAAACGAACAAACAAACAAAAACGAAAAACCATAGTTAATCAAATTCCACCCTTACCTGCTTATAGCAGCACAAATCCCCGAGGCAAAAAAACACCACTAGAAGCCCTTTGACAAACGTAGTTGTTAAATGACAAGCTTGTGACTATGACAAGGCCTAGAGCAAACTGGAATCGGAGCATACTAAGGCATATTCAAAATGCATTAGCTCACCTTGTCATATTAGACTTTGTAATTGATGTTATAAATGTGACAGTACAAGGTCGTAGTTTGTCCAAATGCTTCTGGAGTATGCTGGAATATGTTGGCGCACTCCCAGAAAGAAGACAGGACACAGCTCTTGAACTGAACATGGCCGCAACCTTTATTAATCCAATTTACAACAATCAAATTTAGGTGAGGGGGTAAGATTGCCTATTGCGATTCGGGTCCAGTATCAACTATACATTCAGAATTCAGTAACAAACAGAGGAGGTCTTGATATACCCTCGATAACCTCCTCACAAATTAAGGCTTCCCCTTCGCCCATCGCTGAGTGCGGGGCCAAAGGGGATGCAGTCCTTCAGAACTTGAGTAAGGCATCAGGTACCCGCCAGTGGGGGCCATACGATGCCCTACCACCGTGCACGGTCACCCTTACCCCGGAGAACCAGTGCCTTGCCTGCCATACCCTGCAATGCGTTAAGCGTGGCTCCCCCATCTCTTAAGGAGATGCCTCCTACAAACAACTTATTCTAATTCCCAACAGATACTGGACCCCCGCAAGTGTGCGACAAATTAAAACCAACAATAACATCATAATAGCAATACACCACATCATCTAATGGCCAACCAAATTACCCAATACTGTTAGGAAGGCGAAAAAACAAGAAAGCCCTCTGAACAATTCTTCTTGCCAAAAATTCCTTCCTGGCCCATTCTAATGCAACCAGTAAAAACCACAGTATAAAGGAAGGGTGGGTGGGTGCTGCTACCGTTCCCCGCTCTTGCCTAGAATGAGCTTGACAAACTTATTCAAATGTATAATATGGGAATAACTAATGGCAATTAATACTATTTCATGGAATGTGAAAGGGCTGAATAAGCCTTCCAAAAGGAAGAAAGAGCTCAGACATTTAAAAGCAGGGATGGGAATTTCGCTTTCGGATAAAACCAAAAGTACCCAAAAATGGCCATTTCAAATTGATCTGAATTTTCGGTTCTTTTTTGGTTTTGGTACTATTGGATCTTTTGCACTGATTTTTTGTACCGGATTTTTAACATTGCGGTTTTTCAATGGGGGACAAACCTCAATGTTAAAAATCCGGTACAAAAAAATCAATGCAAAAGATCCAATTGTACCGAAACGAAAAAAGAACTGAAATACATGAGAACCGAAACAGAAATTTTGCCCAGAGTCCCATCCCTATTTAAAAGCTATTGATGGTCAGACTGCTTTGTTACAAAAGCTGAAGATGATTAGATTAAAAAAAGTTATCAGTAGGCTATATATTCCACTCTTAATTTAATTAATGAAGTAGAGGTACAGCTATATTCATTCACAAACATATTGCTTTTAAATTAATTAACAAACGGGTTGCTTCTGAGGGGAGGTTTGTAGTAACAGAAGGTATGTTTAACAAGAGAAAATTAATTATAGGCAATATTTTTAAATGTAGTGGTAAAAATGTTCCATTTTTGTCATATTATTACCAGTACAACATATATTAACATCCAAGTCTGACATACCAATTATTTTGGGTGGTGACTAGAACTATGACACGGTGGATACGGTGATTTATAGATCAGTTAATGTTATAGAGACTCTCCAAAAACTGCAAACAAGCCCTCATATTTATTGAAGAACATAGGATTGGTGAATATATGGAGGCTTCACCACCCAAAGGATAGATACTACACTTATTTTTCACCAGTTCACCTATCATACTCCAGGATCATTTTTTTTCATTTCACAAGTCTTTAATTATTGCTTGTTTAGCTGCAGAAATACAGCTAAACATGCTCCTATTAAAATAGCATTTGATTTAAATCATTGTATTAAAAAATGGAAGTTTGAAGCTTAATACGTCATTGCTTAAAGATTCTACACTTTGTGAGCAGATGGAGAAATCAATTGCATGTCTTATATAAAATAACAGGCATTCAGTGTCATCTGCTGTAACCATTTCAGAAGCTTTAAAAGCTACCTTGAGGTGGCAATGTATAAAGTTTCCTAGTCAAAGGGGAAATTTTTTTCTAAAATCCTACTTCTATTAGAGGAGGAAATTTCAGTTCAAGAAAGGACACATACATTAGACCCACAGATTGATAATACATTTCGATCCCTTACAAAGGCAAAATATAACTATAATGAACATCTTTCACATCAGATTGAGTTTCAGCTCAAGAGAGTTAAACACTAAGAGTTAAACTAAGAGTGGGATGATAAGGCAGGAAAGTTATTGGCTAAAAGACTTAAAGCAAAAGCATCAAATAAGCACATCCCCTCAATACTTACCTCTGAAGGGGAAACAATTTTAGATCTACAGGAGATAAATAATGAATTTTAAAAAAATATTTTGAGAAACTATATAAATCAGATGTTAATTTTGAAGAGACAAAATTCAGTCAGTTCATGAGAAAAAATAATCTTCCAAAACTAACACGTGGACAAGCAGTTGAACTGGAAAAGGAAATAATGGGTATTTTCAGACGTTACGAGATCACGCTCAACCACGGTGAATCCCCACATGGTGATCGTGATCCCGTAACGTCTGTTGGGGGGAACGGAAGTTCCCCCCCCAGATGTTCACCCCCATGAATGATGGGGGGGAAATCACATTTAACATGCAAACGGAGGTCCTGGCCATGTCCATTTGTGTGTTGAATGTGATTCCCCCCGTGATCAAGGGGACCGCAACGTCTGGCCCCCTACCACGGCCCGGAATCAGCGGTGGGATTCTGGGCCGTGGTCAATGCGGGCGGCCGCATTGGCTGCGGCACCCGCCCGTCTCCCAAGAGGGCGGGCGGCCTAGGGAGCGTGGGAGGTCGGGGCCGTGCGGCCTATGTTGTGCCGCGTGGCCCCCCCCGATTCCCCGCTGGGAGCGGGCAACACGTCTGTTGGCCGTTACGTGTTGGCCCCGGCGGGGAATCATTAGGGTGTTTCCGTGGCGGGGCAAGTTGAGCCCCGTCACGTCTGAAAATACCCAATATTGCAGAAGTTATGGAAGTGGTGCATTCTTTAAATAAAAGGGAAAACTCCAGGGCCTAATGTTTTCCAAATGAATTTTTAAAATCTTTTTCTAAAAGGTTTGGGACCATTATTAGATATGTACAATGAAATATTTCAAAAGGGAAATTTGTCCAGTGAGGCAAGAACAGATTTCATTGTTTTACTATTAAAGTAGTATTTGCTATTGCTTCAATAGCACCTCTCTGACTTTCCAGCAGCTCTTTTCTCACTAGATGAAAAAGCATTTGACAGGGTTGAATTCAAATAGCTGTTCTTATTTTTACAAAAATTTGGTTTTGGTGAGAAATTCACATTTTTATATGGGTGTTCTCTTTCAGCAGTATCCACTAATGTTAATGTTATTGTTAATATTATTGTTTATGTTATTGTTAATTTTATTGTTAGTGTTAACAATATTGTTAATGTTAATGTTATCCACTAATGTTAATGTTATTACCTTCATTCAGTTTGGAAACTGGCATGTCATGGATGTTCTCTATCTCCACTCTTATTCAATTTAGCATTGAAACCTCTGGCAGCAGTTATTAAGCAATCAACTCATATTGAAGGTATTAAGATTCTTGATCAACTTCTAAAATCTATTTATATGCAGATTATATCAGACTTCTGTTGAAAATCCAAGGTAATTCATTAGTTCATCTGTTAGCTCTGAATCATTTGGCAATTATCAGGCCTTAATTATCTAATTCATTTAGATTAATGATAAATCCTCATATGAATGTGTCAAAGATACCAGATCCATTCAGATTTTTCCATTCTCGTCTAAGGAACTGTAAGGTAATAAACTATTTAGGCATACAGGTATGCTCTTATCTTTACAATATGATGAAAATGTTGATAAAATCTTAACAAATATTAAAAACAACATGCGAAGATGGAAAACACTTCATATAACATTAATAGGAAAAATGCATCTGCTTCCACCGTAGCATAAGAACAAGTCCTTCTGGTATATGGGGAGCTTGAGGCTGATGAAGCGGCAGGCAAGGCAGTTGAAGCACAGATGATGTTCGACTCATGCTGAAGCTGACCAAGTACACCATAGATCAGCTTTGAAGGCCTATGGCATGGCTAGGGGGGCAGAAAGGAGTGCTCTCATCTCTGTTACCATAGCATCTGCAAAGTCTTGTGCAGCAGACTTGTTCTGGGTGGTAAATAGCCTGGTAAATCTGGGCTGTCTCCGTCCAGAGGTTTGAGTAATATTTTGCTCCATGTGAGGAATTTAACACCTACTTTGCAGACAAAATTGCTTGTATTTACCATGACTTGGGGGCTGCCACTTTGTAGGCAGAATTTGTAGGCAAAGTTTGAGACTGTGGCGGTTCAGTCCTGTCTATCTGAATCAGTTTAAGATGGTGTCACCCACCTATATGGGGGATATTCTTCGGGTAATGTGGGTAATCAGTTGTAAATTAGATCCATGCCTGAGATTGGGGCCTTTGCTGGCAGAAATTGTCAGTGCCTCCCCCCTTTGGGAGGGCAGGGTACTGGATGCCTTTAAAATGGCTGTTGTCCAGGCCTGGCTCAAAAAAACATCACTTGATGCTGACTCCTTGAATAACTATTGCCCCATCTCTAACCATCCCTTTTTAGTGAAGGTTATTGAATAGGTGGTCACCAGGCATCTTCAGAAGCATCTTGATGCTATTGGATTCCTAGATCCATGTCAGACTGGCTTTTTCACCCTGGGTATGGCACGGAGACTGACCTTCTGGCATTGGTCAATGAGCTTCGCCGAGAGATTGACAGGAAATTGTACCCTGCTGATTCTTTTAGATCTTTCCGCCGCCTTTGATACAGTTGATCATAAGGTCCATTGCTTTGGAATGCCCTTCTCTTGAAGGTTCATCTAAGTCCTGCCTTGTGCATCTTCCCAAGGCAGTGTAAGATTTATTTATTTGTCCAGGCTTTCAACAGGCAGGGGTAGATTTTTGGTTTCAGGTGGATTTGGGTGGCCTTTATTGTTCTATAGGTGGATATCTTTTATTGTTTCATGAATCTTACTTTTATACAATGATATTAGGTAAGCCGCCCTGAGCCTTCTGATATAGGGCGGGGTAAAAATCCCAATAAATGAATAACATTATCTGGCTTTTCATATGAGGATGCTTAAATGGGTATTTTCAGACGTTACGAGATCACAGTGAACCACGGTGGTCCGGTGGTCACTGTGTCTCGAACGTCTGTTTGGCGGCCGCCAGATGTTCGCCATGGTCAATACCCGCATGGGGTCAATTTGAACCACGCTTCCCGGGCTAGTGGGGGGAATGTCCTGGGAAACGTGGTCAAAGAGATCCCCAGCGGGGACCAAAAAAAAGTAACGTCTGGCCGGGTGCCACGGCCCGGGATCACTGGCGGGATCCCGGGCCGTGGCGAATTCGGCCCAACGCGGTGGCCGCATTGGCCCCGCCGCCCACCCGTCTCCCCAGGGGGCGGGCGGCGGGGAGGGGCGGGGCCGTGTGGCTGCTCGTTGCGCCGCATGGCCCCGCCCCCTCCCAGATTCCCCACCAGGATCCCCCCGGCACGTCTGATACGGTGTGACGGGGTGATCCCGGCGGGGAATGAATTGGGTGATTTCGGTACGGGGCCAATGGGCCCCGTAATGTCTGAAATCACCCAATATTAGCTGTATGAAACTATTTCAGGGGACAAACCTATATGGTTGAGAATGGAACAAGATTTAGCCTCTACATGTGGATCGTTATTCTCATTTCCATTCCTTAAGAGTTAACCTAGAGTTCTGAAATTAAATATAATAATAATCATAATAATAATAATAATAAATTGATTCATTGCGTAACGTAAGTAATTGCAAAATAAATTAAATATTGTATTTAACTCTTCATAGAGTGTATTGCAGAAAATCACATTGCATTTATCCACATTAAAGAGGTAAAGAGGCATTCTTTGAGCAAGTAACATGCAAGTGAAATGGGGAATTACTGACTAGGTTGTAGCACTGTAGAGAAGGATCTGGGAGTTATGGTGGATCATAAACTGAACATGAGTCAATGATAGGACACTGCCACAAAAAAGGCAAATGCCATTTTGGACTGTATTAACTTGAGTGTTGTTCATAAGACACCGGAGATGGTGGTGTTACTGCACCTAACTATAGTGTTCAGTTTTGGGCATCACACTTCAAGAAGGATGTAGACAAATTGGAGATGATTCAGAGGAGAGCAACTAAGAAAATAAAAGGGTACTGAAGACAAACCATACAAGGAAAGGCTGAAAGAATTGGGTACTGTTAGCCTAGAAAAAAGAAGACTAAGGGGAGAAGTGGACATCACAGTTTACAAATCTCTAAAAGAATGTCATAAGAAAGAGGATGTACATTTCTTCTCTGCTGTCACAAGAGAGAGAACAAGAGGGTATGGGCTTATATTGCAGCAAAGTAGATTTTGGTTAGACGTTAGGGAAAAATGCCTAGATATAAGAATCATTAGGCAATGGAATAAGCTGCTTGGGGAGGTTGTGGAATCCCCCTCCCCAGATGTTTTCAAAGCCTGGCTGGACAGTCATCTGTCTGTGATGCTGTAGACAGAGATATCCTGCTTTGGAGCAGGGGCTTGGACCAGATGACCCTGAAGGTCCCTTCCAACCCTACAGTCCTGTAATTTCATCCTTGTTTACTCATGGGTACATGGAGGGATGCGAAGGTAACAGAAGGGCACAGGTTTGGTTACTGATATGTGTCCATGTCACTTGGTTTTAGATCAATTAATTTTCATATAGGCTACAGAAGAAGAGGCATCATCTGCAGGCTAAAAATTTCCAAGGACAAATTTAACTTGCTGTCAGCCTAAGATGGATTCCAGGTGCTAACCTACAAATGAGAGGTTCTGTGTTCCATTATTCATTATCAATAACCTGAAATCGCAGCAGTCCTGCTGAAAATGCCCCCCCCCCGCCCTCCCAATAACATAGTTATGCTATTGAGATGCACCTCAGCTAGAGTCTGCCTAGAAAATCTCTTAATATTTTCAGTACATAAAAGAGGTAGTTTTATTATTTAAATAGAGTTTGAATATAACTCTGCCTATAGCCCAGGGAAGATCTTTAATCAAGATGGTATTTTTAAATATCATCCCATAAAACAGAACTTTGTTGTTGTTGTTGTTGTTTTTCAGGGAGATTTTGCCATATCACATAGTGAATTCACATCACATACTGAATCGGTGCTTCAATTTATTTTTTAGATTATAATTTATTTATGAATTTAATGACATGCAGTATGTGGATAGAAACAGTAAGCAAAGCAGCAAGTTGGGGTTGGACTGGCAGTTCTAAGTGGCCTGGACAAAAGCAGTTTGTGAACACTGTGCATAATATTCAATCAATTGCAGTTGTGAGGGGTTGTATTATAGCAGAACTAGTGTCTACATTGACTAAGATGCACTTGTAGAACCATAGAATTGCAGGACTGGAATGGACACCAAGGATCATCTACTCAACCCGTTCAAATAGTCCACTTCCATTGTTAATTATATGCAGTCATTTCTTCTTTTAAGGATGTTCAGCTTTCAAAAAATGAGAGTTTTTACACTGGGTCCGTCGTTTCACTTCCTGTTATTGGTTTCCATTTACATTAGTTGGTTGCCTACCTACTTAATGCCCACACTACTAAAAAAAAATCTAGGGTCTTACTATGGGAATGTGTAGGGTTTCTGGGAAGAGACTTTAATGACATTTGTAAAAGGTTTTTGAAATTTTATACTGGCAGATGTACTCATTATTTTATATATTACAGTAGCATCCAAGGATTTCCAACAGGAATCAAGGCTCTGTTATGGACACCCAGCAATATGGTAACACTTCCAAATTTGTGTTTGGTGAACAATGGAAATATACGTAACCAGCTTTAAATAAAAGCAATGGAAATATATTGTTTGGTGAACACTGGAAATATATGTAACCAGCTTTTTTAAAAAAACAAATAGTTTAAATTAAATTTAAACTCACTTAATACGAGTCGAGAAACCATCTGCAGAGTTTCGAGTTGATAAACCATATCACACACACACACATATATATATACACACACACACACACACACACACACACACACGGAAAGCAACTGAACAGCACAGATTAAAAAAGTAAAAAGCTGATTATATATAATGTCTAGCTCCCCCCTCTCCTTTAATATATATATTTTTAAAAGCTGGTTATATAATGTGTGTGTGTGTGTGTGTGTGTGTGTGTGTGTGTGTGTGTGTGTGCGTGCGCATATATGTGTGTGTGTGTATGTATATATAAAATATATTTTTTTTAAAAGCTGGTTATATATAATGTCAAGCTTCCCCCTTTCCCCAACCTCTAGTAAGTTTATAGTATATATACTTATATATTTTGTTTGTATTTATTATTTTATTTTGTTTGTATTTTATTATACTATAAACCAATTAAATATTAATTTAAATATTAATGTATTAAATATTAATTTAATAGTTTAAATTAAACTTAAAACGTTTAAGTTTAAAGTTAAAGTTTAAGTTAAATTCACTTAAAACGGGTCAAGAACCATGATTCTTGATGATAACTGCGAAACATTTGAGATCAGGTTTCAGCCCTAGTTAAAAATGTATGTCTGTTGCTTTAATGAAATTATTTATGTGGCCAAATAGACATAGTTGGGCTCAATATAATGAAATATGGAGTATAATGAATCCTCTGTTAAAACGTTTTGTATGGAGGGTTGCTTGGATGTGAGGTTTAAGCTGTGAAAAATATAGGCCTTTTTCACACGAGATGCACCCACTCATGGACACCTAAAAATCTGGGTGTTCAGGAGTGGGAGACCCCCGGGGGTCCCCCACTGTTACCCTCAGTTTTGACATATGTGATATACGTTTAACAGATTGGCTATAGTCTGGACATATTGGCTTTCGTTTGGACATAAAGACCTGGACATATTTGGTCTTCTGATAGCTTCTCCCCTGCTTAACTTTTAACCTTGTTAGTTAATGTTTAGGAAAGTATGAGTAAGTTCACATTTAGGGAAGTAGAGGCATACAGTTGATGAAAATATCTTTGTTGCACAAATGGGTTGCAAGATTGAGGTTTAAAACAGTTTATAAAAACAGGATATTTCATGGACGGAGTTAATAACTTTAGTTCCCCAATATCTTAACCACAAACGTTGTCACACATTTATAATTTTATGCATGCATCAATCCTTTTTAACCATGCTATTGGCAGTTAATAATATATGAATTACATAGCCTGAGGGTGACGACAGTTTTCTTATAAAAGAGTAAGTCTCCAAGGAAATGTTACCTCAGACGCCATGAACACTCTCGTGGTGCTCTTTGGTCACCATGGTGATCCTCTGGTCACATGATCTTCCTTCATCTTTCTTAAGCCTGTATGCCTGGGTAACTATGCTAGTTTTAAGTTTATTATTTTAA
>QEPC01004298.1:519361-536899 GCA_003113815.1 Sphenodon punctatus | reverse complement strand
GGGGGGCCTCTCATTTTTCTCTTTAATTTTTTTAGGTAGATAGCTACCTATGCACACACGTACACGCATTTGTGTATATGTGAGTTTCCCTTTTGCTTTTGCAATTTTTGTTCCCTTCTTCCCCCCAGCATTTCTTGTCTTTATTTTTGCCTTTGCGTCTATTTCTGTACCTTGTTTTCTATCAGGCTAGGTGGAGACTGGAGCTCCGCCATGCCCTGTTACTTTTGGCAGTTAACATTTAATTGCGCATTAGAGTACAATGATATAAGCATCTGATAACTAAACATTATATTTGTAACCAAGAAGCTTTAGAGGTGAATAAACCTATGTATAAGAGAGACAAGTAAAAGGACCTATCTACATTAAGCTTAGCACTCATCTGTTAGTTCGGCTATCTCTAGCCTGTGCTCTGTTGCTTAGGTTTGTGTGCTTGGATGAAAATCTCCAGGTCTGCTGGGTCCTCGAAGATCTTCCTGCGGCCGCTGATTAGGATGGTCGGTTTGGCCGGGGGCCAGAGTTGAGCCCTCTCTCCGTCAACTCGGTGAAATATTTGGACCAGGCTCTGTTTCCTCATTGTGTCAGGAGCGTAATCTGTCTGCAGTTTGAGCTTGCTGCCCTGGTACTCCAAGCCTTGATTTTTTTTCCTCGCGGCTCCTAGAAGAGCCTCTTTATCTTTAAATGTCAAGAATTTTGCTATGATGGCTTGGGGTGTGTGTGTCACTTTCTTTCGGTTTGGGGCGCAGCGTTCTGTATGCCCTCTCTATTTCCACATTATGGAGGTGTTTCAGGTCAGGGAAGTTTTGTGCAAATATTTGATGTAAAAGTTCCTGTACTCCTCCTGCCTCAGGCCCTTCCTTCACCCCCATAGTGCGCAGGTTGCAGCACCTGGACCTGTTTTCAAGGTCTTTGCATTTGTCCCTCAAGTGAGACAGAGATTCTTTTATTTTAGCCAGGTCGCTTTCCAAGTGGAGGGACAGATCTTCTAGGCTGGAGATACGTTCCTCAGCCCCCTCCAGCCCCTCCGGAGGTGATGGTAGTGGGGAGGGCAAGGGAGGTGTCAGCCCCCCTCACTGGGGGGGGGTTCACCCTCCCATAGCTCAGCAGGTTCGGAATCTGGGGGTGGTGTTGGACTCTGATCTCCGCCTGGATCAGCAGGTGGAGGTGGTGGTGAAGGCCTCCTTCTGCCAGCCGTTTCTAGTGCGGAAGCTGCATCCATACATCTCCTGGCCTCCCTCATCCATGCCTTCGTTACCTCAAGGCTCGACTACTGCAATGCGCTCTACGTGGGCTGCCCATGTTCCTCATCCGGAGGTTGCAGCTAGTGCAGAATGCGGCGGCCCAGCTCCTGACAGGGACAGGTCATCGGGAACGTATAACACCTGTGCTCTGGACTCTGCACTGGTTGCCGATAGCGTACCGAGACAGGTTCAAGGTATTGGTGTTAATCTATAAGGCCCGTCATGGTCTGGGCCCCTCATACCTCAGGGACCGCCTCACCCTCCGCACCCCAGAGCAGCTCCTTTGGTCTGCCGGGGGTGCCTTCTTAGAGGTCCCCCGTGTTAAGCAGGGGGCTACAATGGAGAGGGCATTCTCAGTGGCCAGGCTACATCTCTGGAATTCCCTCCCAGAGGAAGCTCGCCTGGCCCCGAGCCTTTTGATTTTCCGGCGGGCCTGTAAAACCTCGCTTGTCCGCCCAGGCCTTTGGGGAGGGGGGGTAGGGAAGGGGGGGAGATAGGGTGTTGCCTCTCCCCTACCTTTTGTTTTGTTTTACTTCTAAATTTTGTTCCACAATCCTGTTTAAGTTTAAATTATTGTGTTTTAAAATGTTTTTATGGAATTGTACGTCGCCCCGAGATGCCGTAGGCATGGGGGGGCGACTCAGAAACATTTAAAATAAAAATAAATAAATAAATAAATTATACTGAGTTTAAACTCCCATTTTAGTCTATGGAGAGACTGCAAAGCTGCCCTTATGCAACGCATGTGCAGTTAAGAAATGGTCTCCCATAGATTAAAAATCCTCACTAGCACCACCCCAGCCACCCACCGCTTGCTTGCTTATCCGCTTGTCCACCTGCCACTTGCTTGCATTCCTGCTTGGCCACCTTTCTCCCTACTTCTTGGTCCAGTGCCATTTTCTGGATGCTGCCAGGGCCAGCCTTACAGCAGGGCGGACAGGGGAGTCCGCTGGGCCCCCACTCTCTGGGGAGGGGGGGCTGCTGTGCACACTGCCTCTGATCCCTGCTGGCTACTCAGGGTAGGGATGGGTAGATTGAGTACGCCAGGTATTCCGGAAAAATTTCTCAACTAAAATCTTGGTCTTTTATCAAGATTGTATCGATTGCTTCTCGTTTCAGCCTTATTTTTAAACTTTCTGAGAATGACAGTACATTGGGAGTCTTGCATTTCCTTAAAATTAACTATTTAGCAACTAAAAATATTATAGCAAGTCATTTTTCATAGGTGCAGACAATGGTAAAGAGTCCATAATCCCCAATAAGCATAATCTAGGCAATGGTACCGTGTTAATTTTAAGTATCTTAGAAAGTGCTACACATATGTTAAGCCAAAAATTAATAATTCTAGAACAAAAAAATGACTAAGAGACCGAACCTGGTTTCTACATCTCCAGAAGTACTCATCCGAGGCTAGCCCTGCTTTAAATAATCTGAAACCCAATAAAACCTATTTAAGATCTTGTTCTTAAAAAATCTTAAAAGCAATGAGTTAATGTTTTACAAAGTGATTTCCAGATTCTTTCCCATTTCTCATCGGTTAATATCTGTAAATCCTTTCTCCATTTACCTTTAATGTTATCGTCTCCTCGATATAATACCATTCGTACGTATTTCCAAGACTGCAAGATTTATCCTTAGAATACAACACATTTTTTCCAAATTCATGTATGATACATTATTCCATATGTTCTCATATGTCTTATTCAGCCAAGCACAAGTTTTTTTGTAAGATATCTCATGGTCACTGCATAAATAGAGGTTACTTACCAGTAACTCTGTTCTTGGAGAGAGCTCCGCGAATTCTCACTAATGGGACTCACTTCCTGCTCCGCAGGTACCGGAAAACCTCTTGTCAGCAGTTTCCAGGGAGAAAAAGTCCTGGAAAAAACTAGAATAAGGTGAGGGCTCCACCCCTCCTCCCTCCCGCACGAAAGCGCGGGTTCCAGTTCGCACGACAGCAGGAGACTATAAAGGGGAGCGGAGCCCACACCACCTCAGTTCCTTCCAATCCCGTCCCAGGAAGACAGACAGGTACCTCCGAGACAGAGGGGAAGGCTGGGCGGGTCATGAGAATTCACGGAGCTCTCTCCAAGAACAGAGTTACTGGTAAGTAACCTCTATTTCTTCTTCGAGGTTCTTCACAATTCTCACTAATGGGAGAGTGAAAAGCAGAGAGAAGACCTACCTCTGGTGGAGGGAGTCAAGGAGGTGAATGAAGGATGGATTGTAATACTGCTCTGCCAAAGCCGGAATCTGACGTTGCGGTCAAATCCAACGAGTAGTGCTTGGTGAAAGTGTGCACAGAGGCCCACATGGCTGCTTTACAGATGTCCTGTATAGGGGCTCCATGGGAGTAGGCTATAGAAGAAGCAACTGCTCTGGTAGAGTGAGCACGAAGATGTGAAGGAGGAGGCTTGCCAGCTTGCTCATAGCATCTTTTTATACAGAGCAAAACCCACTTAGAGAGTCTCTGGGACGTGAGTTTCACTCCGATACGTTGCCCACCATAGGATATGAAAAGAGCATCCAAAGCTCTGAAAGGGCGAGTGCAGGAAAGGTAGAATGAGAGCGCTCATTTGACATCCAGTGTATGGAAAGCTCTGTCCGCAGGTGAAGAGTGCGGCCTAGGAAAAAAAACAGGCAAGGAGATGGTCTGGTTGAGGTGAAAAGAGGAGACGACCTTAGGGACGAATGAAAGGTCTGTTCTGAGGTCTACTCGATCCAGGTGGAAAATGGTGTAAGGAGGGGAGGCCCGAAGCGCAGCTAGTTCGGAGACCCTCCTAGCAGATGTGATGACCAATAAGAAAGCTGTTCTCCAGAGACGAGGATGCCATCGGCTCGAAGGGAGGACCCATCAGCTTGGTGAGGACGAGATTCAAGTCCCACGGTTGTGTAAGTTGGGAAGAGGGAGGGAAGGAGTTGACTAGTCCCCTCCAGAAGGTCTTCATGAGGGAGTGAGAGAATAAAGTATCTGTGCCCAGAGGGCAGAGACGAGAAGAGAGAGCAGCAAGGTGTACTTTAAGAGAAGAGATGGAGAGGCCCAAACCTTGGAGGTGTAGCAGATATCTGAAAACGTGGTTAATTGACAATTCGTGTAAATCACAGGGTAGGGTCGCACACCACGACATGAAACATTTCCATTTTGCAGAGTAACACGCTCGGGTCGATGGGCGATGGGAGTTAAGTAAGATTCTCACCACTTCGGGGGAGGCATCATGGACTAAAACCTGATCAGCCAGGCAGAGAGGTGGAGCGACTTGAGGTCGTGATGGAGGATCGACCCCTGGTCCTTGGAAAGGAGATCGGGAAGGAGAGGTAGATTGACTATGTCGATGGCGATGGTTCGAAGGGTTTGGTACCAGGACTGGCGGGGCCACGGCGGGGCTATTAGGATGACATGCGCCCGGTCCATCTGGATCTTGTGCAGGACCTTGTACAGGAGAGGGATGGGAGGAAAGGCATATAGCAAGGACCCTCTCCAAGAAATGGCGAAGGCGTCGGAGATCGACTTCGGAACGTGTCCTGCCCTGCTGCAAAACTGAGGAAGTTTCGCATTTTCTTGTGAGGTGAAAAGATCGGTGGTGGGAGTGCCCCACAGATGAAAGATGTCTGAAAGGACTTGGTCGTTGAGGGTCCATTCGTGTTGGTCGGAGGATTTGAGGCTGAGCTGGTCTGCTAGGGAGTTGTCCTGCCCTGCAAGGTGGACAGCGTGTAGGTGGATCTTGTGATGGATACACCACGTCCAGATGGTCTGAGCCTCTAGGGAGAGAAGGGTAGATCTTGTACCTCCCTGTTTGTTGATATACCACATTGCTGTGGTGTTGTCCGTGAGGACTAGAACGTTGTGATTTTCGACTATGTTGAGGAGAGCAGCAAGTGCCCATCTGATGGCGCGCAGCTCTAATAGGTTGATGTGCATGCACTTCTCTTCTTGGGACAACAGACCATGGACAGTGAGTTTGTTGATGTGTGCCCCGCCCCCATCCTGTGAGTGACGCGTCTGTCGTGAGTGAGATGTGCATCAAAGGAGGGTCGAAGGGCATGCCAGTGAGTACGTGTCAGGGACAATTCCACCAAATGAGGTCGTGATAGACTTCTTGTGGGATGGTGATGTGCATGGAGAGAGGATGGCGAGTGGGGTCGCAGACTCTTGCGAGCCATTGCTGTAGAGTTCTGAAGTGGAGACGAGCGTAAGGAGTCACTACAGTGGTGGCTGCCATCAGGCCCTGGAGATGGAGGAAGAATCGTACCAGTTCTCTGGGTTTTGTCTGAAGGGGTAGGATGGTTGCCAGCAGGTCGTGGAACCTGCTGCTGGGTAAGAATGCTCTGGACCGGTTGGTGTCGAGGATGGCCCCTATAAATTGAAGTCGTTGCGTGGGGACGAGGTGAGACTTCTTGTGGTTTATGATAAACCCCAGACACTGCAGGGTCTTTAGTGCCAAGTTGAGCTGGGTCGTTAATGTGTGAGGGGGATGGGGCCACAAACAGCCAATTGTCCAAATACGGGAAGACTCGTATCCCCAGAGTTCTGAGGTGGGCTGTGACCACTGCCACGCACTTTGTGAACACCCCAGGGGCTGTAGACAGGCCGAAGGGGAGTACAGAGTACTGGAAATGACGATTTCCTACAAGAAAACGTAAGTAGCGTCCATGAGGTGCTTTTATGGAAATATGAAAGTAAGTGTCTTTAAGATCAAGGGAGGCCATCCAATCTCCTTCTTGAAGGCCCAGATAAATTATGGGAAGGGAGGTCATGCGAAATCTAAACTTTCGAATATACTTGTTTAGATGCCGAAGGTCGAGTATGGGCCGGAAGCCCTTGTCCTTTTTGGGGACGAGGAAGTAGTTAGAGTAGAACCCGGAGTTATGCTGAGACCGAGGTACTTCTTCGATAGCCTCTTTGGAGAGAAGCTCATGGATTTCAAGTAGTATTTGAGGTTTGGGGGGGGGGCGAAGAGGTGGGGGAGGGGAATCAGGCAGTAGCGAATGGAACTGTATAGAGTACCCACAGGTGATGATCTCTCTAACCCAACGGTCAGAGGTGAGAGAGGCCCAAAAGGTGGTAGAAGGGTTGGAGATGGTTACGAAGAGGAGGAGATTGGAGAGAGGCTCCCTTGACCTGGACAGCCTCAAAAATGCTGTTTGGAAAGGGGTCCAGCAGAGGAGGTCTTGCCCCTGCCCCTTTGTTTTTGGAAGCGCCGACAGGGCTGGTTGGAGGATGGCTGTTGCTGCTGGAATTGGGGCAAAAACCTCCTATTGCCCTGGGAGGAGGATAGATACCGTTGTCGAGACTGGTATGGGTGGTATGCATAGGTGGAGGAGGGGTAAAAGGACCTCTTCCTAACTGGGCGAATTACCCCCACGGACCTGGCAGTCTGACACATTTCCTTCACCTTCTTTAAGGTGTCATCAGTGGAGGTCGCAAAAAGGCCCTCTCCATTGAAAGAAAGGTCTTCAATGTGTGCCTTATTTTGGGGGGCTAGGGCAGTAGAGCGCAGCCAAGCATGGCGCCTAAGGGTTACAGCAGAGGCTATACCTCTAATATTGGCATCAGCAATATTCATGTTGGCTGTCAGCTGAAATCTGCATACCTTCCTGTTGAAGGGCTAAGATCTGGGCCGGATCGGAGGCCCTACTCAGTTGGGCCCAAAGCCAGTGTTGGTAGCCACAAAGAGCGGAGTCATAGTTGGCAGCTCGGAGGAAAAGAGTTTCAGAGGAGAAGATCTTACGGCCTATTACATCAAGGCGTCTGCCCTCTTTGTCAGCAGGGGAAGTTTGGAGGCCGCCCGCCCTAGACTTAAGGGAAGCAGCTGCTATAACCAGGGAGTTAGGGACAGTGTGTCTATAGAACATTTCAGCTCCCTCTCTGGGTATGGCGTAAAGGGAATCTGCCAATTTGTTGGTGGGTAGAGCAGAGGTGGGTTTGGCCCATACGAATTTGGAGGGCTCTAATAACTGGTCCAGGATAGGTAGCATGATTTGCCCCGAGTCCCTGGATCCTAGGATCCCGAAGACTGGTTCAGATTGGGATTTCTTAACAATCTTAGTAGGGAGGTTGGGGACAGCGGAAGTTAGCCTCCTCAGCATGCCTTGAAAGGCCTTGGTGTCCTCGGTAGAAAGGGAGGACATGGGGTCTGCTATAGCATCCGTGGGTGGTGGAGAGATGGTCTCATTCTCATCTTGTAAGAAAGAAGAGGAAGATACAGAGCCTGCACTCTCAGATGAGGCTTCGTGCTCTTGCTCCATTGGTACCGGGACAGGAGCATCTCTCGCTGGGGCTAGCAGCGAGTTGAGGAGAGATGGTTTGGTCCTCTCATTGGGTCTAACCTTGGTTGCGTGCTAGGAGGAGGTACCGGGATCTGTTGCGGCAGTAGTGGCAGGTGGGGTACCGGTGGTACCGGAGGTGGCATTGCGCCCTGGTGGTGCAAGGGTCTTGGAGAATCTGGAGGCGGCCTGGATATAGTAGCCGTCGGTGGTGCCCTGGGCGGTGCCAGGGGTATAAATCGGGATTGTGGTGGTGGAAGGGCCTGCTGGTTGATGGTGAAGTCACCCTCATAGAGCGAAGGAGAACGAGATAGGCGATGGTACCGGTACTCGTTGTAGTCTTGATGCTCATAGCCGTGGTAGTGGGCTGGATCGGTGCGGCGGTACCTGGTGAAGTCGTCATGATGGTACCGGAAGTTGTCCCGAGGGGAGCATCTGGAGCATGGTGAACGGGAGCGATGGTCCCAAGATGGTCGACGTGATCTCATAGGAGGAAGGTCCCGGGCGCTGGTTAGGATCAGTCTCACCTCTGTATGTGGAGCCCGAGGGGGATCGGTGATGCCTCTGAGATCCCTGATGTAGGGGATGAGAGGCGAGCATGTCTGCATCATGACGCTCCGCGGAGGGAAGCGGAGAGGCCCGTTGCATAGTCGGTGCCGGCAGTGCCACCGTTATCCCAGGAGTGGGTATGTCGGGTACCAAAGGTGCCAGAGTCGTCTCCACCCTAGCCAGGGTTTGAGGAGGTGTGACTCTCGACGGTGCCGGTATTAACGCTGCCCTAGCCAGGGCAGGCGTCGGTGACGATGGTCGCGGTGCCGGTTGGGAGAACAAGGTCGCAACCAGGAGTGGGCGCAGAGTCGCTTCGTCTGCGCTACGGAACCGCTTCTTTTTCTTTTTGTGCTCCCCTTGGCAATTGTGGAGCTCCTTAGAAGCTACCACGTGCCGGTGCCCGTGGAACCAGTGAAGCCAGCAGTCACCGAGTGAGAGGCGGTGCCGATGGATGCGGTGGTAACCGAGTGCGAGGGAGAGGCCGCTTGCAATTTGGGAGAGCTCCGTCTGGGGGCTAGCCCCTGGGGTTGCGCAGCGGCAACAGTGGGAGGATCCATTGGCACCGAGCGGGAAGAGAGCACCAACGGCCCGTCTTCGCCTCCCTGGAGAGCTTTTTTGGACAAAAGTTCCTGCAGCCGCAGGGCTCTCATACGGAAGGTGTGCTGAGTTAGTTTGGCGCAATAGGGGCAGGTCCTTGTGTTATGCCCCTCTCCCAGACAACCAAGACAGAGCTCGTGAGGATCACTCACCGACAGCGTGGCTGGGCACGATGTGCAGCGTTTGAAGCCCGGCTGCTTGGGCATGTTTTGCCGGCCCTAGTGAAGGTGGTGAGCCCCGGGGAGGCCCTGAGAGCGGACGAAGATGGAGTGGAGGAAATTCTTCCTCTATCTAGCTATTAATTTTCTTTCTTCTTTTATGCTAACAAGGAGTGCCGTCACAGGTGATTCACTGTGGGTGATCGTGGTATCGTAACGTCTGAAATTACCCCATGTCTTCTTCAGCACTTCCTCCTTCTTAGGTTCCTGACACAGCAATTGTTTCCTGTCCAGGAGATCCTCATCTTCCCTAATGAGCTGCAGTGTGGAGACTCATTCCTTTAGTGTTCTCACCTTCTTCTCCAGCAAGATCACCAGATTACACTTGCTATGAAGTCTCCCTCTGACTTTAGGAAGGAAGACGAACACCATGCAGATCACCATGACCTCTGCCGTCATCTTCATTGTCCTCTCTCCCAGCTACAAGAGAAGTACTTCCATGCTGCCTTCTCAAGGCAAACTCTCAGACAAACTCCCTCTGCACTCACGGCTATGATGACCTTTCAGTGACAATAGGAGACCCTCCGGTTTAGGGCTGAATACGCTGGTAGCACAATTGACAATTCCTTCCATTCTGAGTCTAGCACAAAGTAATCAGGACCAACAATGGTAGGAGGGGGAAAGAACACTTCCACCTATGCTAGCACGAGACCTTTCAAAAGTAAGCATCTGATAAAAAGTTCAGTTGTGGTTAACTTGACATTTTTTAAAGTCACTTCAATATGGAAGGAGGGAAAAATAAATTATTGAGCATTCACTTTTCTTCCTGGTAATATTCACTCAAAGCCAAGTTTGATATTTAACATAAAATTACCCCCTGTATATATAATAATGTCACCGATTGCTATGCTCCTGAAAGCAATGGAGAATCAGAATTTAGGTAAGCAAATAGCAATCATAAAAATAAAGCTCTACAAATCCACATTTTTACTATAAAAGTATCTAGATTTTGTGTTGATTCAAAGACAAAATATACTGAATTAAAACCGTTTATATAAATAGGTGAATCCGTCCAATGGGTATTTCTTTTGAAAAGGTCAGCTGGCCATTTATTCCTTTAAGCAGCACTAGATTATATGGAAAGATTCAAAGATTTTCTTTGATGCTCTTATGTACTATTCAATAAATCTGACAGAGGTACCACACTAAGCCACATTGGATTAGTTCTCTATGAAACAGCTCTGAGGAGAAAAACTTGTTCTCACGGTAACAGCAACTTTTTACCCTGGTAAACCTATGAGGATGTCTTCCATAAAGATGCAATAATATATTTATAGAACATAACTTCATAGCCTCTTTTGCTACATTTTACTGAGAGAAAAATTAATTCACAGAGTACTCAGAATTTCAGAATTTCCTGGCAACTCAGATAACAAAGCTCCTAAGCGCAAACACTCTCATATAGTGTTGTAAAGAAACTTGTGAAAATTAGAACTACAAGAATCCTCTCAGTAATGAATTTAAAGCAGCTAAAATTTACTATTGTGTGTCAAAGAAGATCATAATTTATATTTGTGTTAGGTATTTCATGGACAGATAAGTTCTTCAAAATCGGGGGAGAAAATTTGACTGAACTCCACCAGCATGGAGAGGGACTGAATGAGGTATGATCGGCCCATGACAGGGGTCCTGGCTCTCTCTCTCTCTCTCTATATATATATATATAGAGAGAGAGAGACACACTTGACACTAGCATTTGCCCGAGTCTGCAGATATGCAGAAACAATAGCTGAGATGGATGGAATGCCCTGTTTATGTGACACTATGAATAAATTTATAGTCTTAACCATAGGTTGTTACAAAATTAAAACACAACAAATATAAACAACCAATATAGAATATAAAAATCAAGAGCTATTCCAAGTACGCAATATAATACGAAAATAATAAAACATCTTAGATTCTATTATCCAGAGGAACGCGTCTTTGAATACTTAAGGCATGTGTCAAATTTGCTACCTTCAGAAGAAGCGACTCTCAGTTGCCAGCCAAAAGATAAACAATTTTATACTGCAGGTCCCAATGTTTTTTCCCTTTCAGAACTGGCTCCAGCAGTTTGACTCGCACATCGCATGAGTGTAAGCAGAACAAAAAGTGGGGTAAATTCTCCACTTGACCCAAACCACAAGGACAAATCCAGAGATCATATGGGATGGAGTTCTATCTCCCTTCAGTCACCTTAGAAGGCACCATCTGAAAACGCAAGAGCGTCAAAACTCTGCAAATGGTATATTAATCGAGATAAGATATTTTTCCAGCCGGTGTTGGGTTTTTTAAACGGACAAAGCCAAGGTGCTATTTTAAACAAAGTTAAGGCACCTATGTCTACTTCCACAGAAGTGTCCCTATGTCTGGCTTTGTACAGCAACTTAGCATTTGCCCGAGTCTGCAGATACGCTGAAACAATACCCAAGATGGATGAAATGCCCGGTTTATGTTCATTTTTGCAGGTATGTTAACTCCAACACCCAGTGTACTCAAGGATGCCACCAGCATGTCAGCAGCAGGTGGGAAATGATAAGAGAAGTCCTCTCAGCTAGTCAAGCAAATATATCCAGCTGGAAAGAGTAAATTCTGGGGAGATTCTACTGCCACCTTTGCCTCTCCTTGCAGGGGAAGAAGGAAACGTCTGCTGTCCACCCTTGTTGCAAAGGGAGAGAATCCTGCCATACATGGGAAGAAACATACCCTGATGCTCTTTTTAGAGAAAACAGGGGTCACTCTTCCACCAGTTAAGGTTAAGGGCATTGCTACAGTGAAATGACTGGACTGAGGGAGATCCAGCATCATGCTGTGTTTAGTGCCCCAGGTTATAAATATGAACCAGAGCATGGAGCATGAATGACTACCCTCACAGCCTGGCAGCCAGCACCTCCCCAGTCTCTTTGATGCTCTTTTCCTCGATGCCCTTCTCAAGGAGTCTCTAGCAGCTGCAATATTTCTCAATCCCTACCCCTAAATTCTTTGCTGGGCAAACGGAATTGCTTTTTGGTACCAGATCTCCAATGGGCTAGTCATCTTACCATATGGTTATCCAAGTGCTGAGCCATTCCAAGTGTAACCATGGCGGCCTTAGGCTTCACCAGTCTCTCCACAAGTGGCCAACAGGGGATGTAGCAGGGGCCAAGAAAAGCTCAATGTTTTACCTTCCCACAGAAACACTCAAGCACCAGGTCCTTGGTGGACTCAAGTACTTGTTCATCGACAGTGTCAAGTGTCCCACCTCGAATGTTCCTCTCCAGCACGAAGCATCTCTCTCTCTCCTCCACACACACACACCCCACACACACCTACCCCTCCACACTTCCTCTCTCAGCTCTTCTTCCACAAGCCTTGGTGATCTCTGCCCACCCCGTATCAATATTCCTCTTCATCACTTTTCCTGAACAAAATAATTTCTCTCCACCTCAACTCCCTCACACCACCGTGCCACCATGTACTTTCTCTCAGCTCAAACCGTCAAAGGAAATTCAACCCCTTCAGTCGCCAGCCTGCGAGCTTATGTAAGTAGATGGTCTTTTTACTTACATCCTCATCATCTCCCACTCTGCCCTTTTGTTTGCTCTCATTTCTCCATCCAGTTGGATTGCTTTACAACACACTGTTCTGTGGCATAGGGGAGGGGAGGAGAGAGAAACAAATAGAAGAAAAATCAAATTCCTGTGGCTGGAATACTCTCTATGATGGCTGCATCTCTCATTGGTGTCTATTGGTCATTGTCTTCCTCATCTCTACCCAAGTTCCTGCTTTCAGATCACGGTTGTCTCTGAATTTCAACATTTTATTCCCACAGACCTGCAAAACCATCAATACTAGTGAATTCAATGTACTACAGTGTAATGCACTTCAGTGCAAGTCACACCTACTGCAAATGATAGAAGGGAATACTCATAGGGAGTAAACATGCACCCTAGTGGGTGGAGAATTTGCATGGACCAGCATTATGGCTCAGTGACTAAACCCTTCCCCTATGAGGAAAGGGAGCTCCAGGATGGGACTATCTATTGGGGTGGCGATTCTCTGGGTAGCCCTTGTGCTGCTGCTCTAATGCCTCAAGCAGAGCACCACTACTGGAAGGGCATGGGCTGTGCTGGATCCAGAAAAATTGGGGGTCCTGTGTGAAGTGGTGGAGTCTTTTATGGACACACAAGCAAATCACCTATTAAAAAAGAAAAAAAAATATCATCATTAATTTTTGTTTTTCAGTTGCACATAACATCCCTTTCAGGGACCATATGTTATGCACATTACTTCTATTTTATTCATGGATAAATGCAGCTCCCTCCCAAAAATTACTACAGTCCTCCATAAACTAGGGCTGTCCATATTTGATGTTTGGTGAACCCCCACTTCACGCCAGTACTTCTTACTCATGCTGTTATTACAAGTGTACTTATAGACTCTGTGCAGTTGCATAATCTGACCTTCCCTGGATCAGGTCTCAGCCTTGAGCAAACCTTGCCTAAAGAAACAGCACTGTAATTTTCTCCTCTAACTAGGTAAGACAAAAGCAAAGAAATTCTGAGGGACCAATAGTGGGATTAGCCAGTTCCACCGCTGCTCCTCTGTATAGGCTCAGTTTTACCTCCCACCACTGTTCTGCAGTTCTCCGGTAGAAAAAAAATGGCTTTTGAAAGGATAAGTGTCCCCCCAAACCTTCATTACACTCCCCATATACATGAAGACTTATTTATTTATTAAAATATATATATTCCGCCTCTTCTGCTCCCAGCAGTTTATGGGTGTTTTTAGCTGCAGAAAGTAGGCATAAACAAGTTAAACAATTAATACTGGAGAGAACAATGTCAAGACATGGAGAAATAATGGGAGTTTGACAGAAATCCACAATAAGCATGCAAAACTCAGCACAAATGTCTTTTAAAATTACTGGAGGGGGGGGGGCGGGGGGGGGAGCTGTTGACAGACTACCCCCTTCTCCAGGAAACACAATCCTACAAAGTTTTTAAGATTTAAGTCAACTTCTAACCAAGCATTCAGCTTCCTGAAATGCATTAGTGTTGCCAAACTACTAGGGGTGGGAAACCGGTAGAATCCGGTATCCGATAATGCCGGTATCGGGCGTACCGACATTATCGGATTTGACCCGGTAATCCGGACCGGGTACCGGATTCCGGGGTACCGGATTTTTCTTGCATTGCAGCCATTTAAAAATGGCTGCAATGTAAAAAAACTGCCCCAGCAAAAATGTTTTTTTCAAAAAAAACCTCCCCGAGTCCAGGCTGCGCGGGTGGAAGGGGGGACACCCCCCACCCACCCTGCCCAGCCTGGCTTTTTGTTTTAAAAAAGAGTAAGAGTGACCCAGAGGCGAGGCGAGGCGAGCCCACCCCCCAGCACCAGCGGCCGCGGCGTCCCCGCAGCCGCCGGTAAGTATGACCCGATCCCTGGGGGGGGTGTTTAACACCCCCCCCACGCCCCCAGGGATCACCCCTACTAAAGTTCAGTGCGCTTACCTTGCGGAGCTCCGGCGGCGGCGGCGGGCGGTCCGGCGGCCTCAGCGCCGGCTGTGGCTGCCGGCGTCAGAGACGCTCTAGGCCTTCCGGGGAAACCCGGAAGTTCCCCGGAAGGCCTAGAGCGTCTCTGACGCCGGCAGCCACAGCCGGCGCTGAGGCCGCCGGACCGCCCGCCGCCGCCGGAGCTCCCAAAGGTAAGCGCACTGAACTTTAGTAGGGGTGATCCCTGGGGGGGTGGGGGGGTGTTAAACACCCCCCCAGGGATCGGGTCATACTTACCGGCGGCTGCGGGGACGCCGCGGCCGCTGGTGCTGGGGGGTGGGCTTGCCTCGCCTCTGGGTCACTCTCACTCTTTTTTAAAACAAAAAGCCAGGCTGGGCAGGGTGGGTGGGGGGTGTCCCCCCTTCCACCCGCGCAGCCTGGGAGGGGGAGGGAATTAATATTTCATTGGTTTCAATGGGGACACAGCGCCCCATTGAAACCAATGAAATAAAACCGGTACCGGTATACCAGATTTAATCCGGGAATCCGGTTTTCGTGGAACCGGTAACCGGTAAATCCGGTAACCGGTAATGGGCCCGGGGTCCCACCACTACAAACTACTATTGCACCTGCCTGATGTCACAGGGGACATCTTCGTTCTCCATACTCAAAATTAGTATCTCCCTTACTTTCTTTCCTCTGCCAAGTACCAAACAGAACAAAAATGGACAGCAGTGAAGGGGGTTTTATTCTTATTAGACTGCCCAACAGCAGGTTTGTCAAGAGGGAACTGTTGTGAAATAATCACTATTTGGTCTCCTTAGGTTCTAAAAGTGCTAGAGAAAATTAAGATGCCATTTGCAACTTATATTCCTACCATCCTTGACATTTAGTTGGGGTGGGATGCTGGATCTCTTACTGGGCAGTGTAAACACCCTGCTTCAAAAGAGCAAATTGCCAATATCTCAAACAGGTCAACTTAAACCACTGATCAGGACATTTTGATGCTCAAACATTATCATCTTGAAGTATATGAAGAAAATTTAAGAGAGAGTTGTGCGAGGCAGGTAAGACTACAAGGGAACAAGTCCTCAGAATTTTCACTTTCATGTAATATAACCCAGAAACTGTAATGGTTTATGAATTTCTTTATAGCATGCAAAAATTCAGACATGCAGGTTATTTTGGATTCATCAGGAACTTTTGATATCACCAATTATTCTGCAGATTCTGGGTCATGCTTGGGAAGCTCCATTCTTTCCCCCAAGCGGGTCCACAAAGGAAAGTGATGTTCTTTCAAAAGTCTTTTCATCTTTTTGGATTCTCCCTTATTAATTATTATTATTATTCATTTATTTGCAGGTAAATGTTCACATTTATACCCCGCCCCTCCTGAAACAGCTCGAGGCGGCTTACAGTCTCAAAGGAATATAAAAATATAACTATAAAATATTTTAAAACACTCCTAAGATAATAACCATTAAAACAGGACCCAGGAACAATAATAAATAACACAATAAATAAAGGGTGGAGGGGGATAAAGAACCCCTAACCCCGCCTCCCCCTCCACAAAGGCTTGGGCGAACAGTCAGGTTTTGCAAATTTGCCGAAATGTTAAAAGGCTTGGGGCCAGGTGAGCTTCCTCCGGGAGGGAGTTCCAAAGATACAGCCCAGCCACTGAGAATGCCCTCTCCATTGTGGCCCCCCACTTAACACGGGGGACCTCCAAGAAGGCACCCTCGACAGACCGAAGGAGCCGCTCTGGGGTGCGGCGGGAGAGGCAGTCCCTGAGGTACGAGGGGCCCAGACCGTGAAGGGCCTTATAGATCAATACCAAAACCTTGAACCTGGCCCGGCTCGCTACTGGCAACCAGTGCAGAGTCCAGGGCACAGGTGTTATTTGCTCCCGATGGCCCGTCCCCAACAGGAGACAGGCCACCGCATTCTGCACTAGCTGCAGCCTCCGAACCAGGAACAAGGGCAGCCCCACACAGAGCGCATTGCAGTAGTCCAGCCTCGAGGTGACAAAGGCATGGACGAGGGAGGCCAGGTCTGGGCCGGAGACGTACGGACGCAGCCTCCGCACCAGATACAACTGGTGGAAAGCGGCCTTCGCCACTACCTCCACCTGTCGCTCCAGGCGGAGATCTGCATCCAGTATCACCCCCAGGCTCCGAACCTGCTGAGCTATAGGAGGGCGAACCCCCCCAATTAGGGGGCCGACACCTCCCTCGCTCTCCCCACCAACATCGCCTTCGTCTTATCAGGGTTGAGCTTCAGGCTGCTCTGCCACATCCATTCCGCCACAGCCTCCAGACACTGGGATAGCACAGACAGCAGGGTCTGGGTCAGTTAAAAAAGAGGTACAGCTGAGTATCATCAGCATATTGGTGACATCGCACCCCGAACCCTCTCACGACCTCCCCCAAGGGCTGCATATAGACATTAAATAACAGTGGAGACAGAATGGAACCCTGCGGAACGCCGCAGGATAAGGCGCGGGAGGCAAGATGTCTCAGCCCCCAACACCACCCGCTGGCTTCTCCCCGAGAGGAATGAGCGGAACCATTCAAGAACAGTCCCGTCTAGATCCCCCCAGGTCACGCAGCCATCTCAACAGCAGCCCATGGTCCACGGTGTCAAAAGCGGCCGATGGATCTAGCAGGATGAGAAACGTTGAACATCCTGCATCCATCTCCCGGCAGAGATCGTCGACCAAGACCACCAACACCGTCTCGGTGTCATAGCCGGGGCGGGACCCAGATTGAAACAGGTCCAGGAAGCCAATGCTGTCCAGATGCGCCCGGAGCTGGATCGCCACCACCCGCTCAATAACCTTCCCTAAAAAGGGAAGGTTAGAGACAGGTTGGTAGCTGGCGAGTGCATCCACGTCCAAAGATGGTTTCTTCAGCAGGGGGTGCACCACAGCCTCCTTCAGGCTGGGAGACAACCTCCCCTGCAGCAAGGACGTGTTAACCACCCTCGCCAGCACCGTCCCCAACGTCTCCGTGGAGGCTTTCACCAACCAGGATGGGCATGGATCTAGTTCACAACAGGTGGCTCTCACAGACCCCAAGACATCCACCGCATCGGCTGGCGTCACTTCCTGAAACTCCCCCCACAAAGTTGGACCAGACGGGGTCTCCATCCCCTCGTGCTCTCCACTTACTGCCCCTAATCCAGCATGAAAGTCGCTCTGAATCCGAGCGATCTTGTCTG
>QEPC01004298.1:506818-516852 GCA_003113815.1 Sphenodon punctatus | reverse complement strand
GGGCATGGATCTAGTTCACAACAGGTGGCTCTCACAGACCCCAAGACATCCACCGCATCGGCTGGCGTCACTTCCTGAAACTCCCCCCACAAAGTTGGACCAGACGGGGTCTCCATCCCCTCGTGCTCTCCACTTACTGCCCCTAATCCAGCATCAAAGTCGCTCTGAATCCGAGTGATCTTGTCTGCGAAGTAGGTGACAAACTCCTCACAGCAGGACTGGGACAAGTCCTCGTCCAGACGGAGGGAGGCCGGACTGACCAGCCCCGCACCACCCGAAACAGCTCTGCCGGGCGTGACTTTGCAGACGCTAGGAGGACAGCGAGGAACTCCTTCCTTGCTGTCCTCACAGCCTCAACATAGGATCGCAATTGGGTCCTATGGAGAAGTCGGTCGGAGTCAGATCGAGTCCGACGCCAGCGTCACTCCAGCCTCCTGCCTACTCATTTAATACACCACAGCCCCTCAGTAAACCAATGGGCCCTGCGGTGACAAGACCGAGGCAGAGGGCGTCTCGGAGCCACCCTGTCAATGGCCTCCCCCAGCAAGCTGTTCCAATGCTGGACCAGTTCATCGACAGAGTGACCATCCAGGTCTAAGGTTAACTCCCTCAGGCCCTCTTGAAAGCACTGAGGTTCCATCAGTCTCTGAGGACGGACCTTCCTAACTGGTCCATTCCCCTTCTGGAGGAGGTGCGCTGAGAGACTGGCCTGAAGGAGATAATGGTCCATCCATGACAAGGGCACCGCCCTAATCTCCCCCGCTACCGGACCACCCGCCTCAAGGCCAGAACCGAAGATCAGGTCAGGGGTATTCCCCCCCACGTGGGTCAGGCAGATGACCTCCTGGGACAAATCCATGGTTGCCGTGGCAGCCATGAATTCTCGCTCCGCTCCTACAAGGCCGGCATCAGCATGAATGTTTAAGTCTCCCAGAACCAAGGTCCTGGAGGAGCCCAACGCCACCTCTGAGGCCAGCTCTGCTAGAGCGGTAAGGGATGCGGCTGGACAGGAAGGGGCCCAGTATACCAGCAGCACCCCTAGCTTGCCCCCAGCCAAATCAAACACCACATGGAGGGCCTCAATACCCGCAATCTCCTGAACTGGATACCTCGTAACAGGTCAGTCCTCTTTAAAAATAATAGCTACATCACCTTCCCAGCCACCCGTGCGGGGCTGATGCTGCATGGCATACCCAGCCGGAATGAGATCGGCCAAAGTTGGTCCGGCCATCTTGTCCAGCCAGGTCTCCATAATACATGCGAGGTCCACAGCCGCATCTCTCCTCCCCCGTCCACCGAATCATGGCCCCCCAAACCTGTCTGCGAGCCCTGTGGCCTCCCCCTCTCCTCCCCCCCTCCAAATTCACCCCCCAGCCATCCTGCTGCCACCAGGGGCCGGTAGGAGACATACCCCTCCTGCCTGACTTCCCTCTCTCACAGGGGTAAGGCACCCTCCCCCCACCAACAATAACCCTCCCAATACCTCCCCTGCTGCCACCAGGGCTTGGCACAGGACACCCTCACCAACCCCCCTACCTCTAAGCACCCCTCCTACACCCCCCACCCTTCCTCCCTAGCCCTGAATAAAAAGAAATTCCTACCTGCCAATAAAACTTCCCCCGAGTCCCTTACGGCCCTGAAGTGCCCCTAAGAGCTGTGCCCTTTGGCTGCGGCCCTTCGGCCCGTGGCCTGCGGTGGAGCCGCTGGCAGCTGGGCTTAACAGCCCTCCATCTACTTCCGGGTGGGGGAGGGGACAAGCTGGCCCTCGCGGCCGGCTTCTTCGATCCCCCTCCGCCCTCCCCCCCGGGCACTCACTGTTTGTTTTCCTTCCCCCCCGCAGGTCCCAGTGATCCAGGCAGAGCAGTGGAGCGGCAGTAGCAGGCAGCGGCAACAGCTGCAACCCCCCTCAGCAACAGATGGAAGCAGTGCAGGTAGGTTTGAGACAGGAGTCGCTGGAAGCTGGGCTTAATAGCCCTCCAGCTACTTCTGAGTGGGGGAGGGGACAAGCTGGCCCTCGCAGCCCGTTTCTTCGATCCCCCTCACCCCCCTGGCACTCACTGTTTGTTTTCCTTCCCCCCCCCCGCTTATTATAAGCATTTATATAGCACCAGCGATGTACCTGGCACTTTACAAAGAGTAAGATAGACACGGTCCCTGCCCAAGAGCTTAAAATGTAAAGACAGCGGGAAGGGAGACGGAAGGGGGAAAAAGAGGGAGAGACAAGGGATGTGACATTCATGATGATGCGAGAACTCAGGTACACGTTCTTGGCTTGGTTACAGTACATTGGGTGTTTGCAGATAACAGGTAGGGGATAATCCTGGGTGGGGATGATTAGCAGGAATTAGGAAGGGCGGAGCGGAAGAGGTGGGTTTTGAGGAAGGACTTGAAGGTACGAAGGGAGGGAGGCGAGGCAGATGAGGGCTATCATTTCTTCTCCCTCCCTGTTAATTAACGTACTAGGTTAATTCCTGTTTGGCAGTTCGCCCTTATTTCTTACTTCATCTTCCTTTTATTCATTATTTATTATTAATTACAAAAATTTAATATTTTGCACCCTCCTGCCAAAAGGCAGCTCAGGATGGCATACATATATCTAAAACAAATAGAAAATAACATTATAAAAATACAATAAAATCCAACTAAAATAAATACAACCTGAACAGAACTAATAACCTCCCCCCCATCCAACCTTCCCACCCAATATCCATCTCCCCCACCAAAAGCCTGATGGAACAGCCAGATCTTACATTGTCGTTGTAAGGAGGGGAGGTCTAGGGCCAAACGAACTGCCACTGGGAGGGAGTTTCACAGCCTCAGAGTGGCCACTGAGAACGGCCTCCCCATGGTCACCACCCGAGAAACTTGGGGGACCTTAAGGAGGATGCCCCTGGCCGACCGCAGGATCTGGGGGGTGAGGCGGTCTGCATGTAAGTGGGGCTCAGACCATGTAGGGCTTTATAGGTAAGGACCAACACCTTGAATTGGGCCCAAAAGACTATAGACAGCCAGTGCAACGAACGGAGCACAGGTGTTATGCGCTCATGACGAACAGTCCCCGTAAGGAGACGGGCCACCGCATTCTGCACAAGCTGCAGTCTCAGGACCATCACCAAGGGTAAACCAACATAGAGTGCGTTACAGTAGTCTAATCTTGAGGTGATGAAGGCATGGATGATAGTGGCCAAGTCGAAGTCTGAGACATGCAGCCGAAGCTGTCGTACCAGAAGTAACTGGCCAAATGCACTCTTTGCTGCAGCTGCCACCTGGGCATCCAGGCAGAGCTGCGAGTCTAGGAACGCCCCCACATGAACTGTTCGCAGGAGGGGCAGGGTATAAATATATTAAATAAATAAATAAGTAAATAAATACATTATGAACCTGATGGATGAACCCCATCAATGATGGGGGGGCACCAACCACTCGGCCCCTCCCATCAGCATCATCTCTGTCTTGTCAGGATTCAGCTTTGGACAGCTCACACTCATCCAGTCCCATGCAGCTGCCAATCGAGTAAGCACCAAGAGTGCTGGGTCTGGGTCAGCTGAAAACGAACTTTTACCAAAGCTCACCCTGCTCAGCAAGCCTACCTTCTGCCACCATCCTCACTGACTGAAAATTTCTCTGCGTTTCTCTCAGTACCATCTCACCGCAAAAAGTGGTGATTCAAAAAATCTTTCTCCATTTATCCCTTACTAAGATTCATAGAAAGGAGGACCAGGATGGGGATCCTGGCTTCAACCACAAAGGGACGAAGGTGGCACAGGTATCTCACTTCATTCCTGCTCTCCACCAAATGCAAAATGACCAACAACAGTTTATCACTACCATGAAGCTCTTATAGTATAGGACAGAGGTGGGCAAATGGTGGCTTGGGAGCCACATGTGGCTCTTGGACACCTGTACTGTGGCTCTCACCACTTGAGGTGGCTGCCTGGGGATATCTCCATGCAACTCCCTCAGGAGCAAGAAAAGCTGAACCACCATTTCCATGCTCCAGCCTTTTGAGGGCTTTATGAGCATGGGGAGCACACCCTGTGCCACTACTGCTGCTGCCCCAACCCATCAGAATGCTTGGGAGCCACAGCTTTGATGTGATGGGGGAAGAAGCCACACTGTCCCATTGCCAGGAGAAGCCATAATCAACATAATGCATCTTCTCATGGCTCTCGGAGATATGAAAATTTTTAGGCTCTTAGGCTTGGGAACTTTGCCCACCCTGGTATAGGATTTCTTGTAGGCCTCTCCCTCAGATACGTGGCGCAATTATGCTCACTTAGAGTTAGGGTGTAAAGTGAACACAGTAGAAGGCCAATGACAGAATCCTGGAAAATTCACACAGGTAATTGAAGAAAAAGTATCAAGAAATTTCCCTCCCACTTTAGTTATCTTTAACTGGTTACCTGAATCCTTAACCCTGAGATCATTTTAAGTATTCATTTTATCAACTGACTCATGGGGGCAGGGAAGGGGGGGAGAATCTACTGCAACACATACACAATCTAACCAGGTTTACTTAAATACATTAAAAACAGTACTTTATAATATGAAAAACCTTTGATGGTAACTGAACAAATCTTTCCCTTTTTTAAAATGATTAATTATTATTATTATTATTATTAATAGCAAGCATTTATATAGCGCCAGCAACGTACCTGGCACTTTACAAAGTAATTAAATAGACACAGTCCCTGCCTGAGACGTTGGGGGGGGGGGACGAAGGACGGGGAACACAGGGAGAGACAAGGGGTGTAGCATTAACGAAGGTGCGAGGTCCTAGGTGCACGTGCTTGGCTTGGTTACATAGAGAATGATGGCTGGTTGGTTCATGTGGTGAGGATATGAGTACACAGACCTCAGGTAACAGGGATGGAGGGTATTAGCAGGAGTTAGGTGAGGGCAGCGAGAAGTCGGGGAGGGCAGAACGGAAGAGGTGGCTCTTGACGAGGGATTTGAAGGTACCGAGGGAGGGGGCAAGGAAGATGTGATCAGGAAGGGAGTTCCAGGTGTGGGGTGCAGCTAGGCAGAAGGGACGAAGGCAGTTAGGGGAGCAGGGGAGGCGTGGGAGGGCAAGAGGGGACAGAGGAGGAGCGGAGTTCATGGACTGGAGTACGGAGGGAAATTAGCACAGAGAGGTAGGGGGGAGCAAGATTGTGAAGAGCTTTATAGGTGAAGACTAGGAGCGTGTGCAGGATTCGTTCAGGAAGGGGGAGCCAGTGAAGCGAAGAGAGGAGGGGCTGCACATGGTCGAAGCGACTGGCGAGGTAGATGACCCTGGCAGCAGAGTTTTGGACAGAGATGAGGGGAGAAAGGTGAGACCGGGGAAGGCCAGTGAGAAGGAGGTTACAGTAATCGAGGCGAGAGATGACCAGAGCATGAACAAGAGTTTTGGCAGAGGAGACAGAGAGAAAAGGGCGAATCTTAGCAATGTTATGGAGGGAGAAGCGACAGGATGTGGCAACAGAGTTGATGTAGGGTTTAAAAGAAAGGGGTGAGTCAAAGATGAAGCCTAAGCTACAGACTTAGGGGACGAGAAGGATGGTGACCCCATCGATGAGGATCGAGAGGGAAAGGAAAGATATGGGGGGAAGACAAGGAATTTAGTTTTAGCCATGTTGAGTTTAAGTTGACGTTGAGACATCCAGGTAGAGATGACAGAGAGACAGCTGGTGAGGCGAGCCTGAATAGATGGAGAGAGAGGGAGTAGAGAGATAGAGTTGAGTGTCATCAGCGTAGAGGTGATATGGAAAGCCATGGGAGGCAATGAGTTTGCCTAGGGACAGGGTATAGATACAGAAGAGGAGAGGGCCAAGGACAGACCCTTGGGAAACACCAACCGAGAGTGGAAGGGAGGAGGAGGTGGAGTTGGCAAGAGACACATTAAAGGAATGGTCAGAGAGGTAGGAGGTGAACCAGTCGAGGATGGAGCCACGGAAGCCAAGGGAGTGAAGTGAATCCAGCAAGAGTGAGTGGTCAACAGTATTGAAGGCAGCAGAGAGGTCAAGGAGGACAAGAATGGCATAGAGGCGATTAGATTTAGCCACAAGAAGATCATTGGTGATCTTAGTGACAGCAGTTTTGGTAGAGCGAAGGGGGCGTAAGCCAGATTGGAGGGAGTCAAGGGAGGAGTTGGCGGAGAGAAAGTCGAGGCAGCGGAAGTAGACAACACGTTCAAGAAGGTGACAGTACTACCATCAGTATTAAAGAGGTGTATGCGTTCCTGTTTAACATGGTGAAGGGAAGAAACGGATTAGATGGACACTGATTTTGACACCTGGAGACAAAATTCAGTCCATCTCTTAAAAAGATGGAAGATAGTGACAACTGAAGAGGGAAACCCTGTAATATACTACAAGAACAGTTTCCTGTTCTACAACTATCATATTCTCCCATGATTTGGGGTTTTCTTTATGGTTTTTAAACAGCTAGTAGCAGTGTTCTTTGATTTTATAAATATGTGATTGTGTATTTTTATACCTCTAATATTGTTTGTGTATTACCATGACCCTTTTCTGCTGTGGCCATTGGCTACGTATAATAAACTAAACTGAACTGAAACTATCATATTTACTAGATAGCAATTACTTAAAATGAAGATAGTTTTATTCAAGTGAAAGCACACATTGTGCAGAAAGCTGCAAATCCTTCCAGCGTCTTCATAGTTACCTCTGTTACCTGTAGTCTGACAGATTACAGTAAGTGAAGATTTGTTAGACAGTAAATGGCTTTACCTATTATGCAGAATCTCAACTATGCTATAAACCAGTTCTAAAAAGACTTAAGAATATGGGAAACTTTATACTCAAGTAGTCCCAGTGAAATCAATGATAATTACACAAAGCATCTTAAATCTCTGCAAGACTGCGGCTCAAGTCAATGGCTATTCAAAACAGCACTGAGCACAGCTTGGCAAATCATTCATAAAGAAAATTGCAATAAAAATTCCCCTCTGCTTTCATTCCCTTCAGATTGTAATTTTTGCCAATATGTTACTTAAAATTTATTTTGTGTTTCATCCTGCATAGGGGCTGCTATTCAGAAATTCAAAGTATAATATTCAATTTTGATTAGTATATGGCAATTTCTATTTCTTTAATGGACGAGTAATCCACCAAAGCTGCATGTGCAAAGTTTTGCCTAAAAACTACCTTAATGAGAGTATTCTAAGCATTCAAATATAGGTTTATGCAAGTGTTTCTTCCAGTAGTTGTGCATACACCTGTTTGCACCAATGTTTGTTGAAAGTAGCTGCACAGATGTATATTTTTACTGATAAAGTATGCATCATATAATGGAAATGGTAGTAGGGATACCAATATATTGGTATCTGGGTTCTATTTACGGAGAGAATGTGGTTTCTATGCTGTCAAAAGATGACCAGAGGAACCTAGACCACTTAGGACAAACTCTTTGCTTCTGAAGAGATGGTCAAGTAAGCAGAGACAGAGGTTTGGGATTCTGGGTAGCAGCTTCATATTGACTGTCTCCTTGGAATTCTGAGCTTTTTAAACAAACATACATACTTGTGAACTTACAGGCAGGAGGGAGAGAAGTGGTTGTTGATCCTTGAAAGACAAATGAGTAAGATCACATACCGCATCTCACAGCTATATCAGCTGTGATCAGATTATTTATTTTATTTTATTTATTTATATAGCACAGCAATGTACCTGGCACTGTACGGTCAGTCGTTACAGACAGGCCCCTACCCCCAAAGGGCTTACAATCTAAGAGACAAAGAAGGGAGAGAAGAGGGAGAGGTGAACATCAGGAGAGATAAGGATACATTCATGAGTGTGATAAGATGCAGTTGCATGTGCTTAACATAGTTACAGGGAAGAGATTCTGAGTGAGCAAGGGCAGAGGTGGATGCAATTTCACTCATGATGAGTAGAGCTGAACCAAATAGTACTTCCAGGTACCTGGTTTTCAGCACTCTTTCCGAAGCTTCAAACTGCGGAAACCGAGGTCCGGGACGTTGGAAAACTTTGGAACTCTTCAGTGCCAGCTTGGCACCTCAGCAGGTGTTGCCACGTGCGGCAGCTTCAGCTGTTTAATTGCATAGCCAATCAGGGTGCGTACAACAACTCATCCACCCATCCTCCTTCCTAGTTCTTCTTAATTGCCTAGCCAATCAGGGTGCACAACCCTACATGCAGCCCTTCCTCCCCCTGCTGCGCCTGACAGCAGGACGAAAGACAAAGTGAGAGAGAGAACAGAAGCCAGCACAAAAACCACCACAACCACATAATTAAAAAACCAAAAGGGTATGTGATCAGTAAGTTCCTCCACCTCCAAGCATGCCCCAAGAATGATACACATGCAAGGCTTGAAGCTCACAGTGGGTGGGAGGGGGTTGGACTGGGGTGCCCCACCAAAGAAAGTCCAAAGGTTACATTAGCAAGTAAATCAAATTGATAAATCAAGTTTCAACAAGCTTTTTTGTGTGTCCGTGTGTGGCCCCCGTGGGTGCCACCCACCAGACCAGCAGCCATAACAACCACACACAAGAAGCCGGACATCTCCCTCCCTCCCCCCCAAAAAAGCCTCTATTGTGTGCACCCAGCCCACCTATACAAGGCAAGCCCCAACCCCTGCTCCCCCACCATATTATTAACCAGAAAGAAACTAGAAAGTATTCCCCAGTGCCCCGGCTGGTCATATCTTGGCAAAAGTTCTTGAACCCACAGCCAAAGCACTATCCAGAAAAGCAGGCTAGCAAGAGTGGGATAATCACTCCAGAAGAAATCCCCCCACAAAAGTGCAACTGCGTGCAGAAGAAATAAAACAACAAGAGCAATACTGTGTGTACCCACAGCATGGCCAACCTCAGCAGTGAGTGCACCCACTGTGAAATCATTATTATGCCAACCAAGCACTACACAGAAAAAACAGGCTAGGAAAAGTGGGACATTCACTCAAGAAGAATACAACAAATTAGTGCAACTGCATGGAGAAATCCCACCAAAAGCCAGTCAGCCTGATAACACCCACAAGGAGGAAACCACACACACACACACACACACAATCTTGGCATGGCACTGGAACTGTGGTACAGTAGTAACTTGAAAAGACCAGACATTGGTAACTTGAAAAGACCAGACTTGAACAGACAAACCAGACTCCCAGGAGCAAACTAGTAGCAAAACCAGACATTCATGACCCCAGCCCCCACCCTCTTGGTATAGCAGGGTTTTGTGGTACTGGTAACTTGAAAAGACGAGGCAAGGGGAAGTGGAGCCAGGCAGAGAGACCCTTCTGGCCTCCTGGTGCCAAGTGCCAACCAAGCAGCAGGCAAAACTAGAAGCAATGTGGTACCCAATTATTTTTTTAAGAAGAAAACTGAATGGCATGGTAAACATAACCACCCACCTGGGAGGGAACAGACAAGGCAGCCGCGCCGCCCCCAGCGGGCGGCAGTCCTTGGGCGGCGCCTGAAGGGCGATGACAAAAGGGCGCTAGCCATTTTGTGGCCATTGTGAGGCCGGAGCGAGGACAGCGAGGAGCCACCCCCCTGACGGCGCCCATGCTACACAGCCGTCGCCGACCATCGCCGTAGGACATCACGCGCTCGCTCCCACGACACCCGCAGGCCTGGTTTCCCCCTGATGCCCGGACAGTTACCACCTATGATGCCTCCCCATACTTCCCTTGCCCTCTATCTTCTCCCTCCTTCTCACCCTTCTCATGCCCCCCCCTTCTCCCTCTTCCACCTCCAGTGGCCTTTCTCCAGCCAACCTACCCCGTATTCTCACCCATGCCCATCCCCCCTCCCCACCCTCATCCCCCCCTTGCCCATTCCCTGTAGACCCACCCCCACTCACCCCACCTCTCCTCACCCAAACCCTCCACACCCAGTCACTCCACAGACCATCGTGGCCAATATGAGGACAGTGCGCAAGCCACACCCTGCAAACCCGGCCACTCCCCATCCCCCAATCTCATCCGCATCCCATGCCTTCCCAAACACCAATTGCCTTTCTCCTGCTCCCTCTGGAACTGCCGCTCATCCGTGACTAAAGCCCCCTTCATCC
>QEPC01004298.1:394290-504278 GCA_003113815.1 Sphenodon punctatus | reverse complement strand
CCACCTTTTCCTTGCTGCCTTTCCCAATGCCTGCTAGTCTTTCCCCTTACTCTTACTGTCTGCCCTCCTCTGCTGACTGCTGCTACCAACCTCTTTGTAACCAAGCCAAGCATATGCACCTGAGACTTCACATCTGCTTGAATGTTTGTCTGTCTTCTTCCCTGTCTCTCCCACTGTCCCCTCTCCCTGTCTCCCCCCTTTGTCTTTTAGATTGTAAGCCACAGGCAAGGACCGCGTCTAATTCTATGTTCTGTACAGCACCAGGTCACACGACTGGCGCTATATAAATGTCTAAAATAATAAATAATAACAACCCCCATCACCCAGCATTGGCCCTTTGGACAGGCCAGACAAAACCATACCAGGTCAGGCCACCCTCTCCGCCAGCTGATTAATTACAGATCCAACAGCACTATAGCACACAGCCAAATTCACCTAAGGGAAAAAATGGCTGTAGTAACTTTTATTTTACCCTGCCAGCCAATCAAAAGCTTGTCATCTGGCTTACCATCACTCAACTGTCCCCTCCCATACGCCTCTCCTACCAAATATGGCACTAAGTTTCATTTCTAGAAGAAGCTCAACTGTCCCCCAGTCCCCCATGTGTGCAGCAGTTTCCGAAGTTTCAGAAGTTTTCTGAATAACGGCCTTTGTCCTCGGAACTTCAGAATTCAGACTTTCCGAACCAAATACCATAATCTTACCGAATTCTGAAGCTTTCGGAAGACTTCATTTCAGCCGTAATGATGAACTAGGGAAGTTCTGTAAGTTGCCCTGAACCAATCTGGAAAGGGCAGAATATAGGTTTAGTTAATAAAATAAAATAAAGCTCAGGGGGTCTCAGTAATTGTGATACTATGTCCATGAAAGTGATTAGTCTAATGCCCATGTCCTCAAATAGGGGGGCAATTGCTCCTATTCCCCATTGATTGACCTTCCTATCCATAAGCCTTCTTCTGTTCTATAATCTTCCTGTGGTTCTTGCCTCTTACTCTGTCCTTTTCCCTACTGTGTGTCTAGCAGGAAAACACTGCAGAATCAAAAATTGTAAGCTGATGGCTCAAGAGGTTGTGGCAGAGGGCAAACACAGAAGAAGTTGAGCTGGAGAGCAGTCTACTGTATAAAGAAGGCAGACTGACAAGGCATCTGAAATACTGTTTCCTGCCTAATTTTGTCAGGTTCAGTTCTTGAGTCCTGTTAGTGACCGATTTTCTTCTTATCTATTTATTTTGAAGAATAACATTTCATCCCATCAGAGACCTAGGTCAGATCAGTAGCCAGAGTCAGGGTCGGCTGGGTAAGGAACCAGAAGAGCGTATCAAAAGCTGTGTTATGAATAGGACGACCAGCTGTGTTATGAATTGTCCAGGAGGCCTGCTAGATCAAGAGCCAGGAAAGATAAAGATAAAAAAAAGATAACAATTTTTTAAAAAGATAAAGATACATAATTGCATAACTTGCAGAGTGTGGGCATGAGGCTACAGACTGAGCACTGCAGAAAGATACAGGTGTGATACAAAATTTTGGGGATGGCATACTGAGACAGAAGGCATGTAGATAGTCCAGGAATGGGATGGAAGGAACCTGTGGATCCAGCCTCTTCCTTTGAGCTTACACCCTCCTCTCTTCTTCTTTCTCCCCAGCATCAAGAACACTCCTAAGGGGTAGATCCAGAGGGTCAGATCCAGGAATTGGAAAGAGAGCAGACAGCAAATAGCTGTGAGCTAGATTTCACCCACAGGTCAGGAATTCCCAGGTCTGTCAGATAACACCAACATCTCAAAACTTTGGATGCTGAATACCTAACGTAACCATTTGATTCTTTTAAAATTAGTCCCTCAGGATACTGCATTACTGTTTTATTAGCGCAAAACTTAGATTAGTAGCCATATGGCAAGCTTTGTACAGTTCTCTAAAGTGAAGAGTGAGATGGACAGAGGCTCTATTATACTATGGTAGCGGGAATGTCTATATTCTTGGAAATAGCATATGGAACAGGTCATTCTGATATACAGATGGAATGGGGTCATTACCGTCCATAGATCTACATGGACTGGATTAAATGAATTATCTATTTTAGTCAAGTTTATTGGGAATGGGTATAACACAAAAGTCCTGCATAATTCACATCAATGATAGCAGTATGCACAGGGCCAAGCTGGACAAGACACTGAAATATCTTCATGTATAAAGAATAAGTGCATTGCTGTACCACCTTGCCAGGGCAAGGACACAAAATATGCACAGATGCTGCTTAGACTGTTCTGTGGTCATTAGGATTCTGTTTTTAGGCTACGAATGCAGCAACTTCTGAAAGCAATAAATTCACTTTTAAAAGACAAAGGAGGACTATGGGGGAAAAGAGCAGAAGTCACTTTGAAGGAGTTATGCATAGTAGCTAACTTAAATGTAAGTTAGCTAAATGTAAGGGATCAGGAACTTCCTGTTAAACATTAGTTTTAGGAATTAAGACGTACACTCTTTTTTCCCCTGCACTGACATCTCTTTTCCTGGCTGTAAATCATCATACATACATACATACAATGGGAACAATAAAAATAATTTCCTTCCTGAAAGGCTAACCGGATAGAGTACAGCTGATAGGAGACACTATAGTTGAAATACAAATCTACTGTCACTTGAATGCTAGTCTCCATTCTGTATTGTAAATTTTGCTACAGTTTCCAAGAACAATTGTGCCTCCACACTTAGTATAAAACGATATTGTACTTTTACAAGGGAACAAATTCCTAACCATAGTTTCTGTGAATATACTCCCAAATTTCTAAATGAAGCAGGTGATTAGAAAGACTGATGCTGGCAATAGCACTGATTGAGTTGTAGATAGCATAAGTGCATTGTAAGCTTCAATGAACACCTTGGGCACTAGGCAGGGGCGGAATTACATTTCTCTGGCCAGTCTGATACACCACATGAAGTACAATTGAATGAAAGATATTTCTGGTGCCTGGCTGCTTGTGGGGACTGGATGTGGGGGAGCTAGGGCGGCCACTGACGCATCGCCAGAAAAGAGGACAAACATTTGCATGAAATCTACATATGCTATTTTATACTAATTTATGCAAATTTGTAGTGCAGAGGGTGGGACCAGAGGTGGGCAGAGCCAACCCAACAGTAGGCGGAGCCAACCCAATGGTTAAGTCAGTAGTGTGGCTTAACCCAGCAGCAAGGAGTTCCCAGAGTTAACATTGGAGGGAGATTACATTAGTTAACCCTGTGAACTCCTTGCTGCTGCATGAAGCCCTGTCACTGGGGGATAGAAAGCCTTCTTACTAGGGTTAGGGGTGTATGAGATGGTGGCCAGGATTCAAAAGTCAAACAAAAAATATCTTTAGCCATTTCCTGAACACTATCTACAAACAGCATGCCAGAGGATTTTTATTTGCTTTTTAAAAGCAGGGTACTGTAAATTTAAATGAGTTAAGAATGCTTAAGAATCAGATGACCTTATTGGTTCATTTGCTAGTAGTCTTTATTAATTTCTCCTTGCCCCCCTGCTAAAGTTTTACATGGAGAAAATAAATCCTAGGTTTTGAACAGAATATTTCATACCGCATAGAATACTTCATTTTTTTTGTTAACACCGAAGTTGAAAGTTGGAACAAGTTAGACAATTCTGATGTTGCTTACACAAGATTCTGATGTTGCTTACACTTTAACTCTTCTGACTCCTGCAGAGAAACTCCTAATGTTCATCTTGTAATAGCAATGTTGCTGCAACAATAAATTTATTACATTATTACATATTACATTTACATGAGTGCAACTGATATCTGAATTAGGCCGTGTATTGGAAACTTCTGCCTTCCCTTGCCTGTCTGTATTATGAATGCATCATGCTAAAGATACAAAACAGGAGCCTAAGTCAGGCAGGCTTCTAAAAACAGCCTAAGTAATTTGATTAATGCCAATTCATTAAGGTATTAAAACCTGAATTAAAGCCAAATTGTGCTCTCCGATGCATGTGTGAGGCTCACATTGAAACCGGGGCATACACGCATGACCCCCCCCCCCCTGCTGAGCCATTCCCCCAAGGGGGGCACTTCACCAGTCAGCCACCCACTGGGGGCATATGCAGCAGCCTGCACGAATGTTCCTGTCGCCCCGCACCCGTCTTCCTCTCTTATTTCCCTTTCCAACTGTCAGCACGTTGGTCCCTCCAGGGACTCTCTACCTTGTTGTGTACCATGCCTGGCGAGACTCAGAGAGGGGAGCCAGCAGTGCACTGCAGTTTCACTTAGAAGTTGGCCTGGCACTGGCAGGAACAGAGCAGGGGCTTGCAATTCAAAATGCAATGCATCCTCTCTCCCCTCCTGTGACTGTTGCAGGCAGCCAGGGTGGGGGTGGGGTGGGGGGGGCACAGCATGCGCAAAGTTGCTCCCTTTGCTCTTCCTGTCTGTGGAGTGTGGAGAGGGGGGAGGGAGAGGGTCCCTCCTCCCCCTCTACAGAGCGTGCAAAGTTGAAAGAGAGGGAGACGTGCCTGAAGCTGAGCAGCCGGCAGCCGAGCAGATACCCCCCACCCCCCGAGGTTTTCCCTCCGCTTCCTCTGCTCCTGGCTGACCTCCACCCCAAAGAAAGGGCAGAGTCTTGTTCCAGGAACACAGGCAGCATTTGTGTGGCTGCGGCTAGTGCCTGCGCTGTGGGCGACTGCTGACTTAGCAGCTGAGGAGGCTGAGCCGGGAGGGAGACTGGGTGAGGGAGTTGTTGGGACAAGATGGTCGGGTCCATGAGCTGCTCCTCTCTGTTGCACGCCCAAAAAGCCCACCGGTTGGTTGCAGCTACACTCTTTGCACTTCCACCCACAGGGTCCATGGGCGGAAGTGGAGATATCGCAGCTGCAGCCAGCCGGCAGCGAGACACAGGATGGAATGGGAAATTCCGGACACTTCAATGGTCCAGTTCCCCTTCCATCCCCAACAGCATAAGCTGTCAGAAATGCTGGGCGGTTCAGGCAAATCCAGACCCCTGGCCACCCTGGGGGGAGCTGATGGAAGCTGAATCCAGACAAGACCGAGGTGCTGATGGTTGGCCGATCTTGTGGCCTGGGGGACATCAGAACGCCTGTTATTGATGGGGTCCAGCTTCCCTTGGTCTCTCAGATTTGCAGCCTTGGGGTGCTCTTGGATCCACTGCTGTGCCTGGATTGTCAGGTTGCAGGGGTGACCAGGAGTGCTTTTTACCAACTTCATCTGATGAGAAGGCTGCAACCTTTTCTATTGGATTCGTATCTGGGCACCATCATCCATGCCTTTGTAACCTCAAGGCTAGACTACTGCAATGTGCTCTGCATAGGGCTGCCCTTGAAGACTGTTTGGAAGTTGCAGCTGGTGGAGAACGTGGCTGCCTGTCTTCCGCCAGGGGTGGGTCCTGGGAGCACATTACACTGGTGCTCCAGAGTCTGCACTGACTGCAAATAGATTTCTGGGCCCAATTTAAGATGCTGGTTTTAACCTATAAAACCTTAAATGACTTGAGGCCCAAGTATCTGAAAGACCACCTCTTCCCCTATGTTCCAATATGGCCTCTGAGTTTGGCTGAGGGCGTCCTCTTGCAAGTGCTAACTGTTCATGAAGTTGTTCTCAGTTGTTGCCCCACAATTATGGAACTCTTCCCCCTCTCTGGAGGTCCACCTAAGCCCAAGCCTAAGATGCAAGACCTTTTCATTTGACTTTTTGTTTTGTTAATGTATTTCATGGTATTTTAACTCTTTGATGTTGTAAGCTGCCCTGAGTCTCTGGAAAGGGGTGTGTGTGTAATAAATAAATAAATAAATAATCAATCCCTGCTGGTCTTAGTTGGTTAGAGGAGCCTCTACCACAAGCCACATTTTCATGAACTCCATTTGAAGCTGTGCACTCTGCTTTAAGCACCAGCATTTTCACGAAAAGCCATCTTGCTGAAGTGTACAAAGATAACATTCCTGTGTAATGTAAGCTGTTACACCAGGCAGTAGGTGGCACCTGAGCATCTGTACCAGAGCAGCCACGTCTGGGAGGACTGAGAGCTAGAGGGCCGACCACCTTGAGAAAAGACTGAAGGAGTGGCTGGAAGAGCCAGCGTGGGCCAGACCAGGAGTAAGAAGCCAAGCAGCAGAGACTTAAGCTAGCAGTGAGGTCTGCGAGGAGAGAGCAGTCTCAGGGAAAGACACTGCTGCAGCACAGACGGATCAGCTAACCCCCGGTGTGGAGAGATGAGCAGCTCAGACAGAGCCAGGCCTGGCCAGCAAGGATTCAGAGACTTGTAAACTTACATTGCAACTGAGTGCTCTGGGACGAACTGTGGGAAACACCTCCGGAGGTGGGGTGGGACCCAGACTGTTGTGTTCACTTGTAAACTGTTGTGTTGCTGTTTACCTACCCCCTCCCTAGGTTGCTGTTGTACCCTACCCCCTCCCTAGGGCCTGCTGGCCTGTGACCATTCCCTTTGCCTAACCTTATACATAAATACTTGCAGATATTTCCTCGTGGTTAAGTCTTTTGTACCAGGGTTAGAGGGCTCCCCAGGGTTAGTGGGGAGTCTGGTACACCTGTATTGTTGTGGCTGGAAATGTATTTGAAGGTCTACAGCACAAAGGAAAAAGGGAAATTATATTTTATTGTTGAAAATATTTACTTGTCATGGTCAGCCTATTAGTTGTCCACAACACAATACATTTTTATGATTCAAGACCTATAACATTTATATACTGTTCAGACATACCAAATCCAAATAATGTAGATTACCAAAACTAATTTAAGCAATCACATTATAAGGCAAATTGTAGCTACGCTGTGGGCAAAGGTATGATTATGGGAATAATGGGGCACTACCTAAATTTGGGGAAATTAACAAAACTATTCAGTTAACAAAACTGTAAAAATAATAATTCTCCCTTCATGGCTAGAGAGTAACCAAACATGGAGTTTAGGTTATTTCTGCATAAGACAATCTGAGGGCAACATGCAGTTCCACATTCAGGAACTAAGGTTCTTCCAGACTGTTAAGAAAATACCACCTAATGAGCCATAAAAACACCTTAAAATATAGAAAGAATCCCCTTCAAGTTCTTCCCAGAAACCTACCTTTTGTAAAACTTTCCATATCTCCTCACCCTCAAAGACTGCTTATGGATGCTCCCTCTACTGCCTATCATTCACAGTCACCTCCACTCCTGTAAGAGACACAAAGTGGTCTGGATATCTTTTATTGGACCAACTGCTGTTGTTGGAAATTAGCAAACTTTCAGGCCACGCAGGAAGGACCCTAAGTGGCCCGAAAGCTTGTTTATTTCCACCAACAACAGTTGATCAATAAAAGATATCATTCAAATCAATCTCTCTCTCTTACTTGGAACAACACGGCATCACACTATCTCTGGATCTCGCCTATAAATAAGCTAAGTACATGCATCTGCGACTTCAACTGTCTGAATGTATTCCTATGTTCCCCTCTCCTTTGTCCGCCCCTCGGGGCAGAGCCTGCCTCTATGTAATGATTGTTCAGTGCCAGATACATTGCTGGCACTATATATACATATCAATTTTAAATTTTTGCTATTTTGATCAATTGTTGAATTCATGATTAAGAACTATGTTTACCATCATAGTTGCTGATTGCCTGGTTTATGTATGTATGTATGCATGCATGCACTAGGCAATCAGCAACTATGATGGTAAACATAGTACTTAATCATAAATTCAACAACTGATCAAAATAGCAAAAACTTAAAATTATTATGCAGTAACCATGTAGGTAAAGTATAACATAAAAGACTGCAGGATTAACTCGAAGAAAGATTACAATCTAGATTTTAAATGAGCAAACTAAGGGTTAAAATAACAGTGAGACAGACACACAGCTGGCTGGGTTCTGTGTCTGGTAAGCAGACTAGGGACAAACAGGAAGCAAGAAGAATACTTACAGCTGAAGGGGAAAAACCTCCTTATGGGTCAAGACAGTCACTTGGCGTCACTGCCAAACAACTCATTCCTTGCAGCACACTGTCTTTGTGCTCTCGCAAAGCACCGGGCTGGGGGTGAGCAGTGAAGAATGAGCTGTTCTGCTGCAGCACCAAGCAGAAGATTTGGGGCAGACCCGACAGATCTCCTGCATGGGCTACAACTCCCATAATTTCATGGGAGTGCTTCTACAAGGAGAGCCTCCAGTGCGAGGGACAGGCAGGACCTCAATTAGCCAATGCATGTGGAAAGGCAGTCATTGCATCTAAGTACTGCACCATATTAAACACGGGGAAACACACGTGGCTGTACAATGGTGTCAACACCTATTCATCCACCCCTTTCTGTTGCGTCTAAAGGCGCCCACAATCTCTCTCCCCCTCTCCCTCTCCCTCTAATTTTAGCCTTCTCTACACTGCCCCTCTTCCTCTCGCCCTCATTTTAGCTTCCTTCACCTTCACTTAGCTCTTCCGCTGCAAGAAAGGATAGTATCTCTTATGGTTTTATAGGACCTGAAAGAATAGAGCACAATATGCCCCTATGGAAACTGTATTGGTGAAACCCATCAATCCTTACACAACATAGGACTCTCAGGGAAAAAAAAGAAAAAAAAAAGAATATGGACAAATGCATTTATTTAACTGTGGTTATTCACCAAGAGTACTGGCAGAACGACATTCCAAGGGCAGGAGTGCCACTTTGTCCTGCCCCTTTTATGACATGACCATGCCCCTTTCCAAGCATCATAATGTTACAAAGCGCAGAAGGGGCAGGGCCAAGCAGGTGCAATCGCACCCCTTTGCATCCCGCTCCCGGCAACCGTAGTATTAATTTCTCCCACAACTAACATTCAGTTTTGGATCACTTGGTCATTGTCTTAAAAGGGAACTTGAACATTATATTTATTATAATTTATATAGCATTAGCAGCGTACCTGGCACTGTACAATCAGTAGTTAGTTATAGACAGGTCCCTACCTCAAGGAGCTTATAATCTAAGAGACAAGAAAGGGGGAGAGAAGGGAAAGGTGAACATCAGGAGAGACAAACTTAACTTAGATACAGGGAAGAGATTCTGAACGAGGGAGGGAAAAGGATATAATTTCACTCATGACAAGCCAAGGAAAGCCTGAGGAAAGAAGCAGGTTTTCAGAAGGGATGTGAAAGTTGGGAAGGAGGGAGAAGGATGAATGTATCCAGGGAGGGAGCTCCAGACATGAGGGGCAGCTGCAGCAAGAGAGAATGGTCGCAAGATGTTTAAAGAAGCAGAGGAATTTCAAGCAGGCGAAGGTGGGGGCAGAGGAGGAGCAAAACTCCCAGACTGGAATGTGGCAGGATACAAGAGCAGAGAGATATGGAGGAGCAAGGTCATGAAGTGCCTTGAAAGTGAAGACTAGAAGCTTGTGCTGAATGCATTCCCGTAGGGCAGCGGTGGGGAGGGGAACCTTTTCTGTCCCAGGGGCCACATTTGTATGAGCTCCGAAGGCCACTTGGGGATGGGGGGGTGCTTAGTCCCTTCGCCGAAAATGCAGGCAAGGGGGATTTGTTGCGCCCCTCCCCCTCATCAGTGAGCGAAACGGCCATGGTAGAGCGGGGCCCATTAGAGGGTTTCCTCAATGTTTATTGGGTTGCTAAGCAACCCTCCCCAGTGGCGCAAAGGTGACCCTTGATAGGAGGGGCTGTCTCCCTGCCGCGTTGGAGCGGATCAGTCAGCGCCTGGAAAAGCAAGCCGGTAGCAGCAGCGCTAAAGCTGCTGGTGGTTTGAGCTGGTCACAGCATCGGCGGTGGTTGTGGCCCGGAAGGAAGATGGGCCGCACGAAAAGGAAACCGGTAGCTAAGGAGGATGGAGGTCGGGGAGCGGGGGTAGCCCGTGCCAACGACGGGGGGATTCCTGAGAGGGCGGCTGCGGGCCCACTGCTCGGGGAAATCCCGCCTAGAGGAGAGCTGCTCGCATGCTTGGAGGCATGAGAGCAGGCAATGAGGGTCGATCCCGTAGTGGGGGGGCAAGGTTTCGACGTGGCAGTCCCTGGGGGCGGTGTCGGCACCCAGGAACAGGAGGTAGACAAGCCAACTGAGTTAGCCCCCATCCAGGGCGAAGTGCGAGGTGCGGGGGCTGGGTCACCACTCGAGGCGGGAGGATCATTTCTCCTCCCACACGGTATAGGCCTGAGGAAGGGGTACCTCCCTCCACTACAGCTGCAGGTGTGGGTAGTGGGCGGCCCAGGGGGAATGCTGGGATGGGGTCTGCTGAGGCTCAGATGGTAATGACCCATCACGGAGAGGGCCATCAAGGGGGTAGTAGGGCTCTGGGTGACATTGGTGTAGGCCCTTCGGGCCTTCAAGGGGCCGCCAATGTTCCTGATACAGATTTGGGGCGCGGCGACACAGGGGGTTTGGATTACCCCATTGGGGACGTGGGGCCGGTACCACCATTGGAAGGGAGGGGTGGACCTTCATGCCAACAGCCCGGTCCTTCATGGACTGATTCCCCCACCGTGCTATTGTTAAGGGCCATTTATGGCACAACTGGTGGGCCTGGGGGCAGGGACCCTGAACTTTCACCGATGGGAAGTAGCAGCAATTGGCCTGGAGTGCGCCAGGGCATGCTGGGGGGGCAGGGCCATGTACATGCACAAGGGTCTGCGTGGGCCGGGTTTCCTGTGGGGGGAACCCGGAGTCTCGTTCTAGGGAGGAACTGCCTCCGGAGCGACGGCGGCGCATGGAGATGCCTCAGATGGATCGCGGGGATGACGGGGAGCTGTTGTGAAGGATCCTCGCGCTGGAGCAATGGATATACAGTGAAGGACAAAGGACGAGTGCAAGCACGACAAGCAGGCCTGGAGAGGCAGTTGTGGCATTACCGGAAAACGCAGGTAATCAGGGGGCATCGCCATACAAGGTGGCCAGGCAGGGAACCTGGTAGGCCCGGTTAATACAGGGGACATGGGACAAATGGTGGAAATGGCGGTAGGGGTGCAAGAGCAAAACCTGTCAGGTGTGGGCACTAACCCAGTTTTGGCAGGGAGGGGAGGACCACAAGGGGGAAAGACAGTGGCTCAACAGTGGATATCATCACCCCCCCACTACGGGGGAGGGAGGTGCCGGGTCCAGGGTCCGCACGTGGGGGGCTGGTGCTGATGAATGCGAGGTCCGTTGTCAACAAGGCCCCAATTATCCATGATTTGATCTTGGATGGGGCCGTGGACCTCGCATGCATCACGGAGACCTGGCTGGATGATCTGGCCGGTCCAACTTTGGCGGATCTGGTTCCAGCTGGGTATGCCGTGCAGCATCAGCCCCGCATGGGCGGCCGGGGAGGGGGTGTAGCTATTGTTTTTAGGGAAGACTGGCCTGTTAGGAGGTATCCAGTGCGGGAGATTATGGGTGTAGAGGCTCTGCACGTGGTGATCGATTTGGCTGGGGGCAAGCTAGGGGTGCTGCTGGTGTACCGGGCCCCTTCATGCCCGGCGGCATCCCTTACCGCTCTAGCGGAGCTGGCCTCGGAGGTGGTGTTGGGCTCCCCCAGGACTTTGGTTCTGGGGGACTTCAACGTCCACGCCGATGCCGGCCTTGTTGGGGCGGAGCGGGAGTTCATGGCCGCCATGGCAACTATGAACTTGTCCCAGGAGGTGATCTGCCCGACCCACGTGGGGGGACATACCCTCGACCTGATCTTCGGCTCTGGCCTTGAGGCGGGGGGTCCGGTTGTGGGGGAGGTGACAGCGGTGCCCTTGTCGTGGACGGACCATTACCTCCTTCAGGCCGGTCTTTTAGCGCGCCCCCTCCAGAAGGGGAAGGGACCAGTTAGGATGGTCCGCCCTCGGAGGCTGATGGAACCCCAGCGGTTCCAGGAGGTCCTGAGGGAGCTTACCCTGGATGTGGACGGTCACTCTGTGGATGAGCTGGTCCGGCATTGGAACATCTTGCTGGAGGAGGCCATTGACAGGGTGGCTCCGAGGCGCCTTCTGCCTCGGTCTCGTCACCGCAGGACCCCTTGGTTTACTGAGGGGCTGCGGTGTATGAAGCGTGTGGGCAGGAGGCTAGAGCGACGCTGGCGTCGGACTCGGTCTGTCTCCGATCGTCTTCTCCATAGGGCCCATTTGCGGTCCTATGTGGAGGCTGTGAGGACGGCGAGGAAGGAATTCCTCGCCGTCCTCATAGCGTCTGCGAAGTCGCGTCCAGCGGAGCTGTTTCGGGTGGTGCGGGGGCTGGTTAGTCCGGCCTCCCTCCGCCTGGATGGGGACTTGTCCCGGGCCCGCTGTGAGGAGTTTGTCATCTACTTCGCAGACAAGATTGCTCGGATTCAGGCCGATTTCGACGCTGGGTTGACAGCAGTAGGGGAAGAGCGCGGGGGGGCGGAGGGTCCGTCTGGTCCATCTTTATGGGGCGAGTTTCAGGAAGTGACGCCTGCCGATGTGGTGGATGTCCTGGGGTCTGTGAGGGCCACGTGTTGTCAACTAGATCCATGCCCGTCCTGGTTAATAAAAGCTTCCGGGGAGACGTTGGGGACGGTGCTGGCGAGGGTGGTGAATGCGTCCCTTCGGCAGGGGAGGTTGTCGCCTTGCTTAAAAGAGGCTGTGGTGCGCCCCCTGCTGAAAAAACCATCGTTGGACGTAGACGCGCTCGCCAGCTACCGACCTGTCTCTAACCTTCCCTTTTTAGGGAAGGTTATTGAGCGGGCAGTGGCGCTCCAGCTCCAGGGTCATCTAGATAATATCGGGCTCCTTGACCCGTTTCAATCTGGGTTCCGCCCCGGCTATGGCACCGAGACGGCGTTGGTGGCCTTGGTGGACGACCTCCGCCGGGAGATGGATGCGGGATGTTCGACATTTCTCATCCTGCTCGATCTCTCGGCCGCTTTTGACACCGTGGACCATGGGCTGCTGTTGAGACGACTGCGTGACCGGGGGGGTCTGGACGGGACTGTTCTTGAATGGTTCCGTTCATTCCTCTCGGGGAGGAGCCAACGGGTGGTGTTGGGGGAAGAAACATCGAGCCCCCGCGCCTTACCGTGTGGCGTTCCGCAGGGATCGATCTTGTCTCCATTATTATTTAACATCTATATGCAGCCCTTGGGGGAGGTCGTGAGAGGGTTCGGGGTGCGATGTCACCAGTATGCTGATGATACTCAGCTGTACCTCTCGTTTTCTACCGACCCAGACCCTGCTGTCTCGGTGCTATCCCAATGTTTGGAGGCCGTGGCGGATTGGATGCGGCGGAGCAGACTGAAGCTCAACCCAGATAAGACGGAGGTGATGGTGGTGGGGAGGGCGAAGGGGGTGGTGGCCCCCCTGATTGGGGGGGTTTGCCCCCCTGTAGCTCAGCAGGTCCGGAGTCTGGGGGTCATATTGGACGCAGACCTGCGGCTGGAGCGGCAGGTGGAGGCAGTCGCTAAGGCTGCCTTCCGCCAGCTTTATCTGGTACGTAGGCTGCGTCCGTATGTCTCTGGCCCGGACCTGGCCTCCCTCATCCATGCCTTCGTCACCTCGCGGCTCGACTACTGTAACGCGCTCTACGTGGGGCTTCCCTTGTTCTTGGCCCGGAGGCTGCAGCTGGTGCAGAATGCGGCGGCCCGTCTTCTTACGGGGACGGGTCGCCGGGAGCACATTACACCGGTGCTCCGAGCGCTGCACTGGCTGCCGATAGTGTGCCGGGCCAAGTTCAAGGTCCTAGTAATGATCTATAAAGCCCTATACGGCCTTGGCCCCTCTTACCTTAGGGACCGCCTCGCCCTTCGCGCCCCGGAACGACTCCTGCGGTCTGCCGGGGGTGCCCTCCTGGAGGTCCCCCGTGTTAAGCGGGGGGCCACGATGGAGCGAGCATTCTCGGTGATAGGGCCGCGGCTGTGGAACTCCCTTCCGGAGGAAGCTCGCCTGGCCCCAAGCCTTTTGACATTTCGGCGGAACTGTAAGACCTGGCTGTTTGCCCAGGCCTTTGGGAGGGAGGGGGGTGATTTTAATCCCCCGCCCATTTGTCTATTTATGATTGTTTTTCTAGCCCTGTTTTTGTTGTATTTTATACTGATTTTTTAACTGTTTTAATTGTTTTTATTATTGTTGTTAGCCGCTCCGAGCTGCATTGCAGGAGGGGGCGGGATATAAATTTGAAAAATAATAAAAAATAAATAAATAATAAACAGGATCAGCCGCAGGTGGCATGGATGAATGGGTCGTGGGTGGTGATAACCCCCATCATTGCACCAGACCAGCTGACGGCATTCAGTGTACCTATGCTGGGGGGAGTCGATTTAAATGTCCCGGTCACTTAAATGTCCCAGCAGATAGTAGGGCCTTGGGAGCAAGTATAGCATCTGCAACGGTGACACGTTCTGTTGCTTTCCTGGAGCGTCCCTTGGCTCCCTCTGGTGGAGCCAGTTTGGACATAACGGCTCCTTTTGGCCAACATTTATTGCAGGCCACAAAAGAAAAGATATGGAGAGGTGAATAGATCGATGTGTTCACCCTGTTGTTTAGTGATCCAATCGTGGAACACAGGGCCGATGATGATCAAAAGGAGGAGAAGTTCAAACGCCCAAAGGCCAATAGGAATTGGGTAAACTGGACGGCGGCTTATGCCGTATACATGGGGGTGATGATGCAGGCGTACCCCAGGTGTGGATTAGAGCTGCATAAATATGATGACATTGTGCGCCGGGCGCATGGCACAGGCCCCCCGGGGGCGTGGTTGCGATATGATGAGACTTTTCGTCACCGGGCAGTCACAAACCCAGGGTTACGTTGGGATGTTTATGCAGCAGACTTGTGGCTCGAGAGCATGATTGATGCTACGAGCGCACTAAGGTCAGAGAGTGGTCATACGTTGGTAAAGGGTGGAGTGGCACCGGCTAACGAACCCTACGGCAGCCAGTCTAGAAGAATGAGTGCCGGTGGGGCTGGGCCTTGTTGGGAGTATAACAAGGTAGGAAGATGCAACAGGGCTTCTTGCCGGTTTTGCCATGTTTGCTGGGGGTGTTCAGGAAATCACCCAGAGCTTAGTTGTTTTCGTTCCCATCAGAAAGGCGGAAAGGGGCGATTTGGCCGGGGGGGGGGGGGAAGTAATAGCAGAGGTAAGCAAGGTTCCTCTCAGAGTTCGGCATCAGGAAAGGGGGCCGACTCCGGTCAGAATTGACCGGTTGAGGCGTGTTTTGGAGGGGCACCCTGACCCCAATGAGGTAAGTTATATAGTTCAAGGTTTTACATTGGGATTTGTAATACCGGCTGCCCCCATGGAAGGAAGTCAGACTCCCCGGAATTTAAAATCAATAGTTGGATTGGAAAATGTGGTATGAGAAAAAAATCAGCAAGAAGGTTAAGCTGGGCAGGGTAGCCGGTCCTTTTACCTGCCCCCCTTTTCCCGATCTCATAGTGTCCCCCCTCAGGGTGGTGCCAAAAAAGGCCCCCTGGAGAGTTTAGATTAATTCATCACTTGTCACATCCGAGGGGGAACTCGGTCAATGATGCCATTCCCAAGGAATTGACATCAATTAGATATTCCTCCTTTGATGTGGCGGTGGAAAAGGCCAGAGCAATGGGGCGGGGTGCACTGATGGCAAAGTGCGATGTCAAATCGGCATTCCGATTGCAACCAGTGCACCCCAGCAGCTTCCATTTGTTGGGTTTTTCTTTTGATGGTCACTACTACTATGATCGGGGGATGCCTATGGGATACTCGATATCATGCTCCGCGTTCAAGCGTTTCAGCTCTATTGTGGAATGGATAGTCCGGTGTGGATTGAGAGATTGTGAAGTCACAAAATACCTCGATGATTTCTTGATAATCAGCCTGCCAAGGTCACAGAAATGCGCGGTGGCCTTGAAGCAGTTTCAAGAAATGGCGGTGGAATTGGGTATCCCCCTGGCCCCGGAAAAGACTGAGGGGCCTGACATGAGGTTAACATATTTAGGAATAGAACTGGACACTGAGAGCATGATATCGAGGCTGCCAGAGGATAAATTGGTAACACTCAGACAGAAGATCAGGGATATCATCGAGGCCTGTAAGGTGACTGTACGGGTCCTACAATCACTAGTAGGGAGCCTAAATTTTGCCTGCCGGGTGATAGCCCTGGGGAGAGCCTTTCTATCAAGACTTTATGGCAAGCTTAGAGGCGATTTGGCCCCACATCTACACATTTGAGTAACCAGGGAAATGAGGCAAGACTTGATTATTTGGTAGGAGTTCCTGGAAGGTTTCAATGGGGTGAGTTTCTGGAGGGAGACTTTAATGCTACATGCAGATCTTCAGGTGCAGTCCGATTTGGCTGGGGGCATAGGATTTGGGGTATACTTTAAGGGCTGTCGGTGTGCTGCTTGGTGGCCGGAGGTTTGGCAGACATCAGGACTGACCAGGGATCTCACCTTCTTGGAGTTGTTCCCAATAGTAATAGCCATAATGCTGTGGGCCCCGGAATTTGCCAACCAGGTAGTCAAGTTTTAGTGTGACAACATGGCGGTTGTACATGTGGTCAACTCATTGTCGTCAAAATCCCCGAGAGTCATGGCCTTGATCCGAACTATGGCGGCAGTCTGCCTAAAGAGCAACATTTTGTTTAAGGCCCAACATGTACCTGGAGTTGACAATGGCGTAGTCGATGCCCTTTCTCGGTTCCAGATGGACCGTTTTCGAGAATTGGCACTGGACGTCAGGCCACACCCGGAACCCCTGTCACCTGGGGTGTGGAACCTTGGGAGCTAGAGGTTCAGAACATCATTCAGGGATTCCTCGCTTCCAGAACGCAGACAACCTATGGTAGGGCTTTCAGCGAATTCCAAGTATTTAGGGCCAGCAAAGGGTGGAACAGGGGGTTTCCTATACCAGAGGGCCATGTCCTTCAATTCGCCATGCATCTCCGGGCGAGAGGTCTAGCGCCTGGGACCATAGCAGGAAAAATGGCAGCGTTATCCTTTACTAGTAAACTCATGGGGTTCCCCGCGCCAGATGGGGAATTTTTCATGAAACGGATGTTAGAGAGCTGGGCTAGGGAAACCCCAGCTCCTGGTCTGGCTCAGGCACCTATCACCACCGAGGTTCTTCAATACTTGGTTAGGGCATTGCCAAGGGTGTGCACCGATATTTATGAAGTGCAGCTCTTCACCACTGCATACGTGATTGCTTTTTATGGAGCCTTTAGGGTCAGCAAAATCACAGCATCATCAAAGAGGGATACATCTGACTGTGCCTTGGGAGTGCGAGATCTTAGGCTATTTGAAGACTCACTGCAGTTGCTCCTGCAGTATGCAAAAAATGATCAGAGGGGAAAAGGGCAGTTGGTACACCTATATAGGACTGAGGTTGATGAAATCTGCCTCGTGTTTCAGATAAAAAAGTACATGGGAATGCGTCCAGGTATTTCTGGTAGGTTATTCGTCCATTGTGATGGCATGTTTTTGACCAGCTACCAATTTTCAGCGGTGTTGAGGAGGGTTTTGGTGGTGGTTGGCCTGCCCCCGAAGGAGTTTGGATCACATTCCTTTCGGATTGGGGCCGCGACAATTGCAGCGGCTGCAGGATTGGGGGAGCAAGCAATTAAGGGATTAGGTAGATGGCGCTCTAGTGCTTATGGAAAGCATATTAGACCATTTCCATATTAAAATTGTTATCTTTTAGCAGGACAACCGAACCCCCTGAACAGCAGATGTGTGGTGTGGATCCTGGGCCATAGCATCGTGCGATGGGCAGGTGTGGCTACCACAATGTCACCTGGGGGTACCCAGCTGGGATTAGGAAGTTGTGCTTCAATTAGATGGATGGGAAGAAGCGGGATGCAGTGGCATCAGCTGTTGCCTACGTTGAGAGGCTTAGTTCAAGGGCCGGCGCCAGACATACTGGTTTTGCATTTGGGGGGAAATGATATTCCTGCCTGAAAAGGGGTGAATTTGATTGTGGGGGTAAAAAATGATTTGTTAGTGGTTAAACTATGGTTCCCTCAAACCTAGTTGGTTTGGACAAATTTAATTCCTCGTTTAAAATGGGCAGGAGTCAACAAACCTGGTCGGATAGATAAGACAAGGAAAAGTATCAATCGTGAGGTAAATAAATGGATCACAGGAATTGGCGGTACAACGTTATGCCATGCGGGGATAGTGCACGCAAGCCCGGACTTGTATCAGGATGATGGAGTGCATTTATCCGGAAACAGAAATGACCTTTATCTATCAGTTTTGACTGGACACTTGGTGTCTTGTTTGGAGTCGAGGCAGTGGGTGTCAGGGTACTTCGTGAGCGACTACCCCTTAGTGGCAGGGGTCCAGTATGTGAAAGTAGATAAATAGGTAGGGCATAGGTAAATTGAAGTAATCTCCTTAAGAGATGGGGACGTGATACACAGACAGTGTTGGGCACAGCATATCTGGGGTTATGTCCCGGGGAGTGTGCGATAGCTGGGGGACCAAGGATGGGCACAATCCTGGGCCTCGCTGACGCATTAACGCCTTACTTGGTATAGGGTGGGTTTGCACAACTCACCCTCCCCCATTCGGCCATGGTCAGGGCCTGTCAAGGGGGTCGTTTCAGTTATGTTGAGCAGAGCTGACACTGGAAGGCACTTCCAGGTCAGTTCCAGTTAATAAGAATTTGAATTAGCTAGCATACTGGACCCAGATTGCTCTGAGCAATTACCCACCAGCCTCAGGTTATTGTTAATAAAGAGTGCAGCCTGATGTTAAAACAACAATATATCTCCGTGTCTGATTATGGGGGGCGGTGCGTCGACAAGCCCCTTCGTCGAAAATGCAGGCGAGGGGGATTTGTTGCGCTCCTCCCCCTCATCAGTGAGCGAAATGGCCGCGGTAGAGCAGGGCCCGTTAGAGGGTTTCCTCGATGTTTACTGGGTTGCTAAGCAACCCTCCCCAGTGGCACGAAGGCGGCCCCGGGGCTTGATAGGAGGGGCTGTCTCCCTGCCACATTGGAGCGGATCAGTCGGCGCCTGGAAAAGCAAGCAGGTAGCCCCACCCACCTCCCCTCTTCCACTGCGGGTTATCTGGTTGCCATTAAGGGGCCAAGGAGGAATTTCGAATGACTATCCCAATTAAGGTTCATGTTTTCGCCTCCTTCACAGTGGGAGAATAGGTTAAATAGGTTCATTATTCAATTTGGTTTAGGACAATTATTGTTTGGCTTATTTTATCTGACTATTAAATAGAGTAAACTGGTTACAGAAAAGAAATTGGTTGAATTGGATTTGATTCTGGTATTATGAAGGGTAATATTTGTCGCACTTGGCAGGGATCCAGTATGTGAAAGTAGATCAATAGGTAGGGCATAGGTAAATTGAAGTCATCTCCTTAAGAGATGGGGACATGATACACAGACAATGTTGGGCGCAGCATGTCTGGGGTTACCTCCCGGGGAGTGTGTGATAGCTGGGGGAACAAGGATGGGCACAATCCTGGGCCCCGCTGACGCATTAACTCCTTACTTGGTATAGGGTGGGTTTGCACAACTCACCCTCCCCCATTCGGCCAGGGCCAGGGCCTGTCGAGGGGTTCATTTCAGTTATGTTGAGCAGAGCTGACACTGGAAGGCACATCCAGGTCAGTTCCAGTTAATAAGAAATTGAATTAGCTAGCATACTGGACCCAGATTGATCTGAGCAATTACCCACCAGCCTCAGGTTACTGTTAATAAAGAGTGCGTCCTGATGTTAAACCAACAATACGTCTCCGTGTCTGTTTATGGGGGGCGGTGCGTCGACAAATGGGTGTATTCAAGAAAAGGAGGGCCCAAATCATGGATCTGTGCTCTGGATCTGTTCCCTACCCTTGTGTGCATAACCTCCTAACTGCTCCATTATCCTGAGCTCAGTTTTTCAGAGACTGGCGACTGGATCCAGACACTGGAAAGGGGCCACTTGCCAAGGGCCACATTTGGCCCTGGGTCTGAGGTTCCCCAACCCTTCCATAGAGGGAGCCAGTGTAGGGTTGAGAGAAGGGGCTGAAGATGGTCAAAGGGATGGGTAAGGTGGATGACTTTGGCAGCAGAGTGTTGAACGAAGATGTGGGGGGAACATACAGGTGGTACAAGACACCATGATATTCAATGTGTTTACCTAGAGAAAGAGTGTAAAGGGAGAAGAGAAGAGGACCCAGGACAGAGCCTTGGGGAACTCCCACAGAGAGGAGAAGCAATGTAGAGGAGGTACCAGCAAGAGAAACATTGAAGGAATGGTTCGAGAGAGACGAATAGAACCAGTTGAGAAACCAAGGGAGCGTAGCAAATCCAGGAGGAGGCCATAGTCAACAGTGTCAAAGGTGGCAGAGAGATTGAGGAGCACAAGAATGGAGTAGAGGCAGGCCTAAAATTTAATACAACAATTAATGGAAAGGGAGTTACAGGAACTAGAATTCATAACTTTATTGCATACAAAAAAAAATGGACTCAACATTGACTTGAGCGTCATAAGCCATTAAAAAAATGTTTAACCCACCTGCTTTTTACTCTACCTGCCATGATCCCTCTTTGCTTTTATATGCTTTGTAATGTTAACTACCACTCTACCTTTTTTCCTCTCCTGCAACCTCCTCCCTATGTTTCTATTATTGATCATTTTATTCTTCATTTACCTTGTTTTTAAATGCTTGACTCCTTTTCCTATTAGTGCCCCTCCAAGTGATTGCTTTCATTCCTCACACCTAAATACTGTGTTCCCTACTTAGACTGCATGCTGCAATCTATGTAAATCTCCTTCTGAGGCTTCAGTATCACTCTGGTAATAATACAGGTCTAACCTAGAACCACAGACTCACCACGATAAGCAAGAGCACATGTTATACAGACTACGAACTCAATAATGCAAGTGTTTGTGTTCTCAGGTTTTACAAGTCCATCCTTATCACACGTCACGTCTTTTTGAACATACTCTAATAAAGTATTTAAATCTGAAATGCTAACTACTACCCCATCTTGATTGTTCTACTCCCAACTCCCTAACATTGGCAATTTTACATAAATCATAGGCTGCATTTACATTTGTATCTTTGTCTCTCACCATTGTACTGGAAATGTCAATACCCTCTCTGGCGTTGCACTGTCTTGCAATTGTTCAGCTTATAGTACTGACTGGTAACCAGGTTGAGGAAGTGTGTTCCATGGCCCAAATGCATGCATACCCTCTCCAATAGAAGTTGGTCCAATAATACCTGCACAGTTTTACTGTTAGCAGAAATATACGTTATAGTCAAAAACTGGAGAAACACAAAAGGCTTTACAGACTCCGCATGGCTCAACTGACTGTGGTTTGTATTCTCTATGGAGAAACCGTGAGCTGAATTTAAGGACAATTACCAAGATTTCGACACTATTTCGTTCCCAGTTTGGAACTTCTTACAAACTAAAAGAGGAACCAAGGACAAATCTTACTATTTATATGAAAAAGAGATTTAAGCATGGCCGTAGTTTGAACATCTACGCCTGACAGATGTGATAATTCCTTATACAAGTTGCTGTCAAAAAGATCCCAGGTTATGAGGGTGGGTGGGGATGTAAGATTTAAGTTGTCTCTTAATTTTTATGTAGGATAACATTTATGTTACTGATTGGTTTTATTTGTTATATGATATTGTTCAGTTTAATGAAAAATAATATTTATTTATTTTTTAAAAAGAGAAAAATTGGTCTAATAAAATATATCGTCTGAACCACTTTGTTTCCATCAGGACCTGGAATGTCTCAAATATTAGTAAACATATAATATACATTACAGTTCCTTAGTAATGTTGGCAATCAAATCAGTCATTAAACAAACATTCAAGATAACACAGAAAAGTAAAATAGTGTGTTTGCTCCAGTAGGTCTCAAAGTTAACTTTTGTCTGTATAAAACTTTATTATTGGAAAAACAGAAGCTCATAGGATATGGCTATGGAATTTAGTAGAGAGTATTTTAGACTCCAGAACTACCTCCCATAAATTGCTCACTAATGCTTCTCCTTAAACGGTCACATAGTTCAGGATCCCCGCCTTCCTTGTAACTAAGCTTAGTGCAAGCACACCTGCAAATTTTCAGCTTCATGTTCAACACCCAGCACATTTCTGGTGTTAAATAAATTAATAATAATAAATAATTAACCAGCCCTTCTCAGAGGAGCTTTTACAGGTTTGGAAGTCTATTTCCAAGGTTCAGCAAGAAAGCTTTTATTCAGACATGTTCCCTTCTGAAGAAGCCTAATTGACACCTTCCTTGTTCTGATTAGAAACTGCATATTACATTATATTCCTCCCAGGTGCAAACATACCTCTGAAGTGTACTGGAATTTCTGGGACATCTTGGATTTCCCACCTCTTTTGTTATCTATTCTGCAGTCCCAGAAAACTGCTGTAAAGTCCCAGATTGGAAAGGGAGGGGAGAGGGAGAGCAATTTGCACGTCATCAGTGGTACAATGAGTTGAACTCTCCAGCCTGAAAAACCCAGACTATCCAAATAGTTTGCCCCAGGACCAGCCCCTCCCATAGAAAAGAGAAAGGATTCTCTGTTGTTCCCTCTGAAACATTAATGACTCCTCTCTTTTCAGGGAGACGAACAGGGTTTACGAATACCCAAGAGAAAAGGGCCAGTCTTTGGAATAAAAAAACCAAATAAAACAACTCAATTTGGGGCAACACAAATGCTGTAATTTCTAAGCATTTCTCTTTTAAGGAATCAGCTGAGCCTTGTAAGGGGCAAATGTTGTGATTTAAATTTAATTAAGTTTCTATTTAAAAAAACAACAAAAAAACAAAAATTCTAACCAGCCTCTCTGTTAGGTAATGGACTATTGCTAATACTTGTCCATGAGAAAATCCTCACAGCATTTCATCTGTCAAAGAATCCACACAGGACAAATGGTGGGGGAGCTTTGTCAGAAGGAGGGCTGTGTAAACTGTAAATCTCACTAAATATGGGGGTGTGGAGGCTAAGCAGTTAAGGGAAGCACTGTGATAGAACTTGGGAATTAAGTCTGGTTTATCAGTGAGGTTGTTGTATGGGTATGCAAGTTCTTTAACTTTTTAAGATTTTTTAAAAAGTGTTTTTTAAGCCCAGCCTCATAATTAGTAGACTACTATGAAGTTGCATACATATGCAAATTCTATGCAAATTAAGTCCCACATTGTCCCACATTTTGAAATTCATTGTCCATTATTCAAGAATCCAGGGGTTGATCAGTGTAGGTGCAAATATGCTAGGGTTGTTCAGGCTTATTATAGAAGTGAATTTTAAGCCACCCACCAGTCACAATTGAGGTCTTTGTTGTCAGAGAACACAGAGGGTGGAATCAAACAAGACGATAACCAACATTAGCCTTCACCAGGCACATTCCCATGTGCCCGTCTAATAGGGGCCCATCACGTGGTCTCCACATGGTCACCACAGAGCCACCACTCACAGGAGTCCAGGGATATCATGACCCCACCACGTGGGCTAATGAGGGTTAAGGAACGCCCACGTATCTGCATCATCACTGGCATCCAGGTCCGCCAGGACAAAGAGTCCTGCCTAGCATGCCCAGCCAGCTGAGAGGCAGTAGCAATTTCCCTTCCTCGCAACCACCTCTTAGCTGAGAGGCACATTTATTAGGCTGAATGCACTAAATATATGACTGAGGGTTACACAGAACAAACACTGACTTCAGTGGGACTTCATACGATTCCACCCAAAGTCTTGTCCTTGGATTTTTCAGCAAGCTTGGTACTGCAGTACAGGATTACTTGGATGTAATTTCAGGGAGAATACTTGAAGAACAAGGTAGTAAACACATCAAGCAGCCTGCAATAAGGTTCTGGACACACACACAGGTGTGGCCTTAGTTAATTTTTTTGTGGATACCCAAGTAGATATGACCTTAGTTTATGTTCAAAGCAGCATGAATGTGATTTAGCTTATTGACCTACTAATGTGTGTGAAAAAATCTGACCTATAGACAAAGTTTTTATGGCACTTCATGTCCCGCTGAAGAAAAGGAGTATTTTCTCATCAGCTTTTGGGTGACGCATTCAGGGTTGATTGGCTGGTGAGAATTTCAAATCTCGGGTGTCAAACACAAACAGGATAGACTGACTCTTTGGCCCTTGTTTGCACTACTTTCATATAACCATTAGATGGCATCTTTGACTTGACAAGAAAGACCTTTCAGCCATTAAGGGTGTGTGGTGGTGAGCAGTTGGTTGGAACTGCAAGTTCTTGGTTTCTGCTTTTGTTGTTATTATTATTATTATTATTATTATTAGCTTTTATACAGCACCAGCGATGTTCCTGGCGCTTTACAGAGAATAAGATAGACACAGTCCCTGCCCAAGAGCTTACAATCAAAGAACTGTGTTCATAAAGCATGAAGTTCCTTTCTTACTATGGCCACTTTCTCACATCACGTGGGAGCGGGGGAAACTTCTATGATGGCAATCACGACTGTGTTCTCACGGGAGTTAGTGCACGTAAGAATGCGCTATTCTGCTTTTAAGCCATGAGAACATTTGACCATGACTGGGTCCCCCGATAAAGCTTTTACAATTGCGTGTGTTCTCAGAACATAAAAGCAGACTAGCACATTCCTACATGCACTAATCAGGGTATGAAATTTCAGATCGAACTCCGGGAGCAAAAATCAGTTTCCAGACTTTATCCTGATATTAAACCGTTCTTGCCCTTTTACACCCCTGAACCAGTTGCCAGCCTCTGTTTTCTGGGTGCCAATGGCTCCCAGGTGCCTGCACATTTTGCACCCCGCACTAATTCCCATGAGAATACAGCCGTGATTGCCCTCACAGAAGTCCCCCTCCCCCCCCCAATATAATGTGAGAAAGTGGCCGAAGTCTGATGTTTTCAAATTCATTTCCTCAATTTAGTAAGTTTGCTTGTGCTTTGGGGGTTTCTTTGAAGGCTGCTTTAAGTTTCTCTCTTCGTTTGGAATCTTCTGTTTAATAGATTTTATTAAGATTAAAATCAGGACTTTATCTCCCCGACTCTCCAATTTAGGATCTAATTTACCAAATTCAAATATTTTATCAATTAATCAAAACAGCTCCCATGTTCCCCCACAGCTAGCAAGAACAATGGGAAGTTTCTTAGTCAGCCAACACCAGTTTGTGCATGATGGAGACATGTGACACAGTCCACCCGTCTGCTCAACCTCCATCTGGGATGTGCAGTACTTGTTTTCCTGCTGACTGTTCCATCTCTGTAAGGACGTGAGAAGTTTGTTAAAAGCTGTAACAGAAACGCAGGCAATACAGGGGGCCTTGGGAAAGTTCTAACAGGAGCTTGACAAAGAAATGGACCAACATAAAGAGTAGCTTTAGGGTTAAAAGTGTCTCTTACACTCAGTTACCCAGTTCTGTATCAGAGTGACTATTTCTGTGACTACTCCTTTCTATTGCCACAGGACACCCTGTCCCCTTGTGTTTCTGAAGCACAAAAGTCATTAAAACTGTGCCAAGGGCTATGGCAGGAACGGTTCTTGCTCTTCCCTGGAGGAACAACAACATGTTCTAAATACTCTATCACCAAACTATGCAGGGATCAGCACACAAGTGTAGTTTATGCAATCTGAAATCAGCTTTTATAACTGCATTCATGTGTTTAGTCACATAACCTACCAGCTGATTTCTCATTTGTTTAACATACTAAGAGTGATACTTAATTCCCTTGTAAAATAAATTCATTGGATGAAAGAAGCATTTCTTCCAACAGTGAAGCAGTTGGAGATAAATAGTTCAGACAACCTTTAGTGGACCAAGAGAGAGAGAGAAAATAATTATTGGGCCAATACAGTGGAACGGAGCACAATCGCCATTCCCGCGCACCTTAGCCCCCCCCCCCTTTCCGGTGGGGGCGCATGCACGGGAATGGGGCTTGCTCCGCCCCCACAACAGAGGGAGACAGGTTGGGGAAAGACGGGTGCCGCCATCAGCAGGAGCAGAGTGCAGAGGGTGCCATTTTGAGGATCACAACGAGGAGCCCAGTCACACGAAGAGGAGCAATGGAGGAGAAGCTTGGAGCAGTCGCTCCTACTTCCCCTTCCGTCGTTTCAATTACAGGGTGGCCAGGCTGCGCGCATCAGCTCAACAGCAGGTAGAAGAAGGGAGCGCGGTCCAGTGACCCCCCCTTTGCACAGCAAAATCAGGCACCCCCCCTCGCGCAGCGAAGGGGGTAAGCAGTTTTCTTCTCTCTCTCCCTCCCCCCTGCGGCAAGTATAGAGGCGGGGAACGGGGTTGATATCACCCACCACCACCACAGTGGCTATACAGCACAGCCAGTCGAGGCCTCCCCTGGTGCCCCCCCTACCCACGAGGGGAAGGAGAGGCAAGGGGAAGAACAAGGGCACAGGGCAGAAACCCCCTGTGGGGGATAGGGAGGAAAGACAGCAGCAGGCTGAGATGATTATGGCCTTCCTGCAGGAAAGAATGGGGGGGGGGCGAGAAGCTTCTGCAGGGCCTGGAGCAATGCCGGCCCTCCTGTGAGCGGCCCCGTGTGGCCCCTCAGGGCATGAGAAAGAGGGAACCATCGCCAGCAGCCAGAGCCACGCCCCCCCGGGGAGGGGGAGCACCTGAGTCCCTAGCCAGGAGGGGCGACAAGTCCCCTCCAAGACAAGTCAGCCCCCAAGGTCCCCCCCCCAAGGCCTGCTGAGTGGCAAGTGTGACCCTCCCCGTATGATATAGAGATGACCCCCCCAAAGGTGTCACGAAGGGTAGAGCGGAATGGGGGCCCACCCCCAGGGTATGGGCGGCGGGAGGACCGAACTCCCCCCAGGAGGGTCACCCTGCTGGGTACCCCTCCTGACAGCTCCTGCACGGTGGCCCCGCCCCAGTGCTGCTCGAGAACTGACCCGTCGCAGGCCATCCTGGATCAGTTGCAGGATTTCACGGGAAGAATGGAGTTGATGGAAGACTCAGTGCGTGCCATCACAAAGAGGAACCCCCCGGAATCGCATCGCAATGAGGCAGTTCACGAAGCAGAACCCAGATCATCGACCCACCCACCCAGCCCCCGCCGATGGCACAACAATCCTGCATCACACTCTGGTAGGTGCTGTTGGGAAATCCACTCACTAGAGTGGGAATTGCATTGCAGCAGATGCTGTACCGGGCATGCTCAGAGTGGCACAAGCGACACCACCCACCAACAGCAACTGGGTTGGGTCGGTTCATGGGTCCCATGGCCTGCCCAGTTGTGCCCCGCTCCCCTCTCTGTGGACACACAGAGACGCCTCCTTCAGGTCTCCCACGGGTGTGCAGGGGCTAACCAATGGATAGCCCAGGTGTGGTCGGACCAGGGACACCATGCCACTCCGTGTCAGGTGGTGCACACCCCGACCCGCAAGGTAACACCTCTAGCCGGAGGCTATGCGGAGGTGAACGCTCCCATAGGGGCTCACTTGATGAAGGCCACCAGGGACAAGATTTGGAAGGGTGAATACGTAGATGTCCTTTTTAGTGACCTGATTCCATATCCCAACTCAAAGGAGGAGGTAAGGAGAAAGAGAAGTTTAAGAGGTCGAAGGTGGACAGGAATTGGTCCAACTGGTCAGCCGCCTTCTCGGTCCTTATGGGGTTTATGCTGCAAATGGCCCCCGAGCGTGCCACCAAACTATTAAAGTATCAGGATATCGTTTGGCGCGCTTATGACACAGGTAACCCGGGAGCATGGCTTTGCTACGATGAGGCCTTTAGGAAATGGGTCTCCATCATCCCTGGGCTGCGGTGGGACACATATGCTCAGGACTTATGGCTTGAGTGAATGAGTAATGTCAGCAATGTCCCATGCACGGATAGTGGACATGCCCTGGTCAGGGAAGGGGTGGCCCCCGTGAATAACCCCTTTCAGTCGGATGGGCACCACCTTCCCACCAAGGGGTCCATGTGCTGAGAGTACAATGGGTCAGGGAGTTGCGCCCGCTCCCCCTGCCAGTTCCAGCATGTCTGTTCCCATTGCTAGGGTAACCACCCAGCCTATCACTGCAACAGGGTTAGATCCCCCGTCAGAGGTAAACCCCCAGCCAAATACCCACAAGGGGGACAAGGGGCAGGTGGCAGCAAGGGCCCCAACCCTAATACATCATAGAGCATTGGCCAGAGCACTGAGGGACTGCCCCTGACGAACAGAGGTCCAATATGTGGTAGAGGATTTTAAGGAAGGCTTTAGGATAACAGCCAGCTACGTTAAGGTGAGAGCTTGAGTAGAGAATTTAAATCAGTTAAGACTATGGAGACTGGTGCACGCCAAACTCCAGAAGAAGATTGCAGAAGGCAGGGTGGCTGGCCCGTTTGATTCCCCACCCATGGCTTCGCTCCACATGTCGCCCCTGGGAATAGTGCCCAAAGGGACTCCTTGAGAGTTCTGCCTCGCCCACCACCTCTCCTATCCCAGAGGGGAGTCGGTTAATGATGCCATCCACGAGGAACTCTGCTCAGAATGCTACGCATCCTTCGACACAGGGGTTCACATGGCACGGGGGGATGGCCCCGGGCCGCTCCTAGCTAAATGTGACATCAAATCCTCCTTTCGTCTGCTACCAGTCCACCGCAGCGATTTCGAGCTGCTAGGCTTTCAATTCCAGGGTAAATTCTATTTCGACAAAACCATGCCGATGGGTTGTTCCATCTCTTGTTTGGCTTTCGAAAGGTTCAGCTTGTTACTCAATTGGGTGGTCTGCCACAGGGCACACTCACATTTTGTCAGCCATTATATCGATGATTTCCTGTTCTTGGAGAACGCGGGCACGGACGAGTGTGAACACCTCCTCCAGACGTTCCAGTCCGTTGCAGATGAGCTGTGAGTTCCCCTCACCCCGTAGAAAATGGTGGGGCCTGTTATGGTGCTCACGTTCCTGGGTATAGAGGTGCACACGGTTAGGGAGGAGTCTCGCCTCCCCCATGAAAATTGGTTTCCATAGTGGGGGCAATCAAGATCTGCTTAACACTCAGCAAAGTGACTGTCCGCCAGCTCCCGAGTTTGATAGACAGTTTGAATTTCGCCTGCCGGGTAGTGGCACCAGGCAGGGCATTTCTGTCCCAGTTCTACTCTAAAGTCCCGGGCAATCTGCCCCCCCCACCCCACCCCATTATCACATCAGGGTGACGGCGGACATGAGATGGGACCTTGTAATCTGGTGCCGTTTCCTGTCTGCCTTCAATTGTGTCAGCCTATGGAGGCAACAAATGCTCGTGGAAGCAGAATTGCAGGTCCAGTCAGACGCAGCCGGGTCTTTGGTCTTTGGCCTCTACTTTCGGGGAAAATGGTATGCAGTCTCGTGGCTGCCAACATGGGCCGCAGCCGGAATTACCCAAGATCTTACCTTCCTTGAGTTGTATCCAATAGTCCTGGTGGTGCACCTGTGACCTGAGGACTTCGCTAACAAAACTATATTGTTCTGGTGTGACAAAATGGCAGTAGTGTAGGTCTTTAACACCCCATCCTCCAAATCCACCCGCATGATGGGGTTAGTGCGGGCATTTGTGCTGCAGTGCCTCGGTAACAACAGTCTATTTACATCCAAGCACGTACCGGGTGTCAACAACGGCATTGCTGATGCACTCTCTCATCACCAGATGGATCGTTTCTGCCTGTTGGCACCAGAAGCCAGAAAGAAGTCCGAGGTCATGTCCCCGAATCTGTGGAACATTGGACAGTAGAACTATACCGGGCTGTGCAAGGTTCCATTGCCCCAGGACCAGGGAGTCTTACAGCAGGGCTTTCTCCAAGTTTCAGGCATTCCAGTTACACATGGGTTGGGATACAGGTTTCCCCATTCCAGAACCGCAGGTATTACAATTTGCAATGTCATTACATTCCAAGGGACCAGCGCCCTCCACAATAGCTGGCAAATTAGCTGCAATATCCTCTTCTAGAAGGTTACCAGGTCAACCGGTCACCCCCCACCCCATCCCGGACCAGGGTTTTTTCGCAAGTAGGCTAATTGAATCCTGGTCCCGACAGTGCAGCCCTAGACCAGACCCCAGACTGCTGATCACCCCTGATATCCTCACAGCACTCGTGGGCTCCCTTCCCCATATTTGCTTTAATGCTTACAAAGCCTCCCTGTTTGCATGGCTTTTCTGCTTGCCTTCTTTGGGGCTTTCCGGGTCAGTGAATTGACGGTTTCATCTAGATCTGACCCCAATCCCGGAGTGGTCAGTTACGGAGACGTAGCGATGCGGAACCGTTCCCTAACTATTGTTCTCCGCAGATCCAAGACTGATCAAAAGTCCAGGGGCCACACTGTCACATTTAGGGTGGTGGGCTCATCCATGCTGTTCCCAGTTCAAGCCTCTCACTGATACATCTCCATCCGCTCCCTCCCCACCCCAACCGGGCCCCTTCCTTATTCATGGGGATGGGTCACCTTTGATCCGCCACCAATTTTCTGCCATTCTCCATCGAGCCCTGCTTGCCATTCACCACCTGGCCCATATATTTGGGTACCACTCCTTCCGCATAGGTGCAGCCAGTTCAGCTGTAGCAATGGGCCTGTCGGCAGAAAGTATATGGGGCATAGGCAGATGGAGATCGTCGGCATTCCGATCATACATACGGGAGCTCCCCCAATAGCCGCCGTCTCGAGTAACGCTACTTTGTTTTGTCTGCAGGAACAGGACCGAAGGGCCAGCGCAAGTTGGTTTGGATTGCAGGCCACAGTATTGTCTACTGGCGGGAAAGGCTGCGGGCCTCACCCACTGTGGCACCCAGCTGGAGTTCAGCGACAAGGCCGAAGTGGTGTGGAAGGCCAGGAGAGGCATGAGATGGGAACAGCTGATGCCGCTAATCCATGGGGCTGCCAGGGGGCGGCATCCTGATCGTTCTTCTTGATGAGAACAATCTCCCAGCACACACTGGACTTAAACTGGTAGTTAGGATAAAGAGGGACTGGGTGCAGGCATCAAGGCTTTTGCCTGATACCATGTTGGTATGGACACATATGATAGAAAGGATAAGGTGGACAGGTGCCATCCGTCCTGGGAAAGTGGATAGGGCCCGTAGAAAGATCAATAGGGAGGTGGAGAAGTTGATTCTGGCCCATGGCGGGGGCATCATTGTCCACGAGGGTATCCAGTTCTCACGGCCGGAGCTGTACCAGGCAGACGGGGTACACCTCTCCGAGGTGGGCATTGACATGTACCTTGGGGCCATTAGAAATAAGCTTTCTCAACTGTTGTGAGGTCGGGGGTGGGGGTCTCAAACCAGCCAAGCAGATGCTGGCAGTTTGCTATGACAGTGGCCCAGGGTAATAATTAGCAGTAGAGGTGGGACCCCAGGGCAATTACCGGCTACCGGATTTACCGTATACCGGTTTTCAAAAAACCAGATTCCCGGATTAAATCTGATATACCGGTACTGGATTTATTCCATTGATTTAAATGGGGCACTGTCCCCATTGAAATCAATGGAATAAAAAAATTCCTCCCCCCCCTCCCAGGCTGTGCGGGTGGAAGGGGGGACACCCCCCACCCACCCTGCCCAGCCTGGATTTAAAAAAAAAAATTCCCCTAAGTGTCTCCGCCGGCAACCCAGAGCCAGCCCAGCACCAGCGGCCATCCCAGCAGCAGCCGGTAAGTATTAGTACCTGTACTGTATGATCCCTGGGGTGGGGTGGGGTTTTAACACCCCCACCCCACCCCAGGGATCACCCTACTTCCAACAAGTTCCCACCGGGATCCTACCTTCCAGTTCCTTGAGCTGTACTGTATGATCCCTGGGGTGGGGTGGGGGGTTAACACCACCCACCCACCCCAGGGATCACCTTACTTCCAACAAGTTCCCACCGGGATCCTACTTTCCAGTTCCTTGAGCTCCGGGTGGCGGCGGCGGTCCGGCGGCCTCAGCGCCGGCTGTGGCTGCCGGTTTCAGACACTGTAGGCCTTCCGGGGAACTTCCGGGTTTTCCTGGAAGGCCTACTAGCATCTGAAGCCGGCAGCCACAGCCGGCGCTGAGGCCGCCGGACCGCCGCCGCCACCCGGAGCTCAAAGAACTGGAAGGTAGGATCCCGGTGGGAACTTGTTGGAAGAAAGGTGATCCCTGGGGTGGGTGGGTGGTGTTAACCCCCCCACCCCAGGGATCATACAGTACAGGTAGTACGGTACTAATACTTACCGGCTGCTGCTGGGATGGCCGCTGGTGCTGGGCTGGCTCTGGGTTGCCGGCGGAGACACTTAGGGGAATTTTTTTTTTTAAATCCAGGCTGGGCAGGGTGGGGTGTGTGTCCCCCCTTCCACCCGCGCAGCCTGGACTCGGGGAGGGAAACGCGGGTTTTTGGTGGGGTTTTTACATTGCGGCCGTTCATCTGAATGGCCGCAATGTACAAAAAAAAATCCGGTACCCAGAATCCGGTAACCGGGCCAGATTACCAGGTTGAATCCGATAATGCCGGTATGCCCAGTACCGGCATTATCGGATACCGGACAATCCGGTAGCCCCTTCCCTAATTAGCAGGGTTCGTTAGAGTTATCTGCTCCTTGAGTCATCTCCTTGCCAGATGGGGCCAAGGGAAAGCTAGAGCAAGGGCGGCTAGCTTACAACCCAGGCCCAGGAGGGAGGGGTGAGCCATGCACCGGAGGACATGGGTGGTTCACGGTGCAGCCACCGCCTCCCTCTTGCTCCCATGAGAGGTCTCGTACCTCTCCGACCAGCTGGGCAGTTGGAGTGAGAGTGACCTAACAGCAGAAAAGGTTCAGCGGCACCCAGGGACATCTGGCCAGACAAGTTATAAGTTATAGTTAACAGTTAAAAGCACAGTATAGGCTGGACCCAGGAGGGGCAATGCCCCTCTTCTCCTGTCTTTTACCTTAAGTTAATAAACCCATACACTGTGTCCTTGTCTTCTTCCAGGGGGTGCTGGGACAAAGAAAGAAAGGGGGGTGAGGGGATTGGCAGTGTGCTTGGTTCATTTCTTTTTTAAATAATATGTTTAAGTCATTCTATGATCGATATTTTAACAAAGTTAAAATTATTTATGTCTATGTTTTCAGCAGCAACAACAACTTGGTCACCTTTTACCTAGGAAAACTTTTGGTTTCTGTATGTTCAGTATAAACAATGTTTATTTTCTACACATTGTTAAAAACTGCTTTAATTTTCTGATTTCTGTCTACTACATATAAGGCCAAAGGCTATTCCACAAATCTACAATCAGGGAATTTCCTGCTTATGGAGGAGGTATGTTGTTCTAGCTCCCCTATCACTAGGACCTATTACTTACCCCAGCTAGGAACAAGCTGGCTGCTCCTAACCAGAACAGGTAGCATGGGTTGCCTCATCTGTTCCCAGCTCAGGACTAGTGCTCCTGTTATCTATACTCAGGCCTAAACCTGAGCTGTGGACAAGGGAGCCAGATCATGCTACCAATTCCAGTTAGGAGAAAGCTATTTATTCTCAATTGGAACAGGTAGCAGGTTCTGGCCTGTTAGCTCCCACTCATGCGAGGAGCAACAAGGTTGCCCTGAAGTTTAGTGGATTGCTTGGCCCCAATTTACCATTGAAAGGAGATTCATTCCATGTATCTCTCTGACATTCCACGGCCAGAAAAAGTTATGCAAACTTAATCCTACAGAACACACTGAAAAACAAAGTTTGCCTGTGAAGTTTATCTCACAAATCAAATACAAATTTTATCAGAGCTTCTACCAAATCTTAGCAGGCAAACATGGCACCAGTTCACCATGCTCTTGCTATTTCAGAGAAGGTTACAGGATTGTTTGTTTTTCTGGCTGAGGAAGGAGTTTCTTCAGCAGCTGTCTGAGAGAGACTATCAAAGTTAGAGAGCAGTCACTCAAGATGGCTCATTTAAAGCCTCATTTACTAAACTTGTTGTCATGGAGGAACATAGGGTCACACATGTGTAAAACGGGACTACATGCAGACTACAAGTATGGTAAATATGTAATACCAAAGGTTCCACATGGGTGTAAGGTTACGGTGGAGAACTGAAAAACCCAGGCAGCTGAAAATACTGTACAATACTCAAAAACAATTAATGCTCAGTGAAACAAAGTCGTTAGACATGTTAGCTCAAACAACATGGGAGTTTAAAACAACTAGACACCCCAATGGGAGAATGAAAATTTAGCAAATTTTACTAAATGAGACAGGGTAAGGTGGCCTTGCATTGGTTAATTTACTCAGCTCCCCTTTTCCTGCCCAGTTAATAGGCAGTTTTGTGGAATTAGTGACACAGTTAAGAGAGCAGCTTCACTATTTCAGATGACTTATGCAAAGAGAGGCAAAATAGGTCCAATAGGGTACTGAGAGAATGGGGAAGGGAAGACAATTCCCTTGTAGGAAGACAATTCCTCATGCGGAAAGCCTGAGAGAACAGTAGGCTCAGTGGGTCCAACAATATTTGCTCCTAGGGCAATGATCCTCAGTGACTTAGGGAGATCTGTGTCTATCTTGCCAGTGGAATAAAAGGAGAAATTCCAGAGAAAAACCTGATACTGTGCCTCATTGGAGGGAGGTGGGGGGGGGAACGACAACAAAAAAGACAACTGAGGTTTCATTAACATGTGTTCCCAATCAGGGGGAGCCAATATAGAGCACAGCTCATGCTGGCTTCCCACTGTAAAGGAGGAGGGATTGCATGAAGGGGGCTTGCTCCTTCCCCACAATAACCCCTCTCCACTATGGGAGGTGCCAGTACAGACTATGCTCCCTCCTGCTGCTGGGAGAACGCTGTATGAATGAGTCCTAAGGGAGAGCAGGGCAAGCGTCTACCCTCAGGAGTCCAAGTCTTGCCATCTTTACATTTTAATAAGAGCAATAATTAAAGATATGAATCCTGTGTTTTCCTAATTATCTTTATACCAATTCCCAGGAGACTTAAATGTACCCGATTAAGGTCAATTCAATTCATTATTAGGGGCATTGGTTTTCACCATATCCCTTAACATTAACAAAGTTAAAATACATAGGCAAAAACAATTTTCCATACATAAAATAAATAATAAATTCACAATCCATTATAGACCAAACAAACCACACACAATTAAAATCAGGAAAACAAACCAAGTCCTCCACTGTTCACTCCCAATCCTAAAACAAGAAAAGCAATCTACTGATTACAAAAACCCCGCCTCCACTAAGGGGAAAACCTCTTCAAGGGAGCAACTGAACTTCTATTAGCTATAAATTGCTTGTCCCAAACCAACACCACTAATCAAGACATGGAAAGGGCACGCTTGGCCAATTGATCTTGAATTAATAGTCTTTTCTTAGAAGCAAAGTATATAAAAGATGCTACGGCCAATAAAACTGCCTTGTGAGAAAGCCTGAGGAGGAATCCATAACAATTACTAGAACTAAAGGAGAGACCAGACGGCAGTAACGGTGATAGCCAAGCCGTCCTTAGCACCTCAAAATACGGACATCTTAATAAAAGATGTTCCGTGGTCTCCACTTCCTTTTTGTAGCAAGGGCATAATCACTGGTCACAGGGGGTGCTCTTATACCTCCCCTCTACAACTGCAGTCTTGATCAGCTGCCATCTGAGCAGGGTATAAGCTCTACGAAGCTTGAGGCTCTCCAGGATATCTAAATAGGGTTCAAAGGAAAACCGCTCCTTGATTATCCCCAAGTAGGGTGCCACCCTCCATGCCCCTACTTGTGCTATATCTTCCTGACACGTGATATCTTGGATTCTGCCCAGGATCTGTGATCTGATAGACGGAAGTGAACCTCCCCTAAAATACTGAAAAGAGAACCCCATTCCTCTCAAGAGCCTCCCCAAATACGATATCCATGGGTATACCCGCACTCCCTGATGGATAAGCTCCTCTTTCAAACAAAGAAGTGGCAACGTCGTTTCCTGCTGGGCTAGCAATCTTATCCAATATCTCAGATAGCTCTTCCTTGCTAAGGACGCTATCGAGATCCTGGCCAGTTCTGCCCTAAGTATGGCGCCGGAAACACTCGCAGGTACACCCAACAGTCGCCTAAAAAAAACAGTTCTGCACCCTTATCAAGAGCGGACGTGTCAGCAAACGGAATAGGTTCCAGCCCAAATAACAACGTGGGCGGAATTTTTGCATCATATACTTTAAATAAGGCTGACACCTGCACCCCCCCTAGAAAGTTTTTATGCCTTAATCAAGGCATGGGCTGCTCGTAGGGCAATGATAGCCCTATTCTGAATGTGTTCGTTCCAAGTGCCTCGATTACTCAAGGTCACCTCCAAATAAGTAAATGAGCTAACTAGCCCTAACTGTCCAGCCCTTATTTTCCAACTAGGGGGGAGCTTTCTTTTACCCATCACCAAGATCTTAGTTTTTTGAGTATTCAGCACCAGTCCATTCAGTTCACAATATTGATGAAATTTCTCCAAAGCCCTTTTAATGCTGACTTCTGTTTGGGCAAGAAAAACTATGTCGTCGGCAAACTGGAGACAGCCCAAACGTACACCCCTACTGCTGGTGCATGGGTGTCCTCACTTGACATGATCTTGGGGAGGTCTGAGAGGTAGAGATTAAAAAGCAGGGGTGCTAAAACGCACTCCTCTCCTGATTGGAATGGCCTCACTCAAGGTCTGGGTCTCATTGCCCCTTACCCTCGCTACGTTGTTTGAGTAGAGATTGAAAATTGCTGATAAAAGGGTTTCGTTGATACCCAAGGGCCTTAGTTTAGCCCAAAGGCAATCTCTGGGCATGGAGTCGAAGGCCTTATTAAGATCTACAAAGACCAGATATAGCTTCCCTTTCCTAATCTTAGGATATTTATAAACAACATGGTAGAGAACAAAACAGCAATCCGTTGTGGATCGGCCTGAGCGAAAACCAAACTGCTCATTCAGAATAATCATATTGTTATTGGCCCACGTTTCCAATCAGCCGAATAGCACCTTGGCAAACAATTTACCCACTATTGATAATAAACTAATTGGCCAGTAACAGGCCATAAATTGGCTCTGGGGCAAGGAATCCACAACCAAATCCAGTAACTGGGGCAAATCCCCCTGGGTCTCCAAAGGGGGATTGCCCTGTACCTCCTCCCTCTTGCTCCCTCCACCTTGGTGGAAAGGTCACCAATCTGGGGATCCAATGGGACTCATTGGAGGGATGAGGCAGAATCCTCAGTAATGAGGTTCCTAGAGCTAATCTTATATTCCTCATCCCAAATCCATACCCTATCTATTGAAATTCCCCTCTGTAATAGGGTTTTTCTAGCCTTAAAAATGTCCAGCACCCACTGTTGCCCTGGAAAACACACACTAATCCTATAACACTAAGATCTTTTTGGTAGTTGTTCCATCCCAATAATATCCTCTGGCTTCACAGTTTTCCTCAGCAAATTAGTCAAATGGCATGCTAGCCACCTTGGACTGTCCCAAGCGTAAACCGCCTCATTGTAATCTCTCCCTATAAATAAGTAGATCTCCTTATTCCTAATAGAGGACTTACTACGGGCAGGATCCCAGGGGTAACCAAGAAAGGTGCATCTCTGAGGGCCGGTAGTCCTGGAGGGCTTAGGCTTCTGCCAAATTGGCCCTAACTCCAGAGCGTCCCCGCAGGTCATAAACTGATTGGTAATCCTCCCCAGTTGGTGTTTGACCATGGCCAATGAATTTGCTAGGTCTTTAATACCTGCAAAAAGCGCCTCAACTGTCTTAGCAATAAGGTCCGTTTGATAAAGCAAATAGTCCTTAGTAGAAACCTCCCGAGTGGTCCAGTCAGAATCATCCCTCTGGGTAGGCATGGTTGTAACCCGAGGTGAGGTGATCTCGCCCACCCCCTGTTCTCCTTCCTCGGGGTCCATTAAACACGTAAATCTATTTTGCGACAAAAATGCCCCACCTATTCCATCTTGCGTCGAATTTCTTGTAATCTTAGCCGGGACAAACTCTTCTGGGGAAGCCAAAGAGGGTTCCCGAGCCCTCTTCTTTTCCATAATACTTATGAAGCCCCACTAATAGGGCACCCTATAAACTTCAGACCCCTAAACCGGGGCTTGGAGCTACAAGGTTCGGGAAAGGCAGCTCGTTGCTTACAACCCAGCAACTCCTCCCCAAGGGTGCCTAGTCCAGGACGGGGCAATCAGTAGCTGTATCCAGAAGCAGTAAAGCTGAACCACACCCCTCAAGCAACAAGCAGAAAACTTGCCCCCAAGGAAAAGGAGGAGCTCTATCCGGCGGCATTTCCCTCCCCCAACCGGCAGTGATCTGTATAGTACTGCCCTAAAATGCTGCAGTTCCTAGTCGGGTGCCTTGCTCAGCAGGACTCTAACACATTCGCAAACAAGTCAGACCCACACTCGCTTCCAAGTCCAGCAGTAGAGTCCTACTCTCTCCCTCGGCGCTCACCGCCGCCACCGCCAACCTTCTCAGTGGATCCCGTGCTGTTTGTTACCCTTGCCTTAGGGGTTGGAAACCTGTACCTCCAACAGTCTCTTGTCCATGTCCAAGAGATGTTCTAGGTTCGTAGGCTATCCATGCTCCTCACCCGCCGGTTGGGCTTCTATTGTCCAAATCGCTACTTACTGCTCCCCACTCCCTGCACCTCCTCGGCCAGCCGACTCCCTCCACCACGTAACTTGCACACCTGCACCATTTAGTCCGAGGTTGCTGCCATTGTCACCACCCGATTAAGGTAATGAGAACTTTAAAGTGAGAATTTACACAGACTATCTAGAATTTATTTTCTTCAGGACAGAGGAGAAAACCACTGGCTACCAATGGTGATTTAAACAGTTACGGTTAGCAGCAGCAGCAAGCTGTTGGAATTGCCCAAATACTAGGAATGTTTCCATGACTTGGAAGGAATATTATTGTTCCAGACTGTTGGGAGCGATTCTTTGATTTTTTATTATTTTTTTGTTTGTTTGTTTGGCTGGTGGTTGGGGTTTTTTATTTCAGAGGATCAACGAGCTTTAATGTTTTCTGATGCGCCTTGCCAAATGTAGCCCTGCTGGCAGAAAAGTTTAACTTTACAAATAGCACAATTCAGCTCTTCAAAAGGAAATGTCTCTACTAGTTCCATGTCAGTAGAAGGTGAAGCTTCAAGGCATTTACTATTTATTTATTTTTTTCCTAAAATGACAGACCAATATTATGTTTTTTAGAGAAAGGACTGATTTAAAATGACTTGCGTTATCATCCACACCAACTGAATAAAGCTTTCTATTTGATTAATATTTTGGTTATTCCAAAACAGAAGCCTTAACAGCAGCTTATTCAGCATTGCTATTTCAATCTCAAATCCGCAATTATGATGTTCTGCAGGCTTGTCCTTAATACAGTTATTTTTATACTTATGGACTAATGTTTCTTCCAGAGTTGGATCTCTATCCCTTTTTATTGCAGTGTGACGATGGGGAGGAGGGCCTCACCATCGGACCACCCAGGGGGCCTCACTGATGGCGGTGCCAGCTCCCAGTGCGCGGTCAGCGATGTCATCAGAGGGCACCTGGGGAGGACAGTCCGGCGCAGCTTTTTAAGCACTCGGGTGGCAGCAGCAAAGGCTGACACTAGAAGCAGGTCAGAGATGGCAGATGGAGGTGCCGTTCGCCCCAACCAGGGACCCAAGAAGGTCTATACGACACACCCAGACCTGAGGTAAGACCGGGCGGGTACCAGGACTGATCCCATCAGGGAGAAAGCCCCTGGAAAGGGGAGTAGGTAGCGGGTGTGGGAAAGCGGAAGGCTGCACACAGAGGGAGAGGTTACAATAGCAAGTTTTTACTTTTTTGTATACATTTTGAGGTGTCCATTTTATCCAACTGTAGTAAAAGCATTCTCTATTGGCTACAAAAAGGCTTGCATTACATCTTCCCTGAGGTTGTCCAATAATCCATATTCATAGAGTCATCGATAAAGGGACCAATTACAAACTCTTATTAATTTTTGAGAACTTATTAAAATGAGCCCCTAAGCAAAGATCAGCTTTACAATTTTAATTACATTGTATATGTTTAGCACTTCATCTGAAAGTATCAGCTGCTTGCCTTCTAATGCATGACGAGATTTGTGATCATTAAGTGACAAATCTGAAATGCCTGAATTTTCCATCTGTGAAAACAAATTATTTTACAGGCACAGGCATCTACAATTACTTAAAGTCAAAAGCTACTACAACTTACAATTTAAAAAACATGTTTTAAAAAGAGAGATTACTAGTAGAACATGGGTTGTAGTGTTCCTTACCTGCAATACAGAGTCTGCAATTTATAGGCAGTGTTTCATTCGCTTTTTTCGTTAAAGTATGTGATGAATACATAAATCTAATTTACTGCTTCTCAAAGTCTAAGACCGTGATCCAGCAAAGGCCATATGCCAGCGCAAAGGGTCTTGCGCTGGCGCAGGGCCATTAAAAAGCATGCCGTGGGGAGTGAGGGTGTGTGGGCGCCGGCGGTTGTAGAACATCGCTGGCCTGTTGCTCACACCCTCTCTGGCTCCATGGCAGCCACACTCCCTGCACTGGTGGGGGGAGTGGGGAACACTGCCCAGGAAACAGGGTACACAATCCCACAAGTCCCACAGGGGTGGGGGATACTCCAATGGGGTGTCCCCCCATGGGACAGCCCCCAACCCCCCACCCCAGCAACTGAACCTGCTGTGCCTGTGGGGACTAACTCCTACTCAGAGCAGGAGTAAGACAGGCACAGCCATAGGGGAGAAGGCACTGGCTGCCATGTTCCCCTGAAGCCGCTGCACACTGGCCCAGCCAGTCCCCAAACCTAGCCCACAGTACTCACCCAACATTGCAGGAGACCTGGATGTTTCCCCTGGAGACTCCGGCTCCCGTCCGGCACATAAAGCGCTACGGGAGGAGCTAGGTCTCCTGGGGGACTGTCTAGGGATCCCGCGATGTTGGGGGAGTGCTGTGGGCCATGTTCAGGGGTTGGTCAGGCTGGTGTGCAGCAGCAGCTTCAGGGGGTCAGGGCACCACTGCCTGTCTCCCTTCCTGTCGCTCTGTTGTTGACCTGCCCCCACCATCCGGCCCCTGCATGATGCAGGTACCGGAGCTGAATGCAGCTATTTGCCTGGCTTTTGATGGGAAGGGTGGGGGAAATGGGTTAGGGTGGGGGGTGGTTAGGGATATTTTAATTCCTCCTTTGTTTTGAGCATTTTAAATGTTTTTATTACTGATTGTATCGTGCCCTAAGTCTATAAAGGATTTTTGCTTTTTTTTTTGCTTTGTGCATAGATCGTTTAATTCTCACTTTACACATTGTGCCACTTTAAATGCTAATTCACATGCAACAGGATGTTGGATTTGTTATTTTCTTGGCACACAAATACAATAGTCAACATTTTTAGCCAAAACATCTCTCTAACAACAATATTTTTTAAATAAATGACTACCTATCCTGTTCCTCATTTTTTCCCAACTCTAATTCCTACTAGCATATACTAATTGTTCCTACATATTTCAGATTAGGATTTCATTACTTCAAGCCACAGATGTGGTCCCCATTCCTTAGTACTCTAGTCTGTACTTAATTCTTCTCTATTCATAAATATTTCAATTTTCACATCAGATACTCTTTTCTGTAAAGTACTTTGTCAGAGTAGTTAGAGTCTCTGGTACATTAATGTCGCTAACAAAAGGAGACGGAGGGGGGAATCTATTTTTCACAATCTCTCTACTTAATCCCAAATGTATTCCTCTCATAAGAAAACCAGGTGTTTTTCACTTGTGTTATTGAAAAAAGTTTCATCATATGTAAAAATGATGTTCCCTGATACGTAAAAATGATGTTTCCTGCTCGTATGTAAAAATTAGCAGGGAGCAAGCTTATGTTAAAGAAATTTGTCTCCTATTGTTTTTGAAGTACCTGCATTATTTTATCATGATTCTCTCATTTTGTTTTGCATTTTTTCCTATTTTGTTTCTATGGAAGATTTAGGAAGATGAGAATGCCTCCTTCCTTCCCGCCTCCTCACCTCCATTACTCCCACTGTCGCCCCTTCCTTCCTGCACATCATCAACCTCTCCCTCTCTACTGGCTCTTTCCCTTCTGCCTTCAAACATGCCACAGTCTCTCCTATTCTCAAAAAGTCCACTCTTGACCCCTCTGACCCTTCTAGCTATCGTCCTGTCTCACTCCTTCCTTTTGCTTCCAAGCTGCTTGAACGTGTTGTCTACTCCCGCTGCCTTGACTTCCTATCCTCCAACTCCTCCCTTGACCCCCTCCAATCTGGCTTCCGCCCCCTTCATTCTACTGAAACTGCTCTCGCTAAGATCACCAACGATCTTCTGGTGGCTAAATCTAAACGTCTCTATTCCATTCTTGTCCTCCTTGATCTCTCTGCTGCCTTCGATACTGTTGACCACTCACTCTTGCTGGATTCCCTTCACTCCCTTGGCTTTTGTGGCTCTGTCCATAACTGGTTCTCCTCCTACCTCTCTGACCGCTCCTTTAATGTGTCTCTCTCCAACTCCACCTCCTCCTCCTTCCCCCTCTCAGTTGGTGTTCCTCAAGGCTCTGTTCTTGGCCCTCTCCTCTTCTCGATCTATACCTCATCCTTAGGCAAACTCATTGCCTCCCATGGCTTCCAATACCACCTCTATGCTGATGACACTCAACTCTATCTCTCTACTCCCTCTCTCTCTCCCTCTGTTCAAGCTCGTCTCATCAACTGTCTCTCTGACATCTCTACCTGGATGTCTCAACGTCAACTCAAACTCAACATGGCTAAAACTGAACTCCTTATCTTCCCCCCTCATCCTTCCTCTCCTTCCTCACTGTCAATAACTATTGATGGAGTCACCATCCTGCCTGTCCCCCAAGCCCGTAGCCTAGGCTTCATCTTTGACTCAGCCCTTTCTTTTAAACCCTACATTGACTCTGTTGCTAAATCCTGTCGCTTCTCCCTCCATAACATTGCTAAGATTCGCCCTTTTCTCTCTGTCTCGTCTGCCAAAACTCTTGTTCATGCTCTGGTCATCTCTCGCCTCGATTACTGTAACCTCCTTCTCACTGGCCTTCCCCGGTCTCACCTTTCTCCCCTCATCTCTGTCCAAAACTCTGCTGCCAGGGTCATCTACCTCGCCAGTCGCTTCGACCATGTGCAGCCCCTCCTCTCTTCGCTTCACTGGCTTCCCCTTCCTGAACGAATCCTGCACAAGCTCCTAGTCTTCACCTATAAAGCTCTTCACAACCTTGCTCCCCCCTACCTCTCTGCACTTATCGCCCTCCATACTCCAGCCCGTGCACTTCGCTCCTCCTCTGTCCCTTCTCTCACCCTTCCACGCCTTCCCTGCTCCCCTAAGCGCCTTCGTCCCTTCTCACTTGCTGCCCCCCATGCCTGGAACTCCCTCCCTGTCCACATCCGCCTTGCCCCCTCCCTTCATACCTTCAAATCTCTCCTTAAAACTCACCTCTTTCGCTCTGCTCTGTCTGACTCTTTATCCTGCTGAGCCACTATTCCTATACCTACGATCGGTTTACCCTTATCCTTGCAACATGGACCTGCCTGCTGTCATTCTCATCGTAACCAAGCCAAGTACGTGCACTTGAGACCTCGCATCTTCATGAATGTTAGACCCCTTGTCTCTCCCTCTGTTCCCCTTCCTATGTCTCTCCCCCAGCTCCTGTCTCTCAGATTGTAAGCCCTAGGGGCAGGAACCATGTCTATTTTATTACTTTGTAAAGTGCCAGGTACACTGCTGGCGCTATATAAATGTTTGTTAATAATAACAACAACAACGTCTGGTAGAAAATACAGTGAAATCCATGTAAGTCAAACTAGAATTTCCTTTTAAATTGGAATGTTCTCCATCCCCCACCCTTTCCCCCAACATCAACTAGGTGTGATACATTTTGTAAGGAATAACGAAATATCACATTTCCTTGAATCTCAAAACCGATGCCATGAAAACCCTGTAAAATGTTAGACGTTTGTTAAGTGGCAGTTAACACACTTGTTTTTCATCCTACATACCACAGCTTAGGCCACTTGTACATGAGATGGAAACTGCTGCAAGCTGAAATCATGACAGGGGATCACGTGAAGTCCCACTCGTGCGTGCAGAGTTTTTACGTGATTAGTCCCTATCTGCCATGATTTCAGTGAGGGGAGACAGAGCTAAAAATGCAACCCTGTCTTCTGTCACTGAAATCACGGCAGTAATGGGCTAATCAATAGTTCAAATCAGCCTTCAGTCCTAAATGGAAAGTGCCCTGGTTTGGGACTTAGCAGGATTTCCTCCTCCCTCTCTACTACTACTATTTATCATTTCTATAACGCTACTAGTTGTACGCAGCTCTCTCCCTCCTTAACCCCAGATCTAGTACATTTTAATCAGATTAAAACACATTCTCAAAGTACAGTGCTCATAATGACGTGTAGAAATAACAAAATACTAAATTAGAATTAATTTCTAATCATATGATTGACTGTGACCCTGATCCTGAAAAGACATGCATACACAATCCCATTAAATTGGGCTCTAAAACCCCTTCCCATAGCCTTCTGTCATTTGGTTAGTGCTGTAGAACTGGCCCCTAATGTAGAGTTTATGAAGGCAAAAATAATATTCCTATAATAAACAAACTTCATATTTATAAGGAAGGACTTTAATAGCGGGAGCTGATTATGGTGACAGGAAGCTATTGCTTTATTAGACTTGTGTTAAAATAATCTGAACATCATAAAAAACCCCAAACCAAGGTTTCTTTAAAAAAAAACAAAAAACAGTATTTCCATTTTGCTGTGTGATATAAGAACAGTGCCAGTATAAGCCACTACCTCAATAATCATGGCATGGGTTCGCTACCATGGATGATACTGAAGTCCCAAGGAAACGAACTGCAAAGCTGAACAAATCTTTACCACGAATCGTTTTTTTGCTATTTTAATCCACCATCATTTCAATTCTCTCTATTTGCAGTTGTGTTTAATGCAACCTACTTACACTGAGAGAACTGAGCTTCGCTGTGGGTGGGCAGGGATAGCAGGCACTGGACTGCCTCCCGGAGTCATAATAGCCCAGAAGAAACAAACTGCTAGGGCAGATTCTTCTTCCCATAGTTCACCACAGCTGAGTCATGACAATAGGGGACAAGATATTGGGAAGGAGGGAGGTTGGTGAACAGAGCACAGTTGGGGAAAACGTCTGCCCGTGTAGTAGGTTTGTCCTGCTAAACATGCGAGAGGGGGCTGAGTGGGAGCTGCTTGAACATAATGCAGCCCTGTCCGTTTGATAGAGACTACACATTAAACACATGAGTGGGGGCTGCACAGACCAAACCTGGACTCTAGCAGGCTATTGTGTCATTTGAAAACACCCTTTGTTAACCATTACAGGAGGCATTGCTGACATCCACCATCTTGTGTGCCTTCCAGTAACTGGATCCAGGGGTCAGATCCAAGAAGCAGAAAGGGGCCACATAAAAACTTGCCGTGGACTATATTTGGTTTCTAGGCCTGAGGTTCCCCACCCTTGCTCTAAAGCCTAGGTTATGAAATGTGGACATGGGGGTACTGAAAGTGTGTGCTGAGGGAGGGGGTGGCACCACAAGGACACCCAATTCACCTAGTGCCACACCCTCACTTAGCTAGGGGAAATCTCCAAAATACTTTATTTTATTTATTTATTTCAAAAACTTATTACCCCACCCCTCCTGCCACAGGCAGCTTGGGGCGGCTTACAACAACAATTAAAACACATTAAAAGGAGAAAACAGATAAAACAAATGCCCGCTACTCCCCCACCCCCTACCCCCCACTAATCACCCCTCTCCCCTGCCAAACGCTTCGCGGAACACTCAGGTTTTACAACTTTTCTGAAAAGAGAGGAGGTCCGGGGCCACCATCGGAATGAAGTTCCATAGGCACGGTGCCGCCACCGAGAATGCCCTCTCCCGCGTGGCCACCCGAGAAACTTGGGGGACCTCGAGCAGGGCATCCCCAGATGACCGCAGGTGCCGATCCAGGACACGGGGAGTAAGGCGGTCTCGCAGATAGGCAGGGCCCAGACCGTTTAGGGTTTTATAGGTTAAAACCAACACCTTGAATCAGGCCCAGAAAACCACCAGCAGCCAGTGCAGAGAGCAGAGCACTGGTGTAATATGCTCCCAGCGGCCCAGTCCCACTAGGAGATGGGCCGCCGCATTCTTCACCAGCTGCAATTTCCTAGCCGTCACCATGGGTAGTCCCACATACAGTGGTAGTCTAATTGAGAGATGATGAAAGCATGGATGACTGTGGCCAGGTCAGAGTCCGAAACAAACGGCAGAAGCCAACGCACCAGATGCAGCTAGCGGAAAGCACTCCTCGCCACAACCTCCACCTGGAGATCCAGGCAGAGCTGCGCATCGAGTAGCACCCCTGGACTCCGTACCTGGGAGGTGAATGGAGGACAGGCCCCATCACTGATGGGGGCCACAAATTCCATCGCCTTCCTCACTAACATCACCTCAGTCTTGTCAGGGTTCAGCTGCAGCCGATTAGCCCTCATCCAATCCCTCACAGCCGCCAGGCACCGAGTAAGCACCAAGACTGCCAGGCCTGGGTCTGTTGAAAAAGAGAGGCACAGTTGGGTGTCATCAGCATATTGATGACACCGTACACCAAAGCCCCTAATCACCTTGCCGAGCAGCTGCATATGCGCATTGAACAGGAGAGGGGACAGAACAGAACCCTGCTGAACTACACACGAGAGCTCTCGGTATGATGAAAAACAGTCTCCGAGAACCACCCACTGGGTTCTTCCAGTCAGGAACAAGCGAAATCATTTAAGAACAGTCCCGCCCACTCCTGCAGGTTCGTCACCAACATCTCATGATCAACGGTATCAAACGCAGTCGACAGATCTAACAGGATCACCAGGGTCGAATGACCCCGATCCATATCTCAGCGCAGGTCATCTACCAAAGCCACAAGCACAGTCTCGGTGCCATAACCCGGACGAAAGCCAGACTGAGAGGGATCAAGAAAACCGATGCGATCAAGATGCCCCTGCAGCTGCCGAGCCACTACCCGTTCAATAACCTTCCCTAAAAAGAGAAGGTTAGAGACAGGCCGATGGCTGGCAGGGGAGCCAGTGTCAAGTGATTGTTTCTTGAGCAGAGGCCGCACCAGCGCCTCCTTGAGGCAGCCCGGCACGCTGCCCTCCCGCAGGGAGACGCTGACGACCCCAGCCAGCAACAGCCCCATTGTCTCCCGGCAGATCTTAACCAGCCAGGATGGGCAAGGGTCGAATTCACAAATAGTGGCCCTGACCGCCCCAAGTACATCCACTGCATCGGCGGGCGTCACTGACTGAAACTGATCCCAGAAAACTGGACATGATGGGGCTTCCATCACCTCTGGTTCCCCTATTGTAATAAATGCTGCGTCGAAATCGTGATGAATACGGGCGATTTTGTCCACAAAATAATCCACAAACATGTCACAGAAGGCAGTAGATGCCTCCACTCCAAGGCTGAGGGAGGCCGGACTGACCAGCCCCTGCACTACCCGGAACAGCTCTGCTAGAAGGGATTTTGCAGATGCTGTGAAAGCAACAAAGAACTCCCTCTTTGCTGCCAGCATAAACTGGCTCATAAATTGGCTCTATGCCGCAATCTATTGGCTTCAGCACGCAAACGACGTCATCGTTGCTCCAACCGCCGCCCATCTTGCTTCAGCAACCGCAGCTCCTCGGAACACCAAGGAGGTCTGTGGAACTGCTGCATGGGCAGCGGACGTCTAGGAGCCGTCTGATCAATGGCCTCCATCAGCAAAGTGTTCCACAGCACAACGAGGTCATCGATGAGATGGTCATCAAGGTCAGAGGGTATTTTCCCCAGATCATTCCATCATCCTCCGGGGCGAACCATCCGAATCGGCTCAACACCCTTCCAGGGGCAGATGTGCGCTAGGAGCAAGGTCTGCAGGAGGTAATGGTCCATCCATGACAAGGGCACAGCTGATATCTCCCCCACTAACGGAACACCTGCCTCAAGGACGATGCAAAACACAAGGTCCAAGGTGCATCCTCCCTGATGTGTCAGGCTGATAACCATCTGTGACAGGCCCATGGTTGCCATGGCGGCCATGAACTCATGCTCAGCTCCCCCAAGGGTGGTGTCAGCAGGAATGTTGAGGTCCCCCAAGACTATTGTCTTTGGGGACTGCACCACCACCTCCTGACACCACCTCTGCCAGAGCATGCATGGAGACTGCTGCATAGGTAGGTGCATGGTATAGCAGCAGCACTCCCAAACTGTCCCCTGCCAAATCAAACACAAGATGGAGACCTTCGATACCCAATATGGATTGCACCGGATACCTCCTCACAGGAGCATCCCTCCTTAAAAAAATCATAGCTACACCACCACCCCGTCCCTCCGACCGCAGCTGGTGCTGCACGGAATACCCAGCCAAAACAAGATCAGCCAGAATAGGCCCCGATTCATTGTCCAGTCAGGTGGCAAGGGGGTGGCAAGGAGGAGAGAGAGTAAAAGAAAAATGGGGAAAAAGAAGGGAGGGTAATAAAGTAATAGGACAGTCGAGAGGAAGATAAGGAGCAGGATGTAGGGGTGGTGGTGTGCATGCATGGTGTGATGTGGGGGCCTCAACTACAATAGACAAGTGGAAGAGTGAAGCAGTTCACAACTGTTTGAGAACCACTGCTCTAAAGGAGGATTGTATCTTGGTTGCAATCTATTTTTACACCGGATCACTCAGGGTACAATTAATACACTTGTCAGCTGAGAATTCCCCCTTTGTTAGATTTTGTTCAAAGTCACGAGAGTCTGAAACCAGTCTTAAGTGCAAAATTTCTGGGTTGCCTCTAAATGGGACAGCTGTTACAGAAATGGTCAATTACTATTTAATTATAATAGGGTAGTTTTGCATTGTGGAGTAGGTAATTCTGCACAAGCATCTTAGGAAAAAAGGTACAACTGATGCAAATAAACAACACAAGCTTTAAAATATTATAGTTTAAAATTCACTGGAGAAATAAAGTCAAGGTACATAAACCTGAAAAGCGCAATTAACCATAAGGTATCAGCGCATTTGAATCTGCTCTCATTAATCTACTAGTCCAATAATAACAATGAAATCAAGGCTATATACATAATCCCTCTTTCCCACTGTTTGAGTAATATACATTTTTTCTAGTTAAATCGACATGATTTAATTATTTCTTTTTCTTAAACTCATATGACATCATTTGCCATCTCAAGATTACCAGAACACAATCAATTTATAAAAAAACAAAACAAAACCCCCAACTTCTACTGATCACAAGGATGTCAAATATTTGTCCTACCTATGACAACACAAATCTGAAATAATAAAATGCAAATCCCAATGGGGAATTCTTTTTTTTTTTGCTAATAACCCCATCAGAAACATTGGAAGTCTTTTCCAATAGCTCTCTTTCTTTAGGGTACTAAACCACACCATCAGATATCTTCCAAACACAGAATATTGACCCTGGGTATTCATTTACAATTTCAATTTCTTTGCAAGTATCATAAGGTCAGTGAACTGCCACATTTAACATTAGTTCCATCTCCCATTGAAAAAGAACAAACATATTGAAGACCTGTCAAACCACATACTGTGCACAGTGTGCAGTGAGTACAATGGAAGAAACTTTAGCTACTTACAAACTTCCTCTTCTTGGAAGACTCAGCTCCTTCTGCAAAAGGGAAAAAGATGTTGTTATATTCAAAATAAAATTATGCAACTAATAATGTTATAAAAACTATGTACAAAAATTCCTAAATTTCAACAATATTGTAAACATATCTATTCTCTTTTTTGCAAAGTATAATGAAGGATAAAACAGATCTCCAGTCTTATGGCTGCTTTATATTGTTACTTGAAACATTAAACTTTAAATGGAAAAAGAAAAAGAAAAACAATATCCACATGAATTTGTGAAAGTAATATCTTATTGTGTTTCCAACTTCATAGACAGCCTGACTGTAGGATGCCAAGTTCAGGAAAACTTTCAAGGCCCCAGTTCTGCAGTATGCAGTTACCACACAATTCAATGAAACCTGAGAGTATTCAACACCTGACCAGATCAGGCTTTAAATCAGAGGTTCCTAAAATACAGGTTGAAATCTCAAGTAAGGTTATGCCATCTATGAATGGGGTCACCTTAACAGATATTTGATACACTTTGCATGCTACCTGGAATCATGGAATTATAGTCAAGTCTTATATGGGACAGAGAGTAAAAAAAGTTAGGAAAACCACTGCTTTAAAGCAATCTGACAAATGCCAAGGATATACATTCCAAAAAGAATTTTGTTCTTTTATTTAATTACATGCAACTTGACCATGTATAATAATGATAAATATCCTACTATAATGCATAGTATATCAGTTCTACTAATTAAGTCTTATAAAGCCACCCACCACACTTGCTGAGAATGGGGCAAGGCTGCCATTTTGTGGTAATCACTGAAATTCTTGGCCATTCTCACCCCTTTCACTCCCTTGACCATTAGATGTCCAAGAGATTAAAGGGGAGGCTCAGGGAAGATAAGGACATTGCAGAGAAGCTGAACGAATTCTTTGCTTCAGTCTTCACTGATGAGGATGTTGAAGAGATACCCATGCCAGAGCAAGTCTGTGGGTTATGAATCAGAAGAACCGTCCCAAATAAGTGTGACTCTGGAGGAGGTTCTGGAGCAAACTGAATAGTAGCAAATCACCAGGACCAGATAGTATTCATTCCAGAGTTCCGAAGGAACTTAAATATGAAGTTGCAGACCTGTTATCGGTAATCTGTAACCTATTGCTTAAATCTGACACTTTACCAGAGGATTGGAGGGTGGTGACCCTGGAAACTAGACACCAGTGAGCCTGATGTTGGTGCTGGACAAACCAGTGGAAATGGTTGTTAAGAACAAAATTACTGAGCATATTGATAAACATAGCTTAATGGGGGAGAGTCAACATGGATTTAGGAAAGGGAAGTCATGCCTCACTAACCTATTGGAATTCTTTGAGGGTAAAAATAAGCATGTTGATAAGGGTGAGCCGGTCGATATAGTGTATCTGAACTTTCAGAAGGTATTCGATAAGGTCCCTCATGAGAGACGCTAGAGGAAACTGAAGAATCATGGGATAAGAGGCAGTATCCTATTCTGGATCGGCAACTGGTTAAAAGATAGAAAGTAAAGAGTAGGACTAAAAGTTCAGTTATTACAGTAGAGAGGAATAACTACTGGAGTGCCCCAGGGATCTATACTAGGACCAGTGTTGTTTAATATATTCATTAATGATCTGGAGAAAGTAAAGAGTGACGTGATCAAAAATGCAGATGACACAAAGTTATCCAAGGTAGTTAAAACCCAAGCAGACTGTGAAGAATTGCAGGAGAATCTTGCAAGACTGAGTGACTGGGCATCCAAATGGCAGATGAAATTTAAAGTGGACAAGTGCAAAGTGATGTACATAGGGAAAAATAACCCAAACTATATGCATACAATGATGGCTCTAAATTAGGAGTTACCACTCAGGAAAGGCACCCCCACCCACCAGCCAAAGCATTCCCATTACTTTGTAAAGTGCCAGGTACACTGCTGGCGCTATATAAATGTTTGTTAATAATAATAATAATCTTGGAGTCATTGTGGACAATACATTGAAATCTTCAGCTCAGTGTGCAACGGTGGTCAAAAAAGCAAGCAGAATGTTTGGAATCATTCGGAAAGGGATAGAGAATAAAACTGAAAATATCATAATACCTCTATATAAGTCTATGGTACTACCATACCTGGAGTATTGTGTGCAGTTCTGAGCACCCCATCTCAAAAAAGACATTAAAAACATAGAACTACAGAAAAGGGCAACAAAAATGATCAAGGGTATGTATGGAACGGCTCCGATATGAGGAGAGGTTTGATCGTTTAGGACTCTTCAGCTTGGAGAAGATACAACAGAGGGGATATTATAGAAGTTAAAATCATGAGTGGTGTGGAATACGTAAATAAGAAGCAGTTATTTACCCTCTGTACGAGTACTAGAACAAGGGGACACTCCATGAAATTAACTGGTAGCAGAGTCAAAACAAATAAGAGAAAGTATTTTTTCACTCAACGCAAAATTAACTTGTGGAATTTACTGCCAGAGGAAGTGGTCAAGGACGGTAGAGTAGCTAGTTTTAAAAATGGATTAGACTTATTCTTAGAGGACAGATCCATTAATGACTATTAGCCAAGTAGGTTTTGGGAACGTAACTGTTGGGGGCTAGAACAACAGGGAATGGATTGTCCATTGTGACCTGTTGGGTACTTCTGTTATGATTTAATTGTATGTAATATACTATGAGAATTAATATACTGGAACCAATGACCATATTTGAAAATGCATGTAACTATTGTACCAAAGCTCTGAATTCTCTGTACTGATCCAGTAGGCAGGATCTCTAGAAATAGCCAGGTAGGCTGTGTGGGAAATAATCTCACATGACTTTCACAAACTCCCAACCACATCATCATGTCTTGCAAGACCAGTGATTTACATCATATTGCTGACCAACCGCACCCAGCCTGGAACAAAGCACTGACAAAGACTAAAACAAAGGGGCTTGATGAGAGGGTGCTTGAACACCCCTGAAGAATATCTCCTTCACGCCTGGAGGGGAAGGAGGAGATGTTTCTGCTCAGGGAGTTGCCAACTGACAAGCAGAAGCCATTCAAGCGGCCATCACCCTTTTTGCACCAGCACAGATGATAAAGGCATATCTACTCCCTGCCTGAAGGGAGGGAAAAAGATGTCCTGTTATCAAGTGCCCACCCTGACTAACAAACAAACTGGGAATGTGACCATTAGCACCCAGGCTCCAGATGGATGGGAAAGGGAGATGACAGCCAGACTCTGTAAGATGAATACCAGCAAGCACATTGCACAATCAAGCACCCTGGAATATGCATACTGAAGAACATCTTCTCCCCAAAACACTATAAAAGACTGAAGCAGAGACCAGAACGTTGTCTCAGCGCTTGGCATCTAACTTGGTGTTCGTGGGCTGTTGACCCTTTCCGGGACCCCTCCATAGGGGGTCCTACAACCCTATCTCCTGCTCCTAACAGATGACATCCACCGTTTTGAGCTTTCAAGACATGTAAGACTGACTTTGGGTGTGGGATATTGTATAGCTAGGTAACTGCTGCTGGATCATTACAGACTGGGCTTTATAAATGTGTGAACAACTAAATAAATCTATAACTATGATTTAAGATCCCTTCTATGTGAATCTCTCATATGTGCAAACCAGGGTGTGTGGGTCCCCCGATCCAAAGAGAGCTAATTCCCTAAATCCTAACAATTGGTGGAGAATTGCGTGCTGGGAGGGAAGATATCCTGTGGTTCCTACTATTGACAGTACCCATTGGGATAAGTACATTTTTGCTGGTCCCCATTAACCCAGACTGTGAGCTGCATTGTTTGGCCAACAGTGCTGCTCACACCCTGGAAACACACTGGTATTGTTAATAGAAGGGAATCAGGGTACTCTCCTAGGGACACACCACACACGTGTGGCAAACACAGGCAATGCCTTGGTTTAGGAAAAAGAGTAGGGGAAGGGTCCCTGTGGAGGAGTGGGGCAAGGTAAAGGTCCTTCCAAAACTAGTGGACTTCATTCAAAATTTGGGAAAATGCCCTTGGACTGATCAGCTCTTTACAAACCCCATTACTGAAAAACAGATATTTGAGGTTTGGGATAAGTATGTTTCTTTATATTCCCCTAAAAAAGAGCATAAGGTCTCTGCTGCTATCTGGCTTCTCTGGGGGGCTGTACAGGATGCTGTAGCACAGATCTCCACCTTAAATGATAATGCTAAAGTAACTGATGTGTTAATGGGAGATCTCAAACGCAGAGAACAACAGAGTGTTAGTTGGCGCAATGAACAGTCCTGTCAGCAACTCAGACAAGCCATTGAGTACAGGGAACTCAACGAACACCTGGCAACATTACAAAAAGATTATAGGCGTCTTCAAAGAATTAATCAGGATAACCTCACCAAGTTGCAGGAAAGCGAAGCAGGTCTGAGATTGTTAATGAATCAAGTCAAAAAGTTCAGGGAAGGAGATCCTGTATCTCATGTAAAATGCCAAGAAAAAATCAACGCTCTCACACAAAGCTTAAAGGGAAAACATGCCATCATTTCAGCTAATAGAAAAATCCCTGTCTCCCAATGTAGCAAAATGGACCCAGATGCACCCTTTTACGATGATTACCCCTCTGATGAGGAGGAACTTATAACCAGCATTTGTATGCCCATGGCCCCCGATAAGACACTTCCCCACACCCCCAAGGAAATTGCAACTCCCCTGCCTCCCTGTGATCCAGACCCTCTAATAAACAATGCCTCCCTTAAGGAGCACTGGCAACCTCAGCCAAAGAGAGATGCCTGGCATCAAGATCATGCAGGAGGGAAAAGTTCCTCTGGCCAGCCATGGGACTCTTACCCCTTCCCTCAGAATGTCCACGGTCCTGTAGGGTTCCCCAGGAGTCCCCCTCCATGGCCAGGTTTCCAGGACAGGGCTTGGAGTGAAATACAGACATTCGCTAACTTGTTTTGGGGAATGTATTTCACCCATCTCTCCATGTGGCTCCCCCATTCTGCCCTAACCAGCAACAGTGGTTCCTGGCCTCTACAAGTGTAATCCAGCCTGAAGCAAGCCCCCACTTTTTTGTGTGTTTGTGTGTCAAGGAGGGAAATATTGCTTTTTATTGTTGTGATTGGTAGAGTTGTCTTTTAGGTAGTCTGTTTAGGTGTTCTGTTAAAAATAGGGCCTCATCTACACTGACTTTGCCAGCAAGGGCTAAAACTGTCTGTAAGGAGGAATAAAAGCAGCAGTCTCAAAAATCATGCATGTGTTGTCTCTGCCATTTACCATGCTTCAGTGCTGATATCAGTAATTTGTGTGTGCTTAACTATGTGGGATGTATGAGATAGGGTGTATGTATATTTGTATGCTCGAGGAGATCCCCATGTGGGTATGTGTGTGCGTGACTTTGCCTGAGTGCCCTGAGATAGGGGTGTGTGACAAAAATTTGTGTGAGCACATGTGCAAGTGTAATGAATGTTTTATTGAAAGCTTGTGTAAGTGGGTGCGCCTGCTATGTATGTATGTTTGAGGATTCCTACAAATCAGTGCTGGAGCAGGCAGCCATTATGCATGGGTTGTCTACAAAAGTAATACTGTTCATGCTCTTACAGTATTAAAAGGGGGGAGGATTTATATAATTCCAGTGATTAGTTTCATGAATTAACCATGGGAGTCACCCTTAATTAGGCCTTGCAGAGGTCAGATCTCTTTATTTCTTACAGAAGCAAGAAGGTGGCCTTGGAAGGCAACACTAAGGAACCAACCACAGTTTTTATTTTATTTTATTTCATTAATGTGTGTATGTTATGCCATGGCTGTTTGTCACTCAGTGTTGTGTGTTTATCACTTAGTGTTGTATGTCTATCTATGTGTCTATGTGATATCACTACCTCTTCACCACCACGTGTTTATCTAGGCTTTGTAGTTTGTTTGTTTTCTATTTACAGTTTTTTAAGTTAAGCATCTTTCCAGCTATGTCATGACATCACTCACACTATTTGCGCAAAGGGGTAGTTGTAAAGACTAGCCCCCAGCCCCCACATTGGGTCAAGTGCTGGTAACCTCTGACCCTATCCAATGACAATATCAGCAGACATCACCCCCAATGTTCTCCTTTTGTATCACCACTTTTTCAGGCTTGTATAAATAAATGTTTTTATGTAATACCACCCCCTGGAACTCCCACATGGTATAATGAATTATTTATGCACACTACCCCAGACACTGGATTCATGTTCATGTGTAATGTAACTAAAATTTATGTAAACAATGTTACTTGGACTCTACATGCAAATGAATGAAAGCAATTAAAGTACAACATTTAGCTAACACATTAGGCCATGCAGCTCTGGTTCTCAGATCAGAAGGAAATACAATTACCCATGTCCTAACAGAAGTAGAATATACCATGAAACATTCTTTTTGGGGAAAGTCTATTTGGGTGGTCACCCACTGCTACAGGGGTGTTCAATCTTCTAATACATTCCATTGTTATCATTTTAATCATTCAATGTATTTTAATAGCTGCTGTTATCTGGATTGCATGTTGGGCAAAGAGAGCGATACGAGCCTTGCAGGCCAGGGCTATTCATGCTCCATTGACACGAAGGACATAGGCTCTCTGACTGAGAATTGAGCTCCCTCACAGCCAGACAAGTCAATGATCCTTAAAACCTAAAAGCCTCAAGCAGTCCAGAAACAAAATTATGTCACCATAAAATTATGCCACCATATTGCAAAATGGTGACAAGGCGGGGACTGTTGCGATTTAATTGTATGTAATATACTATGAGAATTAATATACTGGAACCAATGACCATATTTGAAAATGCATGTAACTATTGTACCAAAGCTCTGAATTCTCTGTACTGATCCAGTAGGCAGGATCTCTAGAAATAGCCAGGTAGGCTGTGTGGGAAATAATCTCACATGACTTTCACAAACTCCCAACCACATCATCATGTCTTGCAAGACCAGTGATTTACATCATATTGCTGACCAACCGCACCCAGCCTGGAACAAAGCACTGACAAAGACTAAAACAAAGGGGCTTGATGAGAGGGTGCTTGAACACCCCTGAAGAATATCTCCTTCACGCCTGGAGGGGAAGGAGGAGATGTTTCTGCTCAGGGAGTTGCCAACTGACAAGCAGAAGCCATTCAAGCGGCCATCACCCTTTTTGCACCAGCACAGATGATAAAGGCATATCTACTCCCTGCCTGAAGGGAGGGAAAAAGATGTCCTGTTATCAAGTGCCCACCCTGACTAACAAACAAACTGGGAATGTGACCATTAGCACCCAGGCTCCAGATGGATGGGAAAGGGAGATGACAGCCAGACTCTGTAAGATGAATACCAGCAAGCACATTGCACAATCAAGCACCCTGGAATATGCATACTGAAGAACATCTTCTCCCCAAAACACTATAAAAGACTGAAGCAGAGACCAGAACGTTGTCTCAGCGCTTGGCATCTAACTTGGTGTTCGTGGGCTGTTGACCCTTTCCGGGACCCCTCCATAGGGGGTCCTACAACCCTATCTCCTGCTCCTGACAGATGACATCCACCGTTTTGAGCTTTCAAGACATGTAAGACTGACTTTGGGTGTGGGATATTTTATAGCTAGGTAACTGCTGCTGGATCATTACAGACTGGGCTTTATAAATGTGTGAACAACTAAATAAATCTATAACTATGATTTAAGATCCCTTCTATGTGAATCTCTCATATGTGCAAACCAGGGTGTGTGGGTCCCCCGATCCAAAGAGAGCTAATTCCCTAAATCCTAACACTTCTCCCAAGAAAAAGGGCCTTTTCACACAGGTCGTTGTGCGTGGGGGAATGCGTGAGCGGTGTGGTGGGTAGGCGGTGTGTGGGGGTGTTTCCACGGACCTCCACCCGTCTCCACGCACAGAGTATCCGCCATTGGCACCCGCTGCTCTGTGCATGGGTAGTGGGGGGAGGTAGGTGGGTGGGGGGAGTGCACACGCACCCCCACCCACCAGCCAAAGCATTCCCATGCACACCTCCCCATCTCCCCTGCACCCGCCATGGCAATCGCACAGACCTCCCCCCCCACACACACACTCTCACGTGAGTGAGGGGGGCACCTGTGCGAAAAGGCCCTAAGAGATTGGCCACTGTCAGAGATAGGATGCTAGACTTAATAGGCCAGTAATCTGACACAGTATAGCGCTACACTTTAAGTTCTTAGCTAACTAGAAATTAATGGATATTGATATTTGCAATAGAAAGAAGTCACACACTCTATCCAACTGTGTTTATCCAAAAGACACCATGACTTCCTGCAAAAGGGGTGGGCTAGATTTAGGTAAACTGTTTCCTCTTTCACACTTTCACATTTTAACAGATTTTCTGCTATGTCTTTGGTATCCTACATTTCTCCCTCTTTCTGCCAATAAAGTTACATTTTCTAAACTTTGCATTTGTAAACACTTCCTAGCAATGCTGGTCAGCAGGGACTACATCTTGATTTAAATGAAAGAACCCTCTTCTGTCCTGTAAGATTAAAAGCATCATATTGTATGTTCCCCATTCAGGTACATCAATTTCAAAATGAATAGGTCTACCAAAGACTTGTCCACATAAATGTTGTGGACATTTGTTGGATGACAAGCTTTAAATGATTTTGAATGTACATTTCCTAACACACAGAAATCATTTTTTCCCCATTTCTAATGTACACGGATCCTTTTGGAGTGCATTCACATCATAATAGAAAACAATAAAAAGTCAGATGTTAGATTTTTATTTTTTTTCTTAAAACTATCAGTAAAAGAGGATTTCACAAAGTGTACAAAAGTTGTGTGAACCCACACTAGAAGTTGAATATCAAAATTAGAAGGTAAAAATGCAGACAAACATTTCTCAGCCAGCTACATTTCCCTGTCATGAACCCATTGCCATTCTATACATGAATCTTCGCAACTGGCTCAAGCAGCAAGAAGAGCAGGCTTCTGCACAACATGTCTTGTAAGTATTTTCAGCAAAAGCTAATTTGAATCTGTCACTTGTGATTTTTAAACTTATAATAGGTTAAAAAGTGTGTTTTCTGACAGATGCGGGACTGGCCACCCCGTGTCCACCCATGTTCTGGCCCCTGCTGGGTCCATCTTAAACGCACCCAGCGGCAGCCACAGCCCGCAGTCGGACCATACAGTGCCCCCCTCCCCCACACCATAGAGTTGCACATGTATTACCCGACACTCTAGGCTGCCGCCTACAACTCTATGGAAACCCCCGTCTGAGAGTGGAGCCGCAGCAGCCATCTGCAAGCCGACGGACCACAGCTCCGTCTTAGGCTGGTGCCCCAGATTTGGTCGGCCTGTTCCAGTCAGTGCTCCTGGAAGTTCCAGAACACCACAAGTGTAGCCTGTTCCACCTCACCATCTGGCATCCTGCCTTTAGACAAATGGGTTCCCACTCGAAGTCCGCCAGGTTGCCCGGGTGGCAACGATGGGGAGAGCGTTCTCGGTGGCCACTCCCAGACTGTGGAACTCCCCCCCGACGGAGGCCCACCTGGCCCCGGACCTCCCCTCTTTCTGTAGACAGTGTAAGAGCTGGCTGTTCTGCCGGGCCTTTGGAGAAGGAGACGGGTAGGCTGGGGTGGTGCGGGGAGGGGGAATTCAGCCCTTTAAGTTCTTTTCAATTTTTAAAATATTTTTAATGATATTTTACTGTATTTTTATTGTTGATGTGTTTTGTAAGCCACACCAAGCTGCTCTTGAGCAGGAGGTGGCAGGGTAAAAAATAGTAAAATAAATAAATAAAATACATTTCGGGGTGAGTTGGAGCAGAACTGGGGCTGCGGTTGGTTTACACCCAAAGAAAAAGCAGAGGAGGAGAGCTTTGAAAACAAAGTTTGTAAATATTAGAGAAGCCAGTACAGGTTGATTTAAAACTGCTGTATAAAGTAAAATACTAATCTGTCTAACATCTTGGATTGAAAAACTAATTTAATGGCAAATTGGAAGTGTGGTAATATGGAAAATAATTGCATGACACACAAGAGACCCTAGAATTCTCTGGCTGAATGTATTTGAAGGTTGCCTTACCAAGAATATAAAAGCTAATACTGCTCCCCCCCACCCCACCCCCTTCTCCCAATAGCATTTAGGTAACCTATAGTAGCCTAGAACCCCGATCCTAGAGGAAAAGCAACCTATGTTGGCTTCCCCCTTGGGTCAAGTATTGTCTGAAGGTGTTTGCCACACTAGCAAACCCAGGCACAACAACCCCTGACATCTAGGTTTTGTTTGAATGGACTCTTAAGATTTAAGCTGCAGCATATACTAGTTTTGAAAGCAAAGTTGTGAGGTTCTTCTACAACTTCATGCTCAATGCTGGAACAATCACAATAGTTCCCTCAGCAATCATGAAACTTTTAAAAATGCTCTCTTATGCTTTCCTTTTTCATAGGAATAAGCAAGATTTTTGTAAGGCTTTAATCATCACATCAAGGACTTTGAAGTGATAACTGGTTGATCCTCAAAAACAACATTTTGCCAATTTTTTTTTAAAAAAACTTCATTTATTAAATGAAAGTGTCGTGATTCTCAGACTAAACCTTCCATAATAAACCAAATTAATTGGTAGTTTCATTCAGAAAGCTCTCTGAAGCTTTTAACACAAGCTTCAATCTGGTTTACGCATGGCCAAAGGGCACAGAGCATAGAAAAACAAAGCTTGGGAAAGACAGTTAACAGATATATTCACTGAAAGAATGAATAAGGTTGTGGACTCAGTCTCCCCCCACCCTGCACTTACCAGGATACTGCCAAGGTGTCCTGCTGGATAAACATTTGGTGGAAATAGAGATCTAGTAAGCTAGAATCTAGTAAGTCCTAGGATGGGGTGCTACTAGATTCGTCTCTCACAGCTTAAAAAGTCAGCCACTGGATTGAAAAGCATCGAATTAGTAGTAGTTGTTTTTTTGTCAACAATCAATTCTTTTTCCAAGGATTAATCCCCATCATGGGATCTTTCTGAGCTGAAGAAAGAGCATCCGCTCCTCCTAATAGCAGCACCACAATAGCCCTGAGCCTTATGGGAAGGACGACATACACATTCAAGTAAATAAAGGAAGGAAAAAGACCCCTCCTTATTTCCACGAATATAGAGATGTTGTTTGATGTAAACATACACAAATGCAAACTGAAAAACAGCCCACTGCTTAAATTTGAGGCTGGGTTGAAAAAAATAAAAATAAAATAAAGGTTTGGATGCAAAACTTTCCCATGGCTATAAGAAATAATACGCCCCATTCAGAGCCCTGAAAGAATGATGCACAATATTTCCAGAAAGCACAGAATGAAAACGATGCAGGAGGTTTATGCTTAAAGAAATTCTTCCCTGCACAGCCTAAACTGCAAATTTTGAAGATTTCAAGGCATAGAAGCTTTCCTCAGACCAAGGTGGAGGTGGATAAATGGCTACGGAAAGGGGGTAGGAGAAGCACACAAGATTTAACAAAACAAAAAAGAAAAAATACTATGAAATTAATTGACAAAAAAACCTACACTGTATTACAAAGATTGCTTTACAGATTCATTCCAAATCCAACACTTAAAAACTATGAAACACAAGTTTCATATGCCCTCGTTGGGGTGGGAGGCGAGTTAAATTGGTCCGCCCCTGGAGACTAACGGATCCAATTGGTTTCCAGAACACACTGTGAGATTTACCCACTGACCTTGATGGCTACTCTGTCAATGACCTGGTTGCTTTGTGGAATGACATCCTGACCATAGCCACTGACACAGTTGCACCCATGTGTCCCTCTGACCATTGTGATGGCATAGGTCCCTGTGGTATATGGGAGACCCGAAGTGGGAGGGTAGGCGATTAGAACACAGGTGATTCTTGACTTGCACTGAAGCTGACCAATTGTGGCATAGATCAATTTTGAGAGACTATGCCATGACTGTGATGCCGGTGAAGAAAGCTTTCTTCTCCACTATCATAGCGTCAGCAAAGTCTCATCCAGCAGAGCTGTTCTGGGTGGTAAATGGCCTGATAAATCTGTTCAGTTTCTCCTGCGAACCAGTCACCTAGTGCCTGCTGTGACATTTTTTTAAGATTACTTTGCAGATAAAATCTCTTATATTCACCACAACTTGGGTGCTGTTACTTTAACTGCAGAGTCAGAGTTTGGGGTTGTGAAAACTCAGCCTTGTCCTGTTTGTTTGAATCAGTTTCAATTAGTGTCACTCACCGATGTGGAGAATGTACTTGGAGCAGTGCAGGTGACTAGTTGTGTATTAGATTCTTGCCCGTCCTGGTTGGTAAAAAGCCAGTTATGAGATATTTGGGCCATTGTTGGCTGGGGTAGTCAATGCCTCCCTTTGGAAGGGTAGGTTGTTAGATACCCTCAAAATTGCAGTTGTCCAGACCCTACTTAAGAAACCATCTTTTGCCACTGACTCCCTGACCAGCTGCTATTAATTATTATTAATAATAATATTATAAGCATTTATATAGCGTAAGCAATGTACCTGGAGCTTTACAGAGAATAAAATAGACACGGTCCCTGCCCGAGAGTTTATAATCTAAAGACAGGGGGAGGGGAGACAGGGAAGGGGGAACAGAGGGAGAGACAAGGGATGCAACATTCATGAGGATGCGAGAACTCAGGTACACGTTCTTCATTTGGTTACAGTAAATTAGGAGTTTGCAGGTAACAGGTGGGGGATAATCCTGGGAGGGGATGATTAGCAGGAGTTAGGAAAAGCGGAGCAGAAAAGGTGGGTTTTGAGGAGGGATTTGAAGGTGTGGAAGGTGGGGGCAAGGCGGACGAGGGCAGGGAGGGAGTTCCAGGTATGCGGGGCAGCAAGAGAGAAGGGACAAAGGCGATTGGAGGAGCAGGGGAGGTGTGGGAAGGTGAGGGAGGGGATGGAAGAGGAGCGGAGTACTCGAACAGGGGTTCGGAGGGAGATCAGGGCAGAGAGGTGGGGGGGAGGAAGGTTGTGAAGGGCTTTGTAGGTGAAGATGAGGAGCTTGTGCAGAATACGCTCAGGAAGGGGGAACCAGTGGAGGGAGGGGAGGAGAGGAGAGGCTGCACATGGTCAAAGCAACAGGCTAGGTGGATGATCCTGGCAGCAGAGTTTTGAACAGAGATGAGGGAAGAAAGTGAGAGCGGGAAAGGCCAGCGAGGAGGAGGTTACAATAGTCAAGGCATGAGATGACTAGGACATGGGTGAGAGTTTAAGCAGAGGAGACAGACAGAAAAGGGCGAATCTTAGCAACATTGTGGAGGGAGACGCAGCAGGATTTGGCTACAGAGTCAATGTAGGGTTTGAAGGTGAGGTGCAAGTCAAAGTTGAAGCCCAAGCTATGGGCTTAGGGGACAGGGAAGATGGAGACCCTGTCAATTGCCACTGACAGGGAAGAGGGAGTGAGGAAGGATTGGGAGGGAAGATAAGGAGTTCAGTTTTCGCCATGTTCAGTTTGAGTTGGCATTGAGACATCCAGGCGGAGATATCGGAGAGACAGTTGGTGAGACGAGCTTGAACACAGGGGGAGAGGAAAGGAGTGGAGAGATAGAGTTGAGAGTCATCAGCGTATAGGTGGTATTGGAAACCATGGGAGGCAATGAGTTTGCCTACGGATTGGGTGTCGATAAAGAAGAGGAGAGGGCCAAGGACAGAGCCTTGGGGAACCCCGACCGAGAGTGGTAGGAAGGAGGAGGGGGAGGAGTTAGGAAGAGATACAATGAAGGAGCAGTCAGAAAAGTAGGAGGAGAACCAGTTGAGGACAGAGTCCCAGAATCCAAGGGAGTGAAGCAATTCAAGCAGGAGAGAGTGGTCAACAGTGTCGAAGGCAGCAGAGAGATCAAGGAGGACAAGAAATAGAGTAAAGGCGGTTGGATTTAGCCACAAAAAGATCGTTGGTGATCTTAGAAAGAGCAGTATCAGTGGAGGGAAGGGGGCGGAAGCCAGATTGGAGGGGGTCAAGGGAGGAATTGGTGGAGAGGAGGTTGAGACAATGGGAATAGACAACCCAATCAAGGAGCTTGGAAGCAAAAGGGAGGAGCGAGACAGGACGGTAATTAGAGGGTTCAGAGGGACCCAGAGTGAACTTTTTGAGGATGGGAGAGACAGTGGCATGTTTAAAGGCAGAGGGGAAGCAGTCGGAAGAGAGGGAGAGGCTGATGATATGCAGGAGGGGAGGGGCGACAGTGGCAGCAATGGAGGTCAAGAGGCAGGAAGGAATGGGGTCCAGGGGGCAAGTGGAGGGGTTGGAGGAGGAGAGCAGGGAGGAGATTTCCTCAAGGGAAGCAGGAGGGCAGGAGAGAGGTGGGGGGGAGAAGAGAGAACGGGGGAGTGGTAGGGGGAGGGAAGGTGGAAGCGATTTCCAGGCTGATCTTTTCAATCTTAGAGATGAAGAAGAGAGCAAGATCCTGAGCAGAGAGAGAAGAGGGAGGAGGACGGGGGTGTTGTGGAAAAGAGGCGGCGAGTGTCCCGGGAGCAGGACTCAATGTGTGAGGTATAGTACTGCTATCTAGCAAAGGAGATAGAGTTGAGCTATGAGAGGCAGAATCTGAAGTGAAGAAAGTCAGCGTGGTAGTGGGATTTGTGCCAGAGGCGTTCAGCAGCCCGGGTGCAGAATCAGAGATGGTGAATGGTGGGGGTGAGCCAAGGGCGAGGGTTATGGGAGCGAGCCGGGTGGGAGGAGAGGGGTGCAAGGAAGTCGAGGGTGGAGGCGAGAGAGGAATTGAAGGCGGAGATGGCAGAATCGGGGGAGGAGAAGACTGAGGGGAGAAGAGGAGAGAGGGAGGAGGCAAAGTCCTGTGGCACAATGGCCTGCAGATCACGACATTTTAATTTTTATTATATATATAATTTATTTTACATTTTTATTCGGGCTTTATGTCCCTTGTATAGGTATAAATGTATGCCTGACTAGGCCAATTTGATCATATAAGTTTGCTGGTTAGGTATTGTTGTGTGTTTGCAATGACCTGTTGGTCTCGCAATAAAATGTTATTATTATTATTACATATGTATGCATAAATCATTGCATTACACATGCACTAAGTTTAACCCATTATTAATTATGAACATCTGTTTTAAGATTTTGGTAACATGCATTTGGATTCTCGTCATAGGTCCTTTGACATGAGCAACTCTCAGTTACAAATCTGAACTGTGTCAGGAGGACAGCCTTGCATATGGTTCAGAGTTAATTCTTTTTGAAGGCTCAGAATGGAATGGACAGTGACTTATCACACAGAGGTTGCACTAATAGCTTGCCAGATGTTAAAGGGACTACATAATTGTATTCTTGCATTTTTAACTTCCCTGGTGCATGAATAAATACACTAAGGTTTGTGATGAGTGATAAACATGTAGTTGATCCGCTGTGCCATTACCCTGCAGCAATTGTTGATTTTTGTCCCTGAACCACACTTTGGACACTCCTGCTGTACTGCCTGGTAATTACAGTAGAAGCCTTCATAGCAGATAATCCCCTAGGACTAAGTAGTATGGAGTAAAGATATGCTAGAGATGTTGGCAAATTCTATAAAATAAAAATTTCACACTCAGGTTATATTTACGAACACATATTTCATTTGAAGCAAATCACTACCAATATCACTTTTTAAGCATGGATTTTAAAATAAAAAACCATGAAAATTCCAATAAATATCTAACCAAAAATAAATGAATAAATAAAACTGACTTCCTTTTTAGACAATTTCTGTGTCTTCACATTTTCCCCTTACGTACCATAGCACTGACATCAAAATGCCAGATCAGGTCTCAATATAGGCCTGTGTACAGAAAACTTCACTACCAAAAATGTATTTCTTCTACACCTCCCTTCTTTTTATACTCCTTCTACCATTGTATTAAATAAAAAACATTTATTGATATGTTTTTCATATAAATATATTTGTAGACAAATCCTTTGTATGGATTAAATAGGTGTTAAAATCTATATTTCTGTATGGGTGGGGTGCGTGTGTCATAGAGGCCGTTTTTAAATGGGCTGCAGTGCGTGGGGGTGTGGGCCAATGGGTGGGGGAGGCCGCTGTTACACGAGCGCACACCTATCTCCATTCATCTCCACGCACGGAGCAACCGCCGTTTTCGCCAGTTGCTCCATTCGCGGGTGATAGGTGGCGGCACATGGAGATGGCTATAGTGCGGGAGCATGCACGAACCCCCACTCACCTGCCCTGCTGGTCACACGGATGGTACCCACACATGCCCATGCAGTGGATCTGCGTGAGCCCATCTCATGTAAAAAAGACCAGAGTGAGTCACCTAGGAAAACACCTGCTGCATGCCCATGCAGTGCAACTACAATGAGAATTAGCACACCACTACAGAAAAACATTTGCAAAAGTTTACAGGGCTAAATAGCCTCATTTTAAAGAGGCACTTTTCTCTTTATTTTTTTTTCTGTAGATGCAATTGCATAAAATTATGAGCTGAGAATGGAGGACCAAAGGTTATAGGACAAGGGAACAAAAAATGGCTTGTGGTCCATAATCCTGGGGTCAGACACTTTTTCTGCTCCCCAGCATAAATTCCTTCATTGCAGAATAGATACCTCTGGCATGAATGTGCCCGTCTACAGAGAACTGCCAAGAAATGGGCACACACATATTATGCCCCCATCCCCTTATATATGTTCCCGTCTAAACAAGAATCCTTCAAATAGCTTATTAAGCTATATTTAAGTTAATTCTGCACTCCTGTTATGCAAAGTAATGGACCAGAGGTTTTGTTTCTAAATATATGCTTCCTTTCCTCCCTTAAACAGAGTGCTCTAACTCTCATTATGTAACATTGTTACTTTCTAGTAGATATGTACAATTGTTTGTTAAATAACAATGAAAATACAATGAGGATTTTGTACATGTAATTTAATCATTTGCAGTTTCTGTAACACTCATTTCATTATCATCAATCTGTTTAAGAGCAGAGATGCGCTTTAGGCTTATAACAACCTCTGCACTCCACAAAGAGACTCTGTGCGTCCCCCTAGTCCATAAGGACTGCAAACTTTAGATCAATGTGTGCAAGTCTAATTCTCTTAGAAAATTGTAGACATCCATTCCATTGATAAATAAAGCGTATCAATTCCATACACTACTTAACTATGTTTCCAGTTAGTAGGGGAAAGACTTTGACCTACATCAGAGTTTAGATAAAAATAATATACTCCACAGCTGTGACCCACAGGACACTGCAATTCTTTCAGTTCTTCTATCCATTAGCAGTAAATTACAGTAAATTCAAAATATTGATCTGTGAACCCCTATATGGAGGGGGAAAGGTGCCATTGCCTTTTATTGCTTGTTTCTGGGTCCAATTCCAAGGAATCAATAAGTGCTACAATGTTCATAAGCTACTAAATAGATAGCTAATGTGGATATGGGGCAGCTTTTAGATCCATAGTAAATCTGCTTTATCTTTCAACAATAGCTGCAAGATTTTCAAATATTCAGACTTGTTCGTAGAGCTTTTTTCACAGCTGTTTTTTTTTTTTAAAATGTTCCACAAAAATCTTTCTAAAATAAATACCAACAGTGGTGTTTCTTTAGTATAATGTGAAGAAATACATAAATTGAATTTTCATCTACAGTTTTGCAACTCTAACCCCTGCAGAGAGAACAAAAGTCTAATACTGCTGTCAAAATACCCTCCCTAGTTGCTTATATCACCACTCCCAGAGAGACACACAATAAGCTGGTGGTTTGATTGCAATTCTCTTCCCTATCGTCTTACCTGGTACACAGGGTTAGGACTTATTTGGGAATGAAGAACACTAATGACAATTTTATTGTGGAGAACAATATTGTGGAGAACAATTTTATTACTGAGAACGCCTCTCTGCATGCCCTCGCTGTATGAACTTGACAGGCAGATATTATCTGCAAGAGGGCACTCCCGGCAGATCACAAAGGGAAGTAAGATAGAATGCAGTCTTTCAGATAAGTGGGACTCGAGCTATTTAGAACGGACCAGTGCAAACTCTGGAGCACCAGTGTAATGTGCTCCCAGCAACTCATCACCCCAACAACGCAGGACACCCCATTTTGCACCATCTGCAGTTTCCTAACAATTATCAAAAGCAGCCCCACACACAGTGCATTGCAGTACACTAGCCTTGAGCTTATGAAGGCACAGAGGATGGTGGCAAAGTCTGAATCTGAAAGGAAGAGTCACACTTACCCTCCAACAGTATTTTTGCCCAATATAGTAATGGATTTTATTATCTTGTACCACCTTCCCAGCAATGTAAAATCTGTACTGGGTCGAGCAGACAAAGGGGGTAATTAGCACCTCATTAATCTATCCAGAAAGCTGCAACTGCTAGATTAACAGCCCCAGCTACTTCACTGCTGGTAGGTGGAGTACCTGTCAGTTTCTCACTTTAACAAGCTTGGGATAAGCACTGCTATCAAAAAAGTTGGTTACACGTAGGGAGGAGGAAGCTGTGCACTTGGGATCAACATGAAAACTAAAAAAGGTAGGAGGAATATGAGTAGATTTGTGAGCAATTTGTTAATATGCTGAAAGGGACTGCATCCATCTCTGATCATCTGAGTGCCTTTAAAACGAAACTTTAGAGGGAAAGTGAGAGTTTGAGTTTTGAGAGTTTTGACTTTTAACAGGCTCAGTTTTAACTCGAACCATCAGTCCTGCTCATACATATGCTTTCAAAGAGCCTCTCAAACAGGCATCTTTTTTTTCAGCTCAGCCTCAGAGTTAGTCAGTGGACATTTTCATAAACACATGCAAATTTATTCAAGTTACAGGTGAAGAACTGTACCGATTTTCCTCTGCCAAATTTCCTCACTCACCGCTCTGCTGTCTGCCTGTCCTGTTTGTTGTTGCAGGGGCTAGGAGCCCTTTCCTGGGCTCACCCCTCCTCTGGCAGTTCCAGCTGCCCACCCTGAGGCCCAGGCCCCAGGTGACACTCTGCCCCTCCTCCCCTATGGGAGAAGAGGGGGGCAGGCGGTTAGAGCAACGGTGGCATCACTCGCGTGCTGAAGTTGACCCATTGCGGCATAGAGTCTGGTTGCGTACCTATGCTGTGGCGGTACAGGCAGCAAAGAAAGTTTTCTTTGCTGCCCTCGTTGTGTCCGCTAAGTCCCGCCTGGCGGAGCTTTTCCGAATGGTGAGGGGACTAGTCAGTCTGGCCTCCCTCCGCCTGGATTTAGCGTCATCAAATGCCTGCCGTGATTTGTTTGTGGACTCTTTTGCAGATAAAATCACTCAGTTCCACAACAGTTTTGACGCAACATTTTTAGCAGCGGGTGAGCCAGAGGCAGCAGAAGCTCCATCTTGTCCTGTTTTGTGGGATGAATTTCAGGATGTCGCCCTCAGATGCGGGGGGTACTCTTGAGGCTGTTCGAGCCACTTATTGTGAACTAGATCCATGCCCATCCTGGTTGGTCAAGGCCAGCCGGGAGACATTAGGGCCGTTGCTGGCGGGGATTGTCAATGCCTCCCTTGCGGAGGGCAGGGTGCCAGACTGTCTCAAGGGGCTGTGGCGCGGCCCCTGCTCAAGAAGCTAACATGGACGTTGGCGTCCTGGCCAGCTATTGACCGGTCTTTAACCTTTTTAGGGAAGGTTATTGAATGGGTGGTGACACGGCAGCTGCAGGAGCATCAAGACCAGTTTAATTTTCTCGATCCCTCACAGTCCAGCTTTTATCTGGGATATGGCATGGAGACTGTGCTTGTGGCCTTGGTCAGTGACCTCTCCCGTGAGTTGGACCGGGGTCATTCGACCCTGTTAGATCTCTCGGCTGCATTTGATACCATTGATCATGAGTTGTTGGGTGATTTGGCTGCGGGACTGGGCAGGGATTGGCGAGAGAGTTCTTGAATGGTTCTGCTCTTTCCTGGCTGGGAGAACCCAATGTGTGTTCGTGGGTGATTTTTCATCTTCTCCCCGGGGTCTCATGTATGGAGTCCCCTGCAGGGTTCTATCCTGTCCCCTTCTCTTGTTCAATGTGTATATGCAGCCTTTGGGAGAGGTTGCTAGGGAGTTTGGCGTATGGTGTCATCAATATGCTGATGACACCCAGCTATATCTCTCTCTTTCATCCGACTCGGTGCTTACCCGGTGTTTGACAGCTGTGGGTGAGCCGTCTGAAGTTTAATCCCGACAAGGCGGAGGTGATGGTTGTGGGGAAGGCCAGGGGAGTGTTGGCCCCCATCATTGATGGGGTTCATCCTGCCCTGTTATCTCAGGTTTGGAGTCTGGGGGTGCTCCTGGACCCGCAGCTCCGCCTGGATGTCCAGGTGGCAGTTGTGGCGAAGGGGGCATTTCGCCAATTGCATCTGGTGCGTTGGCTTCGGCCGTATGTCTCAGACTCTGATCTGGCCACGATCATCCATGCTTTTATTACTTCTAGACTGGATTACTGTAACGCACTTTGTGTGGGGCTACCCTTGTTGCTGGTTCAGAGTCTGCAGCTTGGTGCAGAACGCAGTGGCTCGTCTCCTAACAGAGATGGGCTGATGCGAGCACATTACACCGGTGCTTCGCTCTCTGCCCTGGCTACCGATAGTCTTCTGGGTCAAACTCAAGGTGTTGGTGCTGACCTTTAAAGTCCTAAAGGGCCTGGGCCCAGCCTATCTGCAGGACTGCTTCATCCACCGGATCCTGGATTGGCCCCTGCGGTCGCCCGGGGACGCCCTCCTTGAGGTCCCCCAGGTTTCTCGGGTGTCGACCTTGTGGAGGGCATTGTCTGTGGCTGCGCCGCGGCTGTGGAACTCCCTCCAGCCAGAGGTCCACCTGACCACCGACCTCCCCTCTTTCCGTAGACAATGTAAGACATGGTTGTTCTGCTGTGCCTTTCCCGAGGGAGATGGGCTGGGTGGGTTGGGTTAGGGTGGGGTAGGGGGTAATTTGTTTTATTGTGGGGTTTTTTACTGTATTATTATTGTTTTTTAATCTGTTTTAATATGTTAGCCACCTCGAGATACTTTTAGCAGCAGGGGGTGGCATACAAATTTTATAACAAATAAAATAAATACATTTTGGAGGGTATGGTTGTAGCCTTCTCACAAACTGGAGTTGAAAAAAAGCACTTCTGGCTACCACTGCAACCTGATATTCCAGATGCAGCAATGGATCCACGAGCACCTCACCGCTGCAAACCTGAGTGACCAAAGGAGGCTGGACCCCACCAATGACAGCTGTCCCTATGCCCTCAGGGTCACCACTTCAGTCTTGTCTAGGTTCATTTTCAATTTAGTTCGCCCCCACCTAGTCCCCAATGGCAGCTGGGCATCGGAGGAATCCCTGAGACTGCAGGAGCTGGGTCAGATGAAAAAGATAGAGTTGGTTATCAACTGCACACTGATGGCACTCCACTCCAAATCTCTGTACAATCTCGCACAAGGGCCTCAGATACACATTGAGCATTTCTTATGCATGTTGCAGGGCTGTATTGGTGCCCTAATGCAGGCCTGCACCATGAATAAGAAATGTTCCAAGTGTGGTTAAAGTGGGGTTAGCGTCATGTCTGAAAACACCAAGAGGCTGTTTTTATATCACTAGTTCAACCTTGGAAATGAATGGGATAAACAATTACATAAAGAAAATAAGCTATATCCATGCCTTGCATATGGATGAAAAACCCTTCTGCAGTGCCTCCTTTCCACTGGTAAATGGCAACATGAAAAAAACCCCAAAGCAATGGTGACTCCTCACAGCTTTGTTTTCCTGGAAAAGAATCTTAAGGGATATGAAACCATCTGAACTGTGTCCAAAGCTCCAAAAAGGTTTTCCCCATATTGTATCTAAACTTTCACCATCAATGTAGTCAAGTCAAGTTTATTTGCTTGTTCTGGCCATCAGTCATGACAAGTACAAAAATTAAATTCAATAACTATAAATCACAATATATATATATAACAAAAATATCACATTGAATCCAAAAGCACAAAAATATCAATTAATAATCAAAATATTTTCTACATAACCTTGCTGCAGAAAGGGCAAAGTGAGCAACTGCTTCAGTGACCAGCGTGCTTTTATCAGCAAGAAAATAAACCAGCAATCCTGAAGAAGATAAATATTGGACCGGATTTACCCTGAACCATAACTCAGATCTGGCCCGAAAATAAATTGGGCAAAAGAGTATGTAATGAGTAAGGTCCTAAGCCCCTTGCACAGCACATGGACACGTTCGTTCATCGTACGGTAGCCCGAGATATCTACCTTGTACAACCACTGAATCGAATGACTGAAATCTAAGGGCAGTAAAAGCCCGCCTCATGGCAAAATCCTTTAACTCAGTTAGATATTTGCCACCGGACATTGGAGGAAGAATATATTGATAACATGGAGATGTTCTCACCATCCTAACCTGTGCCCTTAGGGACTGAAGATCTATGTCCCTCAATCTTTTCTTAATCATTTGAATCCCTGTCTTAATTGGGAATTGTAGTATGAAGGAGAGAGAAAAACCCATCATATTAAGCTTATTATGAATATTATTGGCCCATGGGTAACCGTCATCTTCCAACTCAGTTTTCAAACTATCACTCGTCAAGGAGTCCAAAGGATTCAGAACCAATTTCAGCAGATAGGATAGAATAATTTTCCCAAATAAAACTCCAAGAGATGCTGTTCCCGTTTCTAGTTTAACCTGCGCTGCAGAGGTACCCAGTGGAACTGCCAGGAGCTTGCGTAAAAATTGACTCTGTATTGGTTCAAGCAAAGAGATTACAGCTGGAGTATAACCCCACACATTAACACCATAACAGAGTTTTGCAATTATCTTCTTTCCAAAAATCTCTAGAGCCGGGTTCACCAGATGTCCACCTTTATTTGTATAAAAATTTTAAATGGCTGCTGATGCTACTTGGGCTTCCAGCTTAATAGACTGGATATGCGGGATCCAAGAATTGTTATAAGCAAATACTATTCCCAGATATTTAAAGTTGCGCACTAGTTCAATTTGATTACCATTAAGGGATCATGAACTTGGCTTGAAGTTTCTGGTAAAAATCATAACTTTCGTTGTACTATCATTTATTATCAACTCCTGTTCTAGACTCTTTGAGCCAAAATCTGAGAGCAACCTTTTCAATCCCAGTTTGCAAGTATATAACAACAAGGTGTTGTCAGCATACATTAAGATAGAAAGACGACCATCAATGAGTGAAACAACTTAAAACCACAGCAGTAATTAACAGGTTCCAACAGAATGTATATGACTGGCAAAGGAAAAACATTTCACTAACACCAGGTGTACTCGTCTTTAATTTATTTGTTTTTAACTTGTAAGCCGCCCCGAGCTGCTGATGGCAGGATGGAGCAGATACTAAATATTGCAAGAAAGCAAAGAAAAGAAAGTCAATGGCTCAGCTCCCAATGACTCTAATGAGTGAATACTGCACCCACAGATTTCTCCTAAAGAATCCATTTGGCTTATCTATCTAACACTATTTCTGGTATTTTGTGGTAGAGTTCATATTTATTTTGTAAATTAACTTTCTACCAAACATTTTGCTACAGTCTCTGTTAACATACTATTTGAAGAAAGCAATTGATCTGTGTATCTGTTCCAGGGGTACTGAGGGACAATGAAATATGGCACTATCATAAATTTAAATGCAAATTAACTGGATAGTACAGCACTTTAAAGAACACACACAATATGCAATAAAAGTCAGTGGTTATGTACAACACGGATCAGATTTAAATAATCAATGTTTTATCATAGATGAAATATATATTATTGCAATGCTGAGCTTTATTATAGAGAATTCAAACTGAGTAAACAGTTTTCAGCTAGATTATTTTATCCTGACTACCATATGTTCAAAACTTTCTGGAGGTTTTAAAATGCTGCTGACTCCAGAGCAAGACAGCATTGTATTTTGAAATGACCCCTTGTGCATGACAGAACATATGGTCATATTGTGTATGAAGTCCTGCACAGCAGCAAGAACTGAAATGGATTTCAGAAATAATTATTCAGAAACATCACTGATGAATTAAGATAAACATTTCTTAAGAAGGATGTCCGTACAAGAGGCGTTCTCCTTACGTGAATTTTGAAACAATGTCCCACAATTGTGGGCAGCTCTATAGTAGGGGAAATCTATGCCCTGTGGGCCAAAAAATTTTCTTTGCCCCCTCTCCAATTCCTGGATCCAGACCATGGACCCCAAATTCCAATCCTGCAGCACTGAAAGGATAAGAACATAAGAAGTGCCATACTGGGTCAGACCAATGGTCCATCTAGCCCAGCATCCTGTCTCCGACAGTGGCCAATCACGGTGGCTTGGGAGAAGCACCCAACAGGTCACAATGGGGGATCCATTCCCTGTTGTTTTCCCCCAGCTCCCGTCATGTTCCCTGATCCTGTCTGGCTAATAGCTGCTAATGGACCTATCTTCCAGAAACTTGTCCAAACCTCTTTTAAACTCAGCTATAGTACTGGCCCTTACCACAGCCTCTGGCAGTAGATTCCACAACCCAATTATACGCTGAGTGAAAAAATATTTTCTTTTATTTGTTTTAAACTTGCCACCCATGAGTTTCATGGAGTGTCCCCTAGTTCTAGTACTAGCTGAGAGGGTAAATAACTGCTCCTTGTTTATTAGTTCCACACCACTCATGATTTTATAGACCTCTATCATATCTCCTCTCAGTCGTCTCTTCTCCAAACTGAAGAGCCCCAACCTACCAAGCCTCTCCTCATACGGGAGCCCTTCCATGCCCTTGATCATTTTTGTTGCCCTTCTCTGTACCTTTTCTAGTTCAGCTATGTCTTTTTTGAGATGGGGCGACCAGAACTGCACACAATATTCGAGGTGCGGTCGCACCATTGATTTGTATAGAGGCATTATGACATCCTCAGTTTTATTCTCTATCCCCTTCCGAATAATTCCTAACATTCTGTTTGCTTTTTTGACTGCTGCTGCGCACTGCGCTGTGGATTTCATTGTATTGTCCACAACCACCCCCAGATCCTTTTCCTGAGTGGTAACTCCTAGCTTAGTACCCAGCATTGTGTACGCATAGTTTGGATTATTTTTCCCTACGTGCATCACTTTGCACTTGTCCACATTAAATCTCATTTGCCATTTAGATGCCCAGGCACCCAGTGTCGTAAGATCCTGTTGCAGTTCCTCACAGTCTGCTCGTGTTTTAACTACCTTGAATAACTTGGTGTCGTCTGCAAATTTGATCACCTCACTCTTAACACCCTTTTCCAAATCATTAATGAATACATTAAACAGCACCGGTCCCAATACAGATCCCTGAGGCACACCACTTTTTACATCTCTCCATTGTGAAAACTGACCATTTAGTCCTACCCTTTGCTTTCTATCTTTTAACCAGTTTCTGATCCATAGTAAGACACTACCTCCTATCCCATGACTTTTTAATTTTCTCAAGAGTCTCTCATGAGGGACCTTATCAAATGCTTTCTGGAAATCCAGGTACACTATATCTACTGGGTCTCCCTTGTCCACATGCTTATTTACACCCTCAAAGAATTCCAACAGGTTAGTGAGGCATGACTTACCTTTACTAAATCCGTGTTGACTCTTCCCCATTAAGCCATGTTTGTCAACATGCCCTGTAATTCTGTCCTTAATGATGGTTTCCACCATTTTGCCCGGCACAGACGTCAAGCTTACTGGTCTGTAGTTTCCAGGATCGCCTCTGGATCCCTTTTTAAATATCGGGGTTACATTTGCCACCCTCCAGTCCTCGGGTACAGTGGCAGATTTTAGTGACAGGTTACAAATTACTAACAGTAGGTCTGCGATTTCATATTTGAGTTCCTTCAGAACTCTGGGGTGAATGCCATCTGGCCCTGGTGACTTGTTAGTATTCAGTTTGTCAATTTGCCCTAGAACATCCTCCAACGTCACATTGATTTGTAACAGCTCTTCCAATTCCTCGCCCACAAAGCAAGGATCCAGCGTGGGTACCTCCCCAAAATCCTCCGCAGTGAAGACCGACGCAAAGAACTCATTCAGCTTCTCTGCAATGTCCTTATCCTCCCTGAGCGCCCCTTTTACTCCCTTGTCATCTAATGGCCCAACTGACTCCCTAGCAGGCTTCTTGCTTCTGATGTATTTGAAAAAGTTCTTGTTGCTTGTTTTTGCCTCTTTAGCAAGCCTCCCTTCAAAATCTCTCTTGGCCTGCCTTATTAACACTTTACATTTATGTTGCCAGTGTTTATGCTCTTTTGTATTATTTTCATTGGGACTAGCCTTCCATTTCTTAAAGGATGCCTTTTTGGCTTTAATAGCCTCCTTCACCTCCCCATTTAACCACAGTGGAAGACATTTGGTTTTCCTGCTTCCTTTTTTAACTTGCGGGATGCATTTAATCTGGGCTTCCAGAAAGGTGCTCTTAAATGGTCTCCACGCCTCTTACAAACTTGTAGCCCTTGCAACTGGTCTTTTTAGTTTCTCTTTAACTAGTTTCCTCATTTTGTCATAGTCTCCCCTTTTAAAGTTAAATGCTACTGTTGTACTTTTGTTATCTTTCTCTCTACAAAAATGATGTCAAATGTAATCATATTATGATCGCTATTAACTAGTGGCTCTGCCACAGTTACTCCTTGCATCAGGTCCTGCATGCCACTCAGGACTAGATCTACAATAGCTCCTCCTCTCGTTGGTTCCAGAACCAGCTGTTCAAGGAAGCAGTCATTTACGGCATCCAGAAATTTGACCTTCACATCTCGCCCCAAGGAAACATTCCCCCAATCAAGTAATTGAAGTCACCCATTATTATTATGTTGCCGACTTTAGCAGTCTGTCTAATCTCTTTTAGCATTGCTTTATCAGTCTCTCCGTCCTGGTCAGAGGGACGATAGTATAGCCCTACTGCAATACTCTTCACCTTCATACCTGGAATTTCTATCCATAGTGATTCTAGGAAACAGTTTGCATCCTTTAAAATTTTAATTGTACTTGACTCAATGTTGTCTTTCACATATAGAGCCATCCCACCACTAACTATCTACTCTGTCATTCCAATATATTTTGTACCCTGGTATTATCTCATAGGTCTCATTGGTTATCCTCATTCCACCATGTCTCTGTGATGCCTATAATGTCTAGATCTTCATTTAGCGCCATACACTCTAATTCTCCCATCTTACTTTTTAGGCTTCTAGCATTTGCATATAGACATTTATGTGTATTCTTTTTATTCTTCTTACTGTGCACATTATAGTGGACTGTATCAGACACCCTGGAATTGTTATTTATCTGTTCTCCTGTGAATTCCACCTGAAGTACCTTAATTTTTATCCCTTTCTCAGTCTTAAGCTACTCTAAATCCCCCAAGTTAACATCATCATGCATAGATGCCACAGTCCGAACTGTGCACTCCACCAGTGCCTGTCATCAGCTTTCCCTCAGGATAAAAGATGCTCTATTGCATTTTTAATTTTTAGTGCCAGCAGCCGGGTTCCATTCTGGTTAAGGTGGAGTCCATCCCATCTGTATAGGCTCCCCCCTCCACAGAAGGTTGCCCAGTTCCTGAAAAATCTAAAGCCTTCTTCCTTGCACCATTGTCTCATCCACACATGGAGATGTTGGAGCTCCGTCTGCCTCTGAGATCCTGCCCATGGAACAGGCAGCACTTCCGAGAAGGTTCTGAACTTAAGTCTACTACCTAGAAGCCTAAATTTGGCCTCCTGAACCTCCGTCCTACATCTACCTATGTCATTGGTACCAACATGGACCACAACAACAGGTTCCTCCCCAGCACACTCTAGGATTCTATCTATGTGTCGTGTAAGGTCCACTACCTTCACACCAGGCAGGCAAGTTACCATGCGGTCCTCACGGCCACCAGGAACCCAGCTACCTACATTCTTAATAATTGAATCCCCAACTACCACAGTTGTCCTATTCCCACCCTTCTTGGCACATACCCCTGGAGAAATATCCTCGGTGCAAGAGGATAACACATCACCCGGAAGGCAGGTCCCAGCTACGGGATTGCTTCCTGCCATGTCACATTTGTGCTCTCCTCCCTGGAGACCTCGCCCCTTCAAACCAGCACGGGGACTGCCAGAGTGGAGGTGGAACTGTTCTACTATGTCCCTGAAGGACTCCTCTATATACCTCTCTGTCTGCCTCAGCTCGGTCACTCTAGCCACCAGAGAGCGTACATGTTCTCTGAGAGCTAGGAGCTCTTTGCACCAGGTGTACACATACAACCTCTCCCCAACAGGAAGATAATCATACATATGGCACTCGATGCAAAAGAATGGGTAGCCCCCATCCCGCTGCTGGTCTGCTGTCTGTATCTTGTTTAGTGAGATGTTAGGCTTACCCCTAGTTATGTATTTAACTACAAGGGACGGGAGCTAGGCGTAGGTGTATATGTGAATACAGTCGCTTACCTGTCTAGGGTGTTCCCTCCACAGCACCCTCTTACAGCAAACTCCTAGGCAAACTTCTCTGTTTCCTGTTCCCGTTCACTTGGCTCCTGGGCCGCCGGCTCCTGGGCCGCCAGCTCCTGGGCCGTTGCCTGTCTGCTCTTCTTATATACTCTGGTGGCCTGGCCCTCGAGTCAGCAGATTCTGCCCTTAAAACTGGGCCAGGAACTGCTTGAGGCACACCCAAGATACCCCGTAAGAACTTATTTTGTACAACTTCAAGTTTCATACAACATTTCTCGTCAAAAATCTGCCCCATATGTAATAATGCTTCCAACCTTAGCATTATAGATATTCAGAATTTCTGATACCGGTGCCTCAAGGGATCCCAGGGCAACCCTGGTAATCTCTCTTGAAGCTGCTACAGCTTTCCAAACCAACCCAGTTACATGCCTATCCCATTTTAAATTGTTGGTAAAGTTCATGCCCAGGTAAACATAATTGTTTACCTGAAGCAAAGACTCATCCCCGAACTTCCATGTTTATACCTTACGTTTCCCACCTACAACCATAACCTGGGATTTCCTAACATTCACCTGAAGCAAATTACTTTTACAATATTGTCTCAGCTTATCCAGCTGGAGCAGCATGCCTTTTCTAGTTTGTGACAATATAACTATATCATCGGCATACAATGATGCCGGAATTGACCTATTTTTAATTTTAGGAGGATGTCCTTCTTCCCCTTCCAAAAAGTCCATAAGATGGCTAAGGAAAATATTAAAGAGAGTAGGAGGCATAATGCCACCTTGCCTTACCCCCCTTTGTATGGGTATTGATTTAACAGAAGTAGCCCCAGGGGATACTCGAATACGAGAGGTCGTCAACCAAGGCCACAAGTGCAGTCTCCATGCCATATCCAGGGCGAAAACCTGACTGCGAGGAATTGAGAACGTTAATCCGGTCCAAATGTTCCTGCAACTGTCGAGCCACCACCCGCTCAATACCCTTCCCTAAAAAGGGAAGATTAGAGACCGGCCGATAGCTGGCCAGGACGCCAACGTCCAATGATGGTTTCTTGAGCAGGGGCCGCATCAGCGCCTCCTTAAGGCAGTCCAGCACCCTGTCCTCCCCCAGGGATGCGCTGACAATCCCTGCCAGCAACGGTCCTAATGTCTCCCGGCTGGCCTTGACCAGCCAGGACAGGCATGGGTCTAATTCACAATAAGTGGCTCGAACAGACCCCAGGGCATCCCCCGCATCTGAGGGTGACACATTCTGAAATTCATTCCACAAAACAGGACAAGGCGGGGATTCTACTGCCTCTGGTTCACCTACTGCTAAAAGTATTGCATCGAAGAACTCAGAGGGTGGTGCTCAGTGATTATTTTTCATCTTACCAAGGCCTCTCTTGTGGGGTTCCGCAGGGTTTTGTTTTGTCCCCTCTCCTGTTCAACGTGTGTATACAGCCACTCGGTGAGGTGATGAGAGGGTTCGGGGTGAGGTGTCATCAGTATGCGGATGGCACCCAACTGTATCTCTCATTTTCAACAGATCCAGGCCCGGCTGTCTCAGTGCTTACCTGGTGTTTGGCAGCTGTGGGGGATTGGATGAGGGCTAACCGACTGCGACTGAATCCTGACAAGACGGAGGGCATGGTAGTGGGTAAGGTCGGTGGAAGTGACAGCTCCCGTGATTGATGGGATCTGTCCTCCACTGACTTCCCAGGTACAAAACCTGGGGGGTGCTCCTCGATGTGCAGCTCCACCTGGATCTCCAGGTGGAGGCTGTGGCAAGGAGTGCCTTCCGCCAGTTACATCTGGTGCGGCGGCTTCGGTTGTTGGTTTTGGTTCCTGACCTGGCCACAATCATCCATGCTTTTATCACCTCTCGACTAGACTAATGCAATGCGCTCTATGTGGGGCTGCCTATGGTGACGGCTTGGAAGCTGCAGCTGGTGCAGAATGTGGCGGCCTGGCTCTTAGTGGGACTGGGCCGCCGGGAGCACATTATACCAGTGCTCCGGTCTCTGTACTGGTTGCCAATAGTCTTCTGGACTCGATTCAAAGTGTTGGTTTTGACCTATAAAGCGCTACACGGTCTGGGCCCTGTCTACCTGCAAGATCGCCTCACTCCCCGGGTCCTAGACCGGCCCCTGCGATCATCCAGGGGCGCCACTCTGGAGGCCCCCCGAGTTTTCTGGGGGGTCACGCACAATAGGGCGTTCTCGATGGCTGTGCTGCACCTTTGGAACTCTCTCCCGGTAGGGGCCCATCTGGCCCCGGATCTCCCAGATTTCCGAAAGAGTTATTAGACCTGGCTGTTTCGTCTGGCATTTGGCGAGGGTGAGGGATGGGTAAGGGGTGGGGTTGGTTTTTTCATTTCTTTTAATTGATGTTTTATGATATTTTATTGTGTTTATCTTTGGTGTTAGCTGCCCCGGGTTGCCTGTGGCAAGAGGGGCGGGGTATAATTTTTTAAAATAAATAAATAAATAAATAAGAACTGTGGTGGATCTGAGTGATTTTATCTGCAAAAAGGTAGACAAACAAATCATAGCGGGCATTCGATGACTCTAAATCCAGGCAGAGGGAGGCCAGACTGACCAGCCCCCTCACCACCCGGAAAAGCTCCGCCGGGCGTGACTTAGCAGACGCAATCAGAGCAGTAAAGAACACTTTCTTTGCTGCCCACACCACCACACCACAGTACGTAACCAGACTCTATGCCGTAATTGGTCAACTTCAGCACGCGAGTGATGCCACTGTCACTCTAACCACCGCCCTTCCCACTTCATCCGCCGCAGCTCCTCTGTATACCATGGGGACCTGCGTTGTCAGCGATTTGGGAGCGGACGCCTGGGAGCCACCCGGTCAATGGCCTCCACCAACACGGAATTCCACATGGTCACGAGGTCACCGAGTGAGCAGCCATCGAGATCAGAGGATACATCCCCTAGAGCTGTCTGGAGCCTTCTAGGTTCCATAAGCTGTTGGGGGTGAACCATCTTAATTGGTTCTGCACCCTCCCAGGGGCTGACATGTGCCAGGATACCTGCCCGGAGGAGATAATGATCCATCCATGACAAGGGTTCTGCTGACAACTCCCCCACTAACGGATCCCCTGCCTCAAGGCCTGTGCAAAACATCATGTCTAGGGTATGTCCCCCAATGTGCGTGGGGCTCACCATCCTCTGAGACAGGCCCATGGTTGCCATGACGGTCATGAACTCACGCTCTGCTCCTCCAAGACTGGAGTTGGCATGGATATTGAAATCCCCCAGGACTATCGCCGTGGAAGACCACAAGAGCACCCCTGACACCAGCTCAGTCAGTGCGGATAGGGAAGCTGCCATACAGGTGGGTGCCTGGTATATCAGCAGTATCCCTAAGTCTCCGGCCAAATCCAACACCAAATGCAGGCCCTCTATCCCCATGATGGTTTGCAGAGGAAATCTCCTCACATACAACGTATCTTTAAAAACAATGGCTACACCACCACCCCGGCCCCCCAGCCGAGGCTGATGCTGCATGGAGTACCCAGCCGGGACAAGGTCAGCCAATATAGGCCCCGACTCATTGTCCGGCCAGGTCTCCCTGATACATGCGAGGTCGGCTACCTGGTCCAGGATCATCTCCCGGACCACAGTTGACTTATTGGCCGTGGATCTTGCATTCAGCAGCAGTAACCCAAAGCCAGGGGCCCTCTGATCCCGAATCACCTCACCGCCTGCCTGGGGACTAGTGAGTGGGACAGGAATATAACATCTGTCCTGCTGCACAGTTCTAATTTGCCTCCCAGAGGGACCATAATTCCCCCGGCCAAAGATGACACCTATAGCTGAGGACCACCACCCCCGGTCCACCCCCAACCCACTCCCGGGGGCCGTCCTGCCAGCCTCCCAAGGGAGATCCCCAGCCACTACTACACCCCCTGCCCTCTTCTTGCATCGGAGGGCAGTTCCCTCTCCCCCAGGGGCTGAGCCCCTCCCTCACACCAAGGGGAGCTGCCCCTCCCCCCAACCCATTCCCTTTGCCCCTCCCCCCCAATACCCCCTTCCTCCCTATCCACCCGTTGCCCCCTCACACCGGACGACACCCCTCCCTCCATATGCCCCACCTCACACCTGGACGCATATGTTAGGACCTCCCCCCCCCGTAACCCAATCCCTACTCCCAACACCTCCTGGGTCCCAACGGTGATGTCAGTGGTGGGGCTGACAGCCCAGCTGGTGTCCCTGGCACCCAGCCCCCCCAGTGGTCTGGGGTTCCAGCGGTGACAGGACAGCGGCAGCGGTATGATGGTAATTCCACTCGTTAGGGTGTCCGCCTCCACCACCTCTGCCCGCTAACGCCCCACCAACGGCTCTTCGCCCTTTGGCAGCACCCTTCAGCTGCCATCCAGAGGGCACCGCCCTCAGGGCAGTCCCCCTTTATGGCGTTACCTGGGGGAGGAGAGGAGAATGACACAGCTGCAAGGGATGCAGGCAGTTTGTGCAGCCAGCTTTTGCAGGATCCCTGCCCAGCCCCCTCTTCATTATATTGATGATTGATGAAGCAATAGTAAATTTAGTTTAGACTTAAAGAAATAGAAAAGGGAGTTTTTGCCTAATATTTAGTGGAATGATAAAATAAGAAATGTTGCTATTGAATGAATGGAAAGGCATTAGCAAGCTGGGAAAGGTAAAGGCACCCAGAAACCACAAAACCTTCTATTCTTGCGGTGCCAGTTTAGATCACGACTGGTAGCTTCAAGCACGTCTTGCAACACCCCAGTGTGCGTGATCAGACAGGGATCCATATTTATTTTTCATCTTTGTAAGGATATTGATTTTATATTTTGATTTGAAAACATAAGCTTGTTTGACATCGCAGGGAGCTGCATGAGAAGCAGAGTTTAAGCCTTAGAAACACTGCCCAAATTACAGGGGAGCCAGGCAGGGTCTGGCCCACCTACCTTTTTTGACACCCCCTTAGTTTTAGAAGACTATGGGGAGGGGATTTCATTGAGGGCCCCCTACATTTTTCCTTATAATGTGAATCCTGCTTAGAAACCTGTGACCCAGGAAGAGATGCTTTTGAATGCCATCTTTCTTCGGTCTTCCTGAACCGGTACTGATGTTCAAACACGTGGGGAGCTGGTCTCTCTACTAACTAATGCCAAGGAAGGGTAACAATTTCTTTAGGCCAAGAACTAGACTTCGATTTGACAATACTTTTGACTTCTTCCAAGATTTAGTTATCACTATCCTGTTTTAAAACTACTTTGCTTACTTGCATATTTGGCTATTGGTGGTATGATTGTTTATGCTATGTTGATATTTCATGGGGAATATATCTTGAATAAGGGAATATAACTCATGCTCAGGTGTGGTTATTGTCTCTTGCAGCTCATAACTTAGCTGGGAACAATCAGTTTGAACCCAATAATTAGGCTAAAAGACCAAATTAAGTTATTAAGCCAAAGCTATGGTCTACAATGGCACAGATTCATGATCTGGCCTGTTCTCTTTGTTCCCTGGCTACCCATGGGAGAGTTCCCCATCTCTGCTCAATAGTCTGATTTTTCTTAGATGTAAATCTAAAAAAATACAAGAACTTGACTGTTCCGCAAAGAGTAGGAAGTACTTTAAAATAGTCCCTACATTTAACTGTGGAAAAACACTGGTAATAGTAACATGTCTAAAAATGGAAGAAAGTTCAAGTGCAATCTTTTTATCTACTTTGTCAGGATGAAAAAACCTTCTAGGCACAGCAAAGGGTTTATTTACTACAGGAGACACAAAATTAGACTTCAGTTTCATTAATGCCAACTCTATGCAAAATATATGGGTGTACATTTAGATTTTCTACAAAAGATTTATTAAGGTGTCTAATTTAATACAAGAGAAACAATACTAACATATTTAATGAAGTTATTAAAACAAAGTTACAAATCCAAAAATACTTAGTGCTTTTATGACATCAAGTGAGGTGTAATAAGATAGTTCAAAAAACTGAACTATGTATTCCATTATCTGTCATTTCTATTATGGGTAGCAGTAGTTGCTATCCAAATGAACTCTCCTACTTTAGGAGCATAGCAAAGTACAGATTATATGGCTAGCAGCTACTGCTATTAATGAAATGTGAAACTCTCTCAAATCAAAGGTGTAATCACCTTCAAAAAGGAAGCATGTTGGTAATAAGTTATTATTACTATAACCAGTGTCCACACAGTCTATCTTCATTTGAACACTTATAGCTCTTTTGTTTATGAGAATTTTTATTTTTTTTTTGCTTTGTTTTTATTTTGTTTTAAGCCACCTCTCAAAGTGCAGAGGAATAATTACGACCACTATGACTGACTAGGAATATTATTAGTTAGATTTGTTGCCTACTCTGTTGCATTCTATATTTTTCAGTCCGACTTTTATCAATAAATAACCATGTTTCTTTAACTAAAATGTGTGGAAAATTCTGATTGAATTTTCCACTTCAAAGTACACCAAATCATTTCATCTAACTTTCTGTGTTAGAAAATCCATGCTCCATTCTGACCTCCTGTTGCACAGTCTGTTTCACCCATTGGCAAAGTACCATCTCTCTGCATGACTAGTAGAGTAAACACATTGACAGAGAAATGTTTGAAAACATTGATATCATAGATTCCAGTTACTATCAAGCTCACGCAAATATTCTCATCCTTACAATTTAAGACTGCTACAGTACATTATATAAAAAAAACCATGCAAGATATAAAAGCCCAGCTGCTTGTTCAACTGTTCAACTGAACATATAAATGAACATATAAACATTGGTATTGTTTTTCAATGTTTGCGGATAGAAAAACCTGAAAAATTTCAGAAAAGTAAAGGATTTATCTAGTTTTCTTTGACTGGGGTGTGGAGTGAGGAAGCCACCAATACATTCTTACAGGGAAACTGCCCAAATGCACCTAACACTTCACATTAACACACAAACGTACATAAAAAATTGACATTGCTGCAAGCGACTCTTCTGATTCACACAGTGATGGAGAGGATCATCAGCCACAGGAGCCTTGGTGTTCTGCTTTTCTGAATGTATGGTTGCAGTAGTTTGACAGAGCCTATGTAGTTTGACTATGAAAACAAAATTCGGTTTTCAGTGGGCGCAATCAAGCTCCCACTGAAGTCAATGGCTAAACTCTCATTGACTTGTATGGAGCTGGATTGCACCCATTGTTATTTTTCTTATCTTATTAAACTGCTATTTATCCATTTAAGTTTTCATTTGGATGCCAGTTAAACACATTTTGTGTCAATGAAATGTGCCCATTTTGTGTCAATGAAATGTGCCCATGAACTCCTAAAATTACTGATTAAAGGGTGTAAATAAGGTGTCCCTTGCAAAAAGGAGGTTGCTCTGAGATCAATCATCACTGCTTGTGATGTTCATGCTACTGAGAAACAGGTGACTCCATCTTGAGGCATGGCACCCCCACATTACCCTTTGTCGTTGTACTGCAGTTTTTAATGTCTGGCTGTTAATTTCACGTTTAATGTCAAGTTTCAGTTACACAGAAAAGTACACCAAACACTGCATAAACACATACAGTATAGAACACAATGAAACTAAACTTTCCCTCTCATTCACACCTTAGATCCAGTCTCTTGTTAAGTTGTGTCACCTCTCTCTGCACATCATCACTAAACTTCAGCTTTTTTTTTTTTTTTTAAACTGCTTCCACTGCCAAATTCTAGTTCATGCTCTCGTCATCTCTCGCCTTAATTCCCTCAACCTACTTATACAGGTCTCTGTCACTCTGACCTTGCCCCTCTCACATCTGTTCAACACTCCTTTGCCATGGTCATCCACCTTGCCCATCACTTTGATCATGTTCAGCCCTTCCTCTCCTCTCTGGCTCCCTCTCCCCAAATGCATTCAGTACAAGTTGCTTGTCTTTACCTTCAGGTTTCTTTATGACTGCTCCTCCCTATCTTTCCACACTGGTTTTCCCCCATATTCCTGTCTGGAAGCTTCCCTCCTTATCTGCCCCTTCGCCCCTTGCTTCCCCTCTATGTCAGGAACTCTCTCCCTGAATACATTTGCTTTGCTCCCTGCTAAACTTCAAATCCCTCCAGAAAACCCCTCTCTTCCATAAGATTTTCCCTAACTCCTCATCCCCAAACTTGCTATCAGATGCCACCTCCTTCTTCCTTCAATCAGGGGCCCCCTCTCCCTGGTAACTAAGCCAAGCACATGCACCTGCGACTTCTCAACTTTGCAAATGTATCCCTTTCTCCCTTTGTACCTCTCTCCCGCTGCCTTTCCTAGATTGTAAGTCTCTTGGGTAATGATCGGTCTTGAATTAGTGATTGTATGGCACCAGGTACATTGCTGATGTAATAACAAGTCAAATATCAATATCAGACCACAAACAACCACCACCCACCAATTAAGATATTTTGTCATAAGTAAAAACTATCAACTACACAGGAAACAAAAATAGACTGCTTCCTCCGGGTTGTTTAAATTAGAACTTGATTTCTCAGTTGTGTGTGAATGTGGCACTGTACCTCCTTTAGGAAACTCAGATTACAAGGAGGAACTATTAATTTCTCTATATACAGACACAATTTCTAGAGATATTGCTAAATATTAAGTCCGAGTTTCAGTATCGAATGGACAATGAAGAATAAATACCCTTTACCATACGACATTAATGAGTATGAGTATAAAATGAATTATTTATGGGAAAACCGAACAAAGCATGGATTCAAATTTTGTCACTTATCTAAAGAAGACAGAGTTCAGGACTAAAGCAGAGAAGTAGCAAGGAGACTAAACTAAACTAAACTGCCTAACTCAGTCAGACCAATGATCCATCTTAGCCCAGTATTGTCACAACCTGACATGGCAGCAGGGGTTTCAAATTCGGGTCCAAATCTGGCTCTTCCGGAGTCTCCGGCAGAGGCCATCCTGGCGTGCTACCTGAGACCCCTCCAAGCCCCCAGCAGAGGCCTCCCCCAGGTGTGCTACCAGGAATCCTGAAGTGGAGATGCCAGGGATTGAACCTGGGACCTTATGGATGCAGGGTACGCGCTCTTACCACTTGAGCTATGCCCCACCCCCCCAATACTAAGAGCACCAAAGAGTCACGATCCACAGCAGTTCTTAAACAAGGGACCCACGTTGGGCAATTTCTGGTCACGTTAATGATACTATGTTTGTGAATTACACAAACACAGTTTCACAACCCCAGTGTGGAACAGCAGCTGCTGCTGCTGCTGCTGCTGAGTACTTTTATTCAGGCTTTGAGTAGACACCAGAATTCACCCTTCAGTTCACACAGTAACTACATTTCCTGACCTTTATACAATTAATGCCTTAACTTTACTGTTGTATTTACCAAGTTTGCTTGGATAGTTTAATTGGTGGGTGGTGGGGGGGTTTTTCTTCAAAAAAGGCAAATTACATCTCTTGGCATTCTATTAATATGTTCCACTAACAAGTGAGGGAAGTGATTCAAACTTCAGAGCAGAACACAGAACACCGATCCATTGAAATTGGAACGCTGTGGAAAATAAAGGCTTTTGTAAAGAATAAAATATTATTAAGCCTACCTGGTATACTGGTTTGTAAGGATGGGACTTTCGGCCTCTTCTAGTTAAAACCAAAAAGGTCTCTTTCAGTTAAAACCAAGAGATCTGAGAATTGGACCCCTCTCGGATCCCAGTTCGTGGATTTTCTGTTCCCATTTAAGTCGCTGAATTCAATGAGAAATCCTCCCACTGACTTCAATGAGAAGTGGGAAACCTCCTCCACCCCCACTCTGAGGGTTGGGGTGGGGATCCATTACCCCTAACACCCCCACCCATTAGGGCCCAGATTTACTCGCCACTGGGGGCCCTGTATTTTACTTATTGTTGCCGGTCTGGGGGGGAGAGGTCATCACCGGCAGTCAGGCCTCCTCCGCTACTGACTAGTGTCGGGAGCCGGCTCCACTGCCAGCCTTCTCTGCCGCTCCCGAGACCAGTCACTAGCGGAGGAGGCCCAGCCGACGGTAGCGGAGCCAGCAGCCCACCCTCCGGACTGGCAACAGTAAGTAAAATACAGGGGCCCCAGGGGTTTGGTAAAGCTGGGCCTCAGCGGGTGGGGATGTTAGGGGCAATGGATTCCCACCCCCACCCACCGAGACCAAAGTGGATTCCGTGGGTTCCGTGTGCCTTGGAGGGTTCTCTTTCCCATTGACGTCAATGGAGAAATTTCCCATTTGACTTCAATGGGAAAAAGAACTGACACTGATAAATCTGATGCCGATAGGAGATCCGAGACACAGGGGATCTGAAAACGGAGGTTACTTACCAGTAACTCTGTTCTTCGAGAGAGCTCCGCGTATTCTCACTCTTGGGATTCACTTCCTGCTCTGCAGGCACCGGAAAACCTCTCGTCAGCAGTATCCAGGCAGATTACGCCTGGAAAAGACTAGAACATGGTGAGGGCTCCGCCCCCTCCACCCCCCCTCCCATCCCGAGAAAAGCGCGGGCCCGCATCACGAGGGATGGAAGGATAAATAGGGGGAGGAGCCCTCACCGCCTCAGTTCCTTCCAACCCAGCCTGGAAGACCTGGCATGTCCATCCAAGACTGAGGGGAAGGCGGGCGGGATGTGAGAATACGCGGAGCTCTCTCGAAGAACAGAGTTACTGGTAAGTAACCTCCGTTTCTTCTTCGAGGATCTCCGCGATTCTCACTCTTGGGAGAGTAATAAGCAGTTCTAGTTATCTCACCTCAAGGAGGAGGGAGTCGAGGATGATCACTCAAGAAGGAGTCTAGCACTGCTCTTCCCACCTGGGAATCTGCTCTGGCCGCCAGATCCAAAGAGTAATGTCTTGTAAACGTATGGACAGACGCCCATGTGGCAGCCCTACAGATGTCAGATAAATTTATCCCTTGGAAGTTTGCCAACGAAGCAGCAGTAGCTCTAGTGGAGTGTGCCCTCAATCCTGCAGGTGGAACCTTGTCTGCTAAGGCATAACATTTTTGTATACACAACAAAATCCACTTAGAAAGTCTCTGTGTGGAAAGCTTGACTCCAATCCTTTGACCCCCATATGAAATAAATAGGGAATCACACGCTCTTATAGATTTGGTTCTATCGATGTAGAAAGCAAGCGTTCTTTTAACGTCTAACGTATGTAACCTTTGTTCCTCAACAGAAGTATGAGGTTTAGGAAAGAAAACTGGTAGTGAAATTGTCTGATTAAGATGAAAACTGGAAACTACTTTGGGAATAAAAGAGGGATCAATTCGTAGATCAACTTTATCCCTATGGAACAGTATATAAGGAGGGGAAGCTCTAAGGGCTGTGAGCTCACTCACCCTCCTAGCTGAAGTAATTGCTACCAAAAATGCCGTTTTAATAGACAAATTCTCCATGCTACAAGAAGCTAAAGGTTCGAAAGGAGGAGACATTAGTTTTGACAGCACTAGATTCAAGTCCCACTGAGGAGCAGGGCTTGACCTCTGAGGGAAAGTGTTCATCAGTCCTTTCCAAAAAGACTTCATCAGTTTGTGAGAAAAAAGAGTTTCACTATCATCTGGTTGCAAACGTGAGGATAGAGCCGCCAGATGCACTTTTATGGAAGCCAACGACAAATGTAACTTCTGTAGATTCAGAAGATAAAGGAAAACATGGTTCATGTCCAAGGTTTGCAGAGAGATAGACTGTGCCCCACACCACATACGGAATCGCCTCCACTTCATCTCATAACATTTGCGAGTTGAAGGTCTTCTTGAATTCAGAAATATTTCTGAAACCTCCGGCGGTAAATTGCTCATTGGGGTCGAATCAACCAAGCGGAGAGGTGGAGCATTTGCAAATCGTGGTGAAGAATTTCTCCCCGTTCTCGAGAGAGCAGATCGTAGATCGGCGGGAGCCTCCTGATCTGTGTCGCCATTCCCAGTAAGGTTTGGAACCAGGTTTGGCGGGGCCAAAAAGGAGCAATCAGAATGAGATGGGCTCTGTCCGTCCTGACTTTGCACAAGACTCTGTGAATGAGGGGAAACGGTGGAAACGCATAAAGGAATGTCCCGTGCCAAGATATGGCAAAGGCGTCCGATATCGATTCTGGTGCCATACCTGCTCGGCTGCAGAATTTCGGTAGTTTGGCGTTTCCCTGCGATGCGAATAGGTCTATCGTTGGAGTTCCCCAGTCTTGAAATATGTCTATCAAGACCTCTTCTTTCAGTGACCATTCGTGTTGGTCCGTTGACTTGCGACTGAGGTAATCCGCCCTCGAGTTGTCGTTTCCTGCCAGATGAATGGCGTGAACATGTATGTCGTGATCTATACACCAGTGCCAGATGGTCTCTGCTTCCTTCGATAAACGAGTGGAATGTGCTCCCCCTTGTTTGTTTACATACCACATGGCTGTGGTATTGTCTGTCACGATTTGAATGTTCTGACCCTTGATACGGGGAAGTAAGGCCTTCAACGCCCAACGTATGGCTCGCAGTTCTAACATGTTGATGTGCAGGTGTGTCTCCTCTTGAGACCAGAGACCATGCACTTTGATGTCTTCTATGTGCGCACCCCATCCAGTTAGGGATGCATCTGTTGTAATGACAGCCTGAATGCTGGGAGGATCGAAAGATACCCCTTTTAGAACCTGCTCTGCGTTTGCCCACCATTGTAGATTTAGAAGAAGTTCCCTTGTTATGGAGATCTTCATGTTGAGGGGGTGGATGGCGGGAGTGTAGTTGTTGGCTAGCCATTGTTGTAGGGGTCTTATGTGCAGGCGTGCATGTGGCGTTACCATGGTGGTGGAAGCCATTAGCCCCTGTAAGTGAAGGAAAAAACGAACTGACCTGGTGGGATGCGTTTGGAGAATGTTTAATGCATGTCGTATGGCAAGAAGTCTCTCTGTGGGAAGATACGCTTTCGCGTGTCTGGTGTCCAAGATTGCCCCTATAAACGGTAAGCGCTGTGTAGGGTGCACGTGTGACTTTGCCAAGTTGAGAACAAATCCCAGGTCTTTGAGGAGCGATATAGTGAGTTCCACGTGACTCATAAGTTCTTGTTGTGACGTTGCCGCCAGCAGCCAATCGTCTAGATACGGGAAGATTCTGACTCCCTGCCGTCTCAGATAGGCTGCTACGACAGCCACGCATTTGGTGAAAACGCGTGGTGCTGTGGATAGTCCGAATGGAAGGACCCGGTACTGAAGGAGAAGGTCCCCTGCAACGAATCGTAAGAATTTACGGTGAGAAGGGCGTATTGAAATGTGGAAATAGGCGTCTTTCAGATCAAGAGAGGCCAACCAGTCGCCTTGCTGTAAGCCCATGAAAATGACGGGTAAGGAAGTCATACGAAATTTAAACTTTCTAACAAATTTGTTGAGATATCTCAGGTCCAGTATGGGTCTAGACCCTTTATCCTTCTTAGGGACCACAAAGAACCTAGAGTAGAACCCAGCATTATGTCCATTTCTGGGAATGAGCTCAACAGCCCCCTTGTTGAGGAGTTTTTGGATTTCAACTAGTATTTGAGTAGAGGGGGGGGGGGGCCCCAGGGGGGCAAGGTGAGAGGGGAGGGGTTGTGTGAAATTGTATGGCATACCCCAGTTGTACTATCTCTCTGACCCAACGATCAGAAGAGATGGCCTCCCATACAGGTAGGTAGGGCAACAGGCGGTCCTGGAATGAGGGATCATCCTCATCATCTCCCTTGATCATAGTTTCATTAAAAACGCGATTTTGTCTGTTGTCCAGACGACGAACTAGGGGAGGGTTTGCCCCTGCCCCTTTGTCTACCAAATGCCTTGCGTTGTTGAGCACCCTGTTGTTGTTGGTAAGGGAGCTGATTATGTTGCTGGAATCTTTTACCAGCTTGAAAGTAATTATAGTTTTGGTAGGGTGTCCTTCTTGAAGAGAAGGCATAGCCCTGTGTGGTAAAGGACTTTTTACGTATGGCCCTGACTACACCCGTGGATCTTGCCGTCTGGTTCATTTCCTTAATCTTTTTTAGAGTGTCGTCTGTAGAGGCAGAGAATAGACCCTCACAATCGAACGGCAGATCTTCTATTCTGGTTTTGTTTTCTTGGGTGAGAGCTGTGGAACGAAGCCAAGCATGTCTACGAAGTGCTATGGCAGATGCCATCCCTCTGGCGTTGGCATCCGCCACATGCATGTTAGCCGTCAATTGAAATTGGGCCATCTGCATGCCTTCTTTCTGCAGTGCTGCCAACTGGTTGGGGTCTGACGTAGTGCCAATCTTAGACCATAACCAGTGCTGATAGCCGCACATGGCTGATGCATAGTTTGCAATTCTAAAAGACAGAGAGTCCGAGGAGAACACTTTCCTTCCAAGGACATCCAGCCTTCTTCCCTCCCTGTCTGCCGGGGATGTTTGTATTCCCCCCGCTCTGGATCTTACGGATGCAGCAGCGATTACTAAGGAGTTGGGAGGGGGGTGGTTATGGAAGATTTGCGCCCCTTCTTTGGGTACAGCATATAAGGAATCTGCCAATTTGTTGGTAGGAGAGACAGAGGCCGGTTTTGCCCACAAGACAGTGGCCGGTTCCAGCAGCTGGTCTAGCAAAGGTAACGTTACGTGTCCAGATTCTCCTGTCCCCAGGATACCAAATATGGGTCCTGTCTGGGCTTTTTTAACCACTTTCGTGGGAAGTTTAGGGAGGGAGGACGCCATCCTCCTCAGCATAGACTGGAATGCTTTAGAGTCCTCTGTGGCTAGCGAGATATTAGCGTCCGATATGGTGTCAGGGGGTGGTGGGGAGATGGTCTCATCCTCCTCAAGTGATGGGGATGATGATGAGGACGATCGCGATGCCGACGCCCCCGGGGAAGCTATCCGGGGTACCGGCGGTACCGATGGTACCGTGTCCTCTCTGTGGGTCCCCAACAGGGAGGTCAAGAGCTGCGTAGCCCCCGATGGAGCTAACCTCGTTCCCGGTCCCGACTCGAGCGTCTCGGTGTCGACGGTTCCGGGGTGCAATGGTGCCTGTACCGAGCCCGTCTCCGAAGGAGGGGGACGTGATATCGTAGCCGTTGGCGCCGCTCTAGGTGGAGCCGGAGGCAGATAAGGATGCTCCCGTGCGGGATGTGTAGGATACTCGAAATCCTGCGCATAAGAGGGAGGGCTGCGTGATCGGTACCGATAATCGCGGCCATAGCCATAGTCCCGGTGACCGTCCCTTGGCGAACAGCATGAACAGGGTGAGCGAGATCTGCGCTCTAAGTGGTACCGGAGTGGTGCATGTTCGTTCCGATACCTCGGTGATCGGGATCGTGAATGGTAGCGAGGCGATCGGGAGCGAGACTCTCTTCGCCCCGCTGGTACCGTGAGCAGAAGAGGCGGTACCGACTGAGACAGCGGAGTAGGCGGTGCCGTTCCCCTCGTCGGTCCCGATGGTAGTGGAGACTCTTGCTGTGTACTCGCCGTCGGTCCCGACGGTGCCGTCTCCCGTGTAGAGCTCTTCTTCTTCTTTTTCTTTTTCTCGCTGGTCTTGTTCCCGTGCTCCGAAGAGTGTGCGGCTCCGCGCGCACCTGGTATCTCGGTACCGCTACCCGTCATGCGCCTAGGGCTGGACGCGTGTGTAGCGATGCTCCCCTCCGCGGAGCGGTTGGTACCGGTAGTGTCGTGCGGTCCCTCGGTACCGAGTTCGCCGGTGCGGGCGGTACCGGTGTGGGGACTCGCCCTCGGTTTAGGCGGTACCGTCGATGTCGGGACCGTCGGAGCCGGAATTTCCATCGGCCTGGAGTGCCGGGCGGGGAGCCTCAGAGGCCCCTCTTCTCCGCCCTCTAGCGCCCTTTTAGTCAGGATGTCTTGCAGCCGAAGGGCCCTTGCTCGCTTAGCTCTGTTCGAGAGCACCGAGCAGGCCCCGCAATTCCGGGTATTATGGCCCTCACCCAGGCACGTTAGACAACGTTCGTGCTGGTCGCTCACTGAGAGAGTAGCAGGGCAGGAGCTACAGCGTTTAAACCCCGGCTGCTTGGGCATTCCGTTGCCCCGAGGGGCGCAACGGCCCGGGGAACGTCCCGCGGGCTAGGGCGGCACTCCTACTCACAAGTCCTATTTTCTAATCTTCTTTCTAATCTTCTTTCTTAGCTGACAAAAAAACGCTGAAAAGCGCCGAGAAGTCTTCCAACGCCACGCGGTTGGAAGGAACTGAGGCGGTGAGGGCTCCTCCCCCTATTTATCCTTCCATCCCTCGTGATGCGGACCCGCGCTTTTCTCGGGATGGGAGGGGGGGTGGAGGGGGCGGAGCCCTCACCATGTTCTAGTCTTTTCCAGGCGTAATCTGCCTGGATACTGCTGACGAGAGGTTTTCCGGTGCCTGCAGAGCAGGAAGTGAATCCCAAGAGTGAGAATCGCGGAGATCCTCGAAGAAGAACAGAAAGAAACCGAAATTGATACTTTGCCTGGAGTTCCACCCCCTACTGATTTGGCTAGAAGGGAAAAAGGATTGCATCCCACCCTCTCCCAAATAAAAATCCTCTCTCATTAGGACTATAACAATATTTGAACAATATGCAAAATAAATTCAAAATCTTCCCCTTTCATTCACCTTTGAAATGCCCCCGTCTAATACCTAGACAACCTTTGCCTTCCAATGCCTTTAAACATGGTCCACCCAAACCAAAACCTCCTTAATCTCCCCACTACTACCCACCTACTCCTGGTGGCTCCCCATTACCAGAAATGGAGACCAAGTACTCCAGATTATTTTATTAGAAAAACTGTTGTCATTGCAAGTATACAAGCTTCCAGGCCACACAAAGCCCTTCCTCAGACATATAACAAGTCAGAACTCTAGACTGAACAAATGCAGGACAGGTATATATATGAAGAAGCAATGACTATGGTAGGCGTGGACAGGAAAAATAACTTGGGAAGTGGGTTTGGGTGAAAAAAATCCAAACATGTGACATTTAAAACAATGCTATAAAAACATTGGTGTAAGAGACCAAGAGACAATAAAGATAGTAACCGCGGATAAAGGAGATCCTTCCATTACCTGCAGTCCAAGATCCTGTAACTTAGGTTCTCCCTCATGCCAAGTAAAAGTTTACAACTTTCCCTGTCCATTTTCCATATTTGCCAAGTGGATGGAAGAAAGTCACCACCCATTGTCTATACTCCTGCCCTCCCTGGGAAATTTGACACTTCTTCACTTGTTGTCCCCAAAACGCAGTTATGCAGCAAATAGCTTTAATCAAGCTGTCAAATACTTTTCTCTGCACCCTGCAACAAAGAAATGTCTATAGCGCAAATGAAGATATCCTTTTCCCACTCCTGCAGACAAAGCAAACTAAATTTGGAATAACTTGGCTTGGGGGGAACGTAGTGTTATAAAAAAAATTTTTTTTTTAAAAAACCCACAAAAAAACCCAACAACAAACAGGACTGCACTTTCAAACATTAGTACTTTGGTCTTTTTTAGACTGATCTCAGTCACGGAACTCCAAGTGCAAAGAAAGAAGCACTGGCACAAAGAAGTAGTCCAGATATACAAAACAGGTAAATCATTCACAACTTTAGAAATCTCCTTTGGACTTTATTTAAAAATTAATTGTTCTGACAGTAAAGTACACTCGAGTCAAATATGGAATGTATGTATCTACAGTTTTGTAAACTATTCATAAGGTATAAGCTGAAATTTAAGCATTCAGATCTGAGCACTTGAACTTCTGGACAGAAGGGGTTACTTACCTATAATTGTTACCGTGGCTTTTCACAATATATGCTTCTGTATATTCATATTTGCGCGATTCCAGAGCTTTCAACTTTTCAGTCATGAATAAATTCAGGAAAGCAATGCCTTAGCCCAAAACTTCTCTACTTGTGGAAACCAGAGCTTGCTTGAGTCGTTGCTACATCTATACGCTCATTTAGAAACATTCAGTTACTAAGATTTGTAGTGTGCAACTGTGCATACATTCACCAAGCACTGTGTTCTGGACATGGGCACCTGGCATCATGCTCTGATGCCTAATTTGGGAGAACAGTGTTTTAGTCCTGGTTAAGTTAGAGTTCCTTGACCCTCTACATCCAGGATGAGGAAACTCAGGCCCAGGGGGCAGATGTGGCATGTGATCTGTTTTTATTTGGCCACATTCCAACTTCCTGAATCTGGCCTCTGGATCTATCTTCTGCCCCTAAGCACTGAAAAAGGAAGCTCAGGGGATGGGAGCAGAGATGAAGATAGCAGAAGGATTTAAGGCACAGATCTAAGATCTGAACCCTCCTCTTCTTTTCCCCACCCTGAGCTTCAAAACTTATGGAGCAAACCTCAGAACATAAGTAGTGCCACATAACTGCTGGGTCAGACCAATGGTCCATCGAGCCCACCATCTTGTCTCCAACAGTGGCCAATGTGTGTCTCTTGAGAGAAGTACCCAACAGGTAACAACGGACAATCCATTCCCTGTTGTTCCAGTCTCCAACAGGTTACATCCCCCAAACCCTAATTGGCTACTAGCCATTAATGATGGACCTATCCTCCAAGAAATTAGTCAATCCCTTTTTAAAACTAGCTACACTACTAGTCTTGATCACTTCCTTTGGCAGTAAATTCCACACATTAATTGTGCACTGACTGAAAAAAATACTTTCTCCTATTTATTTTAAATCTGCTGCCAGTTAATTTAATGGAGTGTCCTCTTGTTCTAGAGAGGGTAAAACAACTGCTCCCTATTTACGTATTCCACACCATGCATGATTTTATAAATTTCTATCATATTCCCTCTGTTGGCTCTTCTCCAAGCTGAAAAGTCCTAACCTCTCAAAACCTCTCTTAATACAGAAGCCGTTCCATACCCTTGATAATTTTTGTTGCCCTTCTCTGTACCTTTTCTAATTCTACTATGTCTTTTTTGAGATGGGATAACCAGATCTGCACACAATACTCCAGGTGTAGTTGTACCATAGATCTAGTAGGGGAAATTATGATATATTTAGTTTAATCTCTATCCTTTTTCTAATGATTCCTAACATTCTGCTTGCTTTTTTGACGGCCGCCAAATACTGAGCTGAAGATTTCAATATATCGTCCACAATGACTCCAAGATCCTTTTCCTGAGTGATAACTCCTAATTTAGAACCCAGCATTTTATATACATATAGCTTATGTTATTTTTCCCTATGTGCATCACTTTGCAAGTTGTCCACTTTAAATTTCATCTGGCATTTGGATGCCCAGTTACCCAGTATCACAAGAGCCTCCTGAATAATTTCAGTCCTCTTGGGTTTTAACTACCTTGAATAATTGTGTCATCTGCAATTTTGATCACCTCACTCTTTACTCCTTTCTCCAGCTCATTCCCTCTGAACTCCAGTCCGTGTACTCGGCTACTCCTCTGCCCCCTCTCTTGATCTCCCTCGCCTCCCTTGCGGCCCTGACCGCCTTCGTTCCTTCTCCCTAGCTGCCCCCCATGTCTGGAACTCCCCCCCTGCCCACATCCACCTCGCCCCCTCCCTTCGTACCCTCAAATCCCTCCTCAAGACCCACCTCTTCCGCTCTGCCCTCCCCGTCTCCTCACTCCCCTCACCTAACACCTGCTGATACCCTCCATCCAGTACAATCTGTTACGTGAAGTCTGTCATCATCATCATCAAATTTATTTGTTTAGTCGTAGGCCATAACAATATTTGTATTCAAATACAACTTAAAAAACAAAATAAAATACAATGCAACCATATTACCATATTTATACAAATAAATAAATAAAATATAATTCGCAAAAGAGTGATTATCATTTGTCTTCCCAGAGCTCCCCTATCGTACCCCTCTCAGCCCCTATATTGTCTCAACAATAGGTCTCAATTAATGGCATAACAAAAGAAAAATATGCCTGGGGCCAGTAAGCTCCAAAGCATCCCCATACTAAATAAAGCACCCTTTTGGAGAGTACAAAGTGCCTTGCCCTTCCCGGGGCTTATGGCGGCACACTTGACCCCTGCAGAGTTGCAGTCCCACTAGACTGCATACAGAGAAATTCTTAAGTAAAGGGTCAGACATGCCGCAAAAAATACTAAGTTTAAATACCATACAGAAAGATGTACTTATAAAGACAGAATGCAGGGTGATAGCATATGCCTTGCCCTTCCCAGGGCTTGTGGCGGCACACTTGACCCCTGCCAACTGAGTTTAATTTACTGCATAGCAACAATTCATTGCGACAATACCCCATTAGAGAAGGGAGGAACCTGTTTCCCCTTTAGCTTATGAACATAGATTTTCCATAGAAACCAGGCTATTTTAATAGAGACTCCCAGTAGATATTTGACTATTAGACATGGAGCTCTGCCCTTAAGAGTTACAATCAAAGGGTACACGTACTTTTCCCGCAATAAAATATAAAGGGGACAGTCAAGAATCATATGACAGTCAAGAATCATATGTTCTAAGGATTCGATAGTACATTGATCACAACAACACACTCGATCTGCAAAAGGAATCCCCCTATAGCGACCTTCAGTAACAGCACAGGGAACATGTTGAATCTTGCCAGCATAAAAGGTCTCCTTAATTTGGCCGGAAAAGTATGTTCCAAATATAGCATTGGAACCCCCAGCCTAATAGACAACGAATTATAGGGGCCCAGCACTCTAACTTTCCCCAGTGCTGCACTCTCTTCCTGCCGAGTAATATTGAGAAGTCTAGTTATCATCAGCCTTTTGGCTCCCTTAAATCCAAGAGCCTCCACAATCCCAAGGTCAATACCCAATGATTTCAGTTTGGCCTCTACTCGGGCAATCCATAGATTTCTATACTTTTCTTTCGCAGCAATCACTGAAAGAGGGGCTGCGAGCTTAAAGGCTAATTTAAGCCAATAGGTGAAGGCTCCTCTCCAAACACCTACTCTAACCAGGAGAAGACCACACTCCACCCTTAGAACAACTGCAGGAGTACCAGGTGGAGCTGCCAAAAGAAACCTTAGAAAGGAGGCCTGTAATTTCTCCAACTCCTCTATTTTGTCCAAAGCCCAAAGGTGAGAGCCAAACAGCAGCTGAGGTATACATCGCTGTGCAAAGATTTTAATTGCCGGACAAACCAGTTGCCCTCCCTTGGAACGACAAAAAGATATCAGGGCACATATCAAGCTTTTAGATCTATCCAGAGACCTGGAATTGCAAGGTCCATTTACCAATTGCCTGAAACACCAATCCAAGATATTTAAAGGCTTTGGTTTGTTCTACTTTAACCCCGTTTATTAACCAATTGTGCTTACTTTTCTTTCTAGAGAAGATCAGCACTTTGGTTTTCCCATAATTTATATCTAAAAGGTATTCATTACAATATTCCCAAGGACAACCAGAAAACGGCAGAGACCAATCGGTGTTCGGGAAAGGAGCACCATATCGTCTGCATATAGCAGACAAGAGTTTTTAGTATCTCCTGCAAAGGGGGAATGAAACTGTGCACCTGCCAAAATTCCCACTAGGTCATTTAAATAAATATTAAAGAGTATTGGCGCCAGGGTACAACCCTGCTTTACGCCCTTCCCCGAGGGAATAGGGTGGGACAGATTCCCCTTGTTATCAAGCCTGACCCTAAAGGCAGGTCCCAGTATGCAGCTGGCATATGAGATAGAGTAGTCTCTCCTCCATATTGAGGAGAGCTCTTTCAATTTGAGCCAAAGCCTTTCCCGGGAAATGGAATAGAAAGCGGCCTTCAAATCAATGAAGGCCGCAAATATCGATTCCCCAAGCCCCATATATTTCTGAACAAGATGGGTCAAAAGAAAGCAATGATCCCCTGTTGACATTCCTCCCCTAAATCCAATTTGTTTGTCATAGATAATCCCAACATCCCCCAACCATCTCTCACACTTCCATAACAGGTATTTCGAATAAAGTTTACTGATAACACATAGAAGGCTAATTGGCCTATAATTTGCGGGATCCTTAGGATTTCCCTTTTTGAAGATTGGCACTACAATAGCCTGAAGCCATGGGAGGGGAAGATTGCCCGTGATGTTGATACTAGTAAGTAAGGTGGCTAGGTTTGGAGCCCACCAGTCTGCTACAGTCTTCAAAAAACCCGGGGATATAAGATCTGGTCCGGGGGCCTTACCCCCTTTGAGCGCGACAATAAGTTCCATAACCTGGGACGGATCGACCGAATCCCATTCTGGGATGGCACTTAGCGACTCTGGGCTGTCCAACCCTTCATCTTTGTCCCCATGCACAGAGTAGAGGGTGGAAAAGTGCTCTTCCCACCTCTGGGTGCCTTTCGAAGTCTTACTCCCCCCGGGGGTCAGATGTCCTATCCCCCTTACTAACCTCCAGAATTTCCTGGAATCCATACACCAAGAAGTCTTATCCAAAGCCTCCCACTGATGGACATGATATTGGGCATGCTTGGCCCTCAGCAGCGCATTATAGTAAGATCATACCCTTCATAATTTCCTTATCAGGTCTGGATTGTTGAGGAGCCTACAGCGACGGTGAACCCTTCTAAGCACTCCTCTCAGCATCTTACATTCCCTGTCGAACCACTCCGGGTTGGACAGAGTCTTATTACCAGAAGTGACGCTCTGTCTTAACAAGAATGGAACCATCTTGTCCACCAACTCCTGAAACTTATTCAGCAATATTTCATGTGTTTTTGCCTCCATCACCCCGGCCGCTGATTGTAAACCAGCTCAGGAACTTACTAATATCTTTAAGGAGGCTTCCAATTCCTCATCGCAACGTCGACAAATAAGCCCCTCTCCACCAATGTCCATCATAGAAGAGTCAAATCCCCCTTTCTCTACCTCACAAATAAACTGAAGAGTTAAGTTAACCGGCTGGTGATCGCTTTCCCAGCGGCTACTAATTTTGAAGGAGTTGACTCAGGGGATGAGATTAGCAGAAATCAGACAAAGATCAATAGAACTGGAGTCCTTTGGGGATATGAATGTATAATCCCCTGGATAATCACTCCACCACCTACCATTCAGTAGGTATAAGTCCATAGGCCCCAGAACCTCAGCTAACGATAGACCATTTCTATTTATTCCAGCATCCTTCATCGCCCGAGGCATAAGTGTAGATAAATCATCGTTCAACCAGGGCCCCCCCAATCACCATCGGAAGCCCCCAGCCTTTCATTAAGGTCCCCAACCAAAATGATCCCCCCCATAGGATGGTTACTTACTATGAACCAGATCTATAAAGGTAACTAGCTCCTGCCATATATCATCTGTATAGTAGGGGGAGCTAACCGGGGGAATTATACACAAAGTAGTAAGATGGTAACTTCCGGGAGGCTAATAAGGCAACCACAGCAACCTGTTACCACCCCAGGCAGGGGGGAAAGTTGGTCCTCCCATTGGGAAGACACCAGGCACACTGTGCCTCCTCTGGGACGACCCCCCAATCTGGATTTATCCGAGGGGGTAGAGAACACTACATAACTTTCCAATGCTATGTCATCCATACTCCAAGTCTCTTGGGCCATAACAACATCGTGGCCCCTCAGAAAAGCCAGGCAATTGTTACCGGGGGTAGGGGCAACGGTTCCACGCACGCACACGCTCACTGGGCCGAGGGTATCGAGGTCAACACGGGAGCGACCGGGGTGAGAATGCCCGTCAGGATAGTGTGTGGCTCTACCTCTAATTAAAGAGAACGAGCCCTTATCATCATCAGGCGCTGTTGACCAAGATCCCAAGGCTGCCCCACACTCGCCTCTAACACACAGTACAACACGGAGGGGACAGGGGGTGAAGGGCTTCTCCCCAGGGGGTGCGGGGCCCCGGGAGGGGGAGAGGGAGGACAGACACGGGTCACTCACCACCAAGGCCAAGGGCACCACACAAGGGGTCAGGAAGGGCTTTCTCGCGGTACTCACTCTGTGGACTCTCAAACTTAGACAGGGATCACGGAGGAAGGCACACTCTCGCTCGGGCAATAGACAGGGGGGTTCACACTCACAGACGTTCACAGATGCTCTCTCTGGCATCCACCGTTTGCACTCAGGTAAGGGGCCGGTCTCTGCAATCACCAGCGCCGTTTCCCAGGCGGCGCTGGTTTTTATCCCCTAAGCCCCGCCCCCGTGCGTGCCCGCAGCCGCTCTGAGCGGCGCTGCGGGGGCGGGGGAATCCCTACTGTGTAATCCCCTGCAGGGGGAGTGGCTTTTCGCCGCACCTGGCTTCCTGCCGGCGGCGCTGCTGGTGGGGAGGTTCCTTGCGGGGCCGCAGCCGGCCCCGCCCAGTTGGTCGGTGGTGCAGGCGTGGCTGCAGGCCCAGGCCTTCCCTCCAGCGTCTGAAGGGAGATTGGGGGAGTGTCTACTTGCCGGCATCCTGCCGGTGACGCAGGCCCGCGGCGCGGCTCTTCCCGGCCCGCGGGCGTCGGCGGGGGTGAGGTTATCCGAGCCGGCAAGCTGCTGGGCTGCTGTGGCGGATCCGGGGGTGCTCTGGGGGTCTCGGCGATGTCCGGGGGTGCTGTGGTGCGGCTCGAGGTGCCCCTGACAGCAATCAGGATTAGCCAACTTAAGACCTCCAGCCGACTACATTCCAAGATAGAATTTTGAGCAGCATTGCAGCCCTCTCTATTGGGCGTCAATCCATTTTCGCCTTGCTGGAGTCTAAGGAGTCCTCTCTACCTATATAATAAGCAAAGTCCCTCTGAGGGCCTTCCCCCTGCTCTGCAACACCCTGGGACATTGCCTCCCAAACCACGCAGGAGGTAAGCGTGCTGTCAATTGCTTCTTCCTCCTGGACCTGTGCTAACATTGAGGGAGACCCTTCATCACCAAAATGGGCCATGGGGGAATCAAAAGGAGGTGGCTTCGAACCCCCAATAGCCCAACTAGAGCCACTGTCTGAAAGGGGCTGAGATGAAACACCCAGCTCCCATTCATCAAGATCCCGAAATTTATCCCACTGTGCACTAGTCTCCTCAGGCACACTAACACCAGGATTTCCAACACATACCGTGCCTGGGTCATAACCCCCCTCTACACAAGCAACCCCCGGGAAAGCCTCCAAAGGAGGCTGCGTCACCTCCACAGTTACCTCCAAAGGCTGAGGGTGCAGAGGGGGGTACAAACCCTCCCCGGGAGATATCCCGATATTACCCCCAACAGAAATTGTGGGGGGCAATTGGGTGGAAACCTGCTTCTCCTCGCGACCGGGTATTTCAGCCACTAGAGCCTGATCTACCTCTCTAACAAGGCAGGGAGTATTATAGGGTGACTCCGGAATCAATGGTGGAGGAGCTGTATCAATTTTTTCCTGTTCTTTAGATGTCCCTTCCCTTCCATTTCCCCCTTATCCTTCTTGTTCCCCAAGGATAGATGTTGACTATTTCCAATAAATTCTTCCCTATCTCCGAATTTACCAGCCATCTGAATCAAATGTTTTACCCGAAAGTAAGTGTGGGGCCAACCATACCAACCTTAAGGAGGAATACTGAGGACATTCCAATAGAAAATGTTGAGCAGTTTCAACTACATTTTCAGAACTACATAATCTTTGAGGAATTGGAATCCCCTTACATCTGCCCTCCACTACAGCCGTCTCAACAAGCTGCAGCCGTAAGAGGGTACATATGCCCTACGTAGTTTATGCGTAACCACAGGAGGATTTTGTGTTTTACATATTTCTATTTACTTATTTATTTGTTTCTTTGCGTAATGCCAAGACTTATGGTCAAGCATTTGAAATAAACATTCATTCATTCATTCATTCACTCACTCACTCAGGAAACGATAAATATAGTAGTAGTACACGGCCTGGTAATCCAGACCGTCTCAATCCATCTACAGTTGGTTGTTGAAGGCAAGCGCTGAGGTGGTGGTACCTTTATTGACAGGCATTGTTAACACCTCCCTTAGGGAGGGGGAGGATGCTGGCTGCCCTCAAATGCTTGGAGGTCTACCCCCTCCTAAAGAAACTATCTCTTGATGTTGGCATGCTCGCCAATTATTGCCCAGTCTCCAATCTGCCTTTCTTAGGGAAGGTGACTGAGAAGGCGGTGGCTGTGCAGCTAAAGACACCCAGACTTTAACAATATTTTCAGAAAATTCCAATCGGGATTCAGGCCTTCTCATGGGGTACAGACCGCACTCGTCAGGGTGATGAATGATTTGCTGATTTTAGCTTGAGGACAGCTGGCTATTCTGGTCATGCTGGACCTTACAGCAGCATTTGATATAACTCACCATGGGTTGCTGCTTCGGTGGCTGAGGGATTTATTTATTCCAGGCTGACCTTGCCATAGTAACCAATATCCTGGTGACTATGAGGCTTAATTGTTTTTTAACTCCCCCTTCTATGGGCTGCTGGCAGTGCTTATCCATCACTTGTAGCTTGTTTAGAATGTGGCAGTGCAGCTGCTTCCATGACCACAGCAGCTGGGCACCCAATGGCGCCAGGCCAGGACAGCAGGAGGTGGAGGTCAGGCACATTCTGCTGCCACATGAGGCCCCCTTGAATCACCCCAATAAGGACGGAACTGTAACAGCAATATCGCTAACAGTTGAGCAGCTACAAGCGGAAGTTTGGGTTTATGGTCATAGTATTGTTCACTGGGCACGTTGGGAGTGTGGTTGCAGGGACTGCATCTAACACCCAATGGGGGTAAATGGCCACACAGTTTCCACTATATTATTGGTACAGCTGGATTAATCACAAGTACAATAGATGTGTTATTGTGTATGTTTGTGTGTACGCCCTCCCCTAAGGAGCCTTTATTATTAGAGTTTAGAACTGTGGGTGTGAGGCTGGTGGTGGGAAGTTCTGCAACTGGACTGTAATTGGCTGCAGTTAATACTCTCCCAGCTCCAGCAGCATGCAAATGTCCCCTGGGCGTTCATGTTAAAGGTTTGCAGGATTAGTTGGAAACTGAATACTTCTCCAGCTACAGCAGCATACAAATGCCTATTGGGTGTCCGTGTTCAAGATTACCTTTAACCTACCAGAGTCTCAAAGGTTTGCAGGATTAGCTGGGAAAGAACCATTAGCATTGAGGTAAAGAAAGGCCCAAGTTCATGATACTAGAGCTTAAATAGGGAAGGGTCATTTTAAGAAACCACTCTTTTCTTCTGGGAGTGTTATAGTGTTGTGCACCACATGTCCCATCCTATAGTCCCATCCCCTTCTGGGAGTGTTAGATGCCCGCCTTGGTTGTTTAAGGCAAGTGCTGAGGTGGTGGTACGTTTATTGACATGCATACGAATACACATAGAAACAGCAATGAACACCTGCACATTCACACAGTAAACTAACATTCATAAAGATAGTTTGCTTTGGTCAAGCAAAATAATAAAGCTAGCAGGCATCCATATTGACGTGGCAACCAAAGTGAGAGTGCATTGGGTACCAGAAAGTAGCTATGGATTCAGGCATGGGGCTTTACCCTGTCAAAAAGAAGAAGGGCTAAGAAGATTAAGGAGGTGCCATAGGTGGGCTGACTTTAGAATCCCACCTTGGATTGCCAAAAAAGATGGACCAAGCCTGGATTGGTCAATTCTAGCCAGGTGATCCGGCCCAAAAATCATGCTTTGGGATGCCAAAAAGGGAGGGCCTGGACTAGATTGGTCAGTAACGGTCAGGTAGGCTGAAACAACCAAAGTGTATAAAAAAGCAAGACAGAAAAGGTGGGGCAGCTGACTACTCTCAGCTCCACTGCCCACTAGCCATGTGCACCAGCCAGCATCAAGGGACTCTGATGGTGAACTGGATTGGTGAGACAGTCACTGTTAGGGTGTTTTGCTTGCTTATTGTACCATCAATACTGCTTGCTATCCTATCAATAAATGTTGCATACATATTAAACGCAGGTGTGATCCTTGTTGAGTGCTATGTAGTTGAAAAATCCCACACAGCACTGAAGCCACTGAAAGTCGGTTGAGCAAAGGGGGTTTGCCCCTAGGTGGCACTGCAACAGTCAGGTACCCAGCTAGGTTGTGGATCTCACACGCACCTGACCAGGAACGAGGGCATGCCTTGGGAAAGGCTGCCGCAGGGGGCTGAAAAACAGCGGAGGAAGACGGAACCATCGGATTTACTGATTATTCAATTGGGGGGTGGGGGGGAGATTACTTTAGGCTGGTACCAGTTCTTCAGCTCAACCACCACATTGGGGCAACACACTCGCATTTGCGTTCCTGGCGGGCAGGAACAGCTATATGGTGATACAACTGTCTGGAGTGCAGATACTGGCACTATGCAAGGTCACCTGAAGAGATGGAAAGGGCAAAGAGAAAAGTTAACATGGCAATTTGGGACATCATTTGGGGGTGGGGCTGTTATACACCATCAGTTGATTGTGTTTCAGGATGCTAGCGTCTACATGCACAATGGGGGGCAAGATAGAGGCAAGATAGAGACATCTGGTTGGAGGATCTGAAGGTAGCTCTGCACTATAAATTTGGCAAAGTAGCAATTTTCCCCCCGGGGTGGGGGGAGAGGAGTTAGCAGCTCCACCACTTCCCCCTTTTTTGTAGCAGATACAAGCGTAGTAACCATGCCCGGACAGAACTCCTTAAGAGCAGGGGGAAGACATGTCTCCTCCCCACTTTCCTGACGTGGGGGATGCAGCTGAGGCAGGGATGATGGGGCAGAACCCAGCTCAAAGCTGCATACGTCAAAGCTGCATACTGGGTTACAAACCCCTTCCCTTGGAAAAGGGGAGTGACATGGGGGGGGCTGCCAGATCCCCCAGATGGGCCTAGCCCAGTCCTCACTGGTATTCATGGGCATGATTCCTCACTGTTCTAGTCACAGGGCTGCCCGGTATTGGGCTACCTTCATAATAATAAAGTTGTTGCCAAGGCCTTAACCTAAGCTTATGCATCTGGTGTGGTTCCTTTTGGTCATGTTCACACAAATGCTCAATGCATCTTTACTTTTCCACACAATTTAGTCAAGTTACTCCTATAAGTTGGCAAACTACTCATTATTATACTTATTCAGGAGCCCCAAGAATGGACTAGAGCCCCGCTATGTTAGCTACTATCAGACACATAACCAAAAAGCACTCCTTGCCTACAAGAGCTCTCAATTTAATTATTGGCAGATACCCGTATTCACTGCACTTTACCCATTGCTGCCAATGGAGAAAATGCATGAGTGCAGGTCTCTGACTATAGGGAAAGAGACAATAGGTTGATAGACTTTAGGAGAGGAAGGGAACAGCCAATACTGGTCAGGATGATAGGCCATGTTCTCTGCACACTAGCTCATCAGGATTTTGCTAGGCGATACAAAAGAGTTTTTAAGGTGGCTCTGAGGGAAAACAACAAGGTGGCTGTCGGCTATTTATAGAGAAAGTTATTGCTCTCCCTTGAGTAGCTCTGGGCATTCTCACCATAGGATGTGTGCTTGCACAGAGCCACTTTTTGGGAAACTTCTAACAGTGATTCATTCAGGGAGCATCTCCACCCGATCTTTTCCCATAGCAGGAAGAAAAATGTTCACCAGAAGAGGCTTTAAAAGAGAATGCAGCCACTGCCCTCCCCAGTCCCTTTCAACATCCTCAATGCAAGCAGATTGGGATTCTCCTGTTAGTGAACCATCCAGGATTTAGTATTAGGATTAGTGTTAATTTAGTGAGCTATATTATCATTCATGAGAAAAAGGTAAATGCTTGTCTTCTCCTATTTAGGTAACTGGGACCATGCAAATCCCTAAATCATACATCTTTAATTACATTTTGACATTCTCTGCTTCAAAGAATAGGAAGAGATTTTTATTTTTTAAACTAGTATTTTTGTTTCTTTTTCTAAACATCTAAATCTCTTCAGTGTATATAATGATTTAATAAGAAATGCACCCTTGCCAAAAGGTTCCCATTATATTAGTTTGACATTTGAGATACTATATCCCATATTTTGTTTCCATTTGCACTCATAGTACATCATGAGTTTAGCCCCTCTTTTTATTTTATTTTATTACAATTCGACACACAATTGGCAATTCATATTGTTACCTCTTTTATTTCAGTAGGCTGTCAAGGTCCAAAAAGCTGGTGATGTTTTCTTTCTTTGGGATAGGTAGAAATTAAAACACAACTCAAAAGAAGATTTTTTAGTCTCTTCAAAATAGAATATCTGTTTTGATGTTGCAGCTCATCAGCAGAAGAGTGCACTTTTAAAATTTCATTTTCATTAGTAGACTTTAAAGAAATTGCTGTGAATTATTCATGAAATTTCAATGGATATTAATTGCTGAGACTTATTCATTGAATTTGAATTGATATTATTGTGTACTCAGGGCTAGTCTGCCCAACGGTGGTATTCTGTTCTGGGGGAACCTTTAATGCAACTCCCAGAAGACCATGCTGACTCCCTACTGCTCCTCCTCTTTCCCCTATCCCCAGAACTGCAAGACCCTCCTTGGGGCTTGTAGTATCAGCAAGATGCAAACTCCTGTTCCCTGCTAACAGCTGACCAACGAGCAAAAAGTGCACTCTCCCAACAGAGCACTGTAAGCTTCAAGCTAGGAGCTATAAGGGAAGGAGGGAGGCAGCTGAGGTGTTTAGCCCAGGGTAGTAAGACACCTCAGTCCAGTCCAGTGTGTACAATGATCAATTGTTTCAACATTTATTTATTTATTATGTATTTATTAATAAAATTTGTATGCCGCCGCCCCCTCCTGCTAAAAGCATCTCGGGGCGGCTAACATGTTAAAAACAAATTAAAACATATACAATTAAAATTCCACAATAAAAACAATTCACCCCCTACTCCTCCCTAACCCATCCCACCAACCCCATCTCCCTCGGAAGGCATGGCGGAACAGCCAGGTCTTACATTGTCAATGGAATGGAATGTAATTTCATAGACTATGGAAGCACAGACATATAAAATAACATTAGACTATGGAAGTTTTATATTGTTGTTTTATAATATGTTTGTATTTATATTTATTTTTATATTGTTTTACTTTTTTAAAAAAATTGTAAGCCACCTCGAGTCACATGCAAGAGGGGCAAGATAAAAAATGGAACTATAAATAAATAAATAAATGTAAGCTGTTCTCAGGAGGGGCGGGGTATAAATTTAGAAAATAAATAAATAAAAATAAATAAATATTAAATATTAATAAATCGAGTTGTTTTGTGCAATCATCTTGCTCTTTTCAGTTGGGAGATTGTGTTATTTGACACACTGTACCATAACAGTGTTTTCTCCAAGCTAACAAAGTTTCAGTGCAATCATCATAAACCTTAGCTACAACTGCTTCCAATTTATATTGACAGTTCATCTGGAATAAAACCTTTATTACTATTATGTACTGAAATGCCACAAAATTTTGAACTCTCCCACTTGTCTCTCTATCCTTCCCTCCTCCTCTCCCTGTATGCTCCCATATCAAATTGATTTTTACTTGATGGTTGCCTCTGCCTGCTTCATAAATAAGTATTTTGTTGTGTCCTTCAGATTATTATTCTTACAGCATATTTTTTTTACCATGGTTTACCCTTCTTCTTTGTTGTGCACATTTGTTATCTCTAGAGAAATTCAAGTGATTCTCTGGGTACCCTTCAAGTTATTCAGACCTCTTGTTCAAGACACTGAGCAGCTGTCCAATAAGAAAATTTGGGGAAAGATAATCAAAAACACAGCAACAAAACTACTTTATTTTACTAGACAATTTTATCTTTTGACTGCCAAAACGCAGCTTGTCCTGCAACCAGATATCTTTTAATACTCCGTGCTGTTTATCCCAAGAAAGACCCACAAAAACACTGTATTATATTAGTTCAACATGAGAGACTTATGCAATCAGAGTCAACATCAACATGATTTCACAATTAAATATAAATATATCATTCACAAACTGATTCAAACAAACAACTCTGTGGGTTGATAACAGATCTCTTTCTAACGTATATTTGTATACAGTATCTGCAAAAAATATCTGCTTTTGGAAAACACAGAAGTAGTAGGCTAATTCAAATAGGGAACCAATCATCAGTGGGTAGTAATATAATCTGAGTAAACAACAGATTACCACCAAGTGTGTTAGCAACAGCTACAGAACAAATCTGAACAGCAGCAAAGAAATGGCTCAAGAAGAGTAGCAAGGTAAGAAGAAAAAAGGTATTGGGGCCTGTTGTCATGGATGGATTAGGTAATTAGTCAGAAGAATATTTTATTTATTTTATTTATTTATTTATTTTATAGATTTATATCCCGCCCCCTCCTGCAATGCAGCTCGGGGCGGCTAACAACAATGATAAAAACAGTTTAAGAACAGTTAAAACATAAATATAAAATAC
>QEPC01004298.1:373877-393129 GCA_003113815.1 Sphenodon punctatus | reverse complement strand
GGGGCACAGCATGCACTGGGGTCACTTCCCTGGGAGGGAGGTCTTAGCAGGCTCTGTAAAGACATGCACTGTCTTCGGGCCTTGCGGGCACTTAACTCCTTACTCGGCCCTCAGTGGGCTAGGCACCCCCCCCCTCGGCCTCGCCCCGTCGAAGGAAGGGGAAATTTTTCCTTGGTTATGGGACTGCCAACGGAGGGCACATCCGGACAGGACGGTGTTAATTAATGTTAATAAGGATATTAGAGTTGGCATACTGGACCGGAATTGCTTGAAGCAATTTGCCCACCGAACATCAGTCCATTGAAATGAATAAATGAATGCGGCCAGATTTGAAACCAAATACTGTCTCTGTGTCTTATTGGGGTGCGTCGACAAATAAAATTCTTCCACATAAACAACAGGGATAATAAACATAGCAAATGAAGCTTTGTTTTTATATGAAGTGGGTGGGTTTTTTTCTGCAGTGTTAAATAATTTTTTTTTAAATTAAACCTTTCTTTTTACTTGTATCTCTCTGATCCAGCTCAAGGGCAATCTTTTTTTCTTTTCTGGTCGTACACCACCTATCAAGATTTCTCTCTCTGTCCTTCCTTCTAGGTCTCAAAATATCAGAACCATTTCTGTGGCATAAAAAATTGATCCTTCCACTGGGGTAGTCTATGGAAGCTTTGTCTCTTCTTCCCAACTCTAGTATTAAACTTTTGATCCTAAGACAATTGACGAACTTAGCAATTGCTAAATATAGACAAAGGATTGAAAAATTGAAATCGGCTCCTCTTTACAAATATCTTAAGACAATTCTGGGAAGAGAATCCTATCTTATTGATTTGGACAGTCCACACCTGAGAAGGGCACTTACACTCCTCAGGTTTGGCCTTATCCCCTCTACAGTATTGACTAAGAAGAGGAAGGGGCTTCCTCACACCTTTAGAGTATGTACTTGCCCGTTAAATCAAGTTGAAGATCTTATTTATTTGCCCTTTTACAGAGAAACTTCGCCTAAAGTTCCTGGATCCTCTACTCCAAATTGGACTTCGTTGGCCTTCTCAACAGCTGTTATCTTTTGTATTTTCTGTAAATGACCCTATTATGATTCGAACTTTTGCTAATATGGCTATGGTTTTAATAAAAAAACCTCAGTAATTGCTTTGACTTTGATAAAACAGTTAAGTTTTGTACATGCGAACATGGCATCAGTTACCAATGGATTCTCCACCACCCTCTCTATTCACAACTTTGTCATAATCTTAGGCCTTCTGTTCTACATTAATCGACTTTTCCCCTTTAATCTAAAATCCATGTCTCACCAAAAGTTTAGTATCTTTCACCCTCCACCACTGGACTTTCCTTCTCAGTGAATTCCTTGACATCCACTTTGCCTCATCTTTAAATCTATTAACATATTTTCACAGAAGTCAATCGAGCTAGCCCAGTTCTAATCACAACCAGCGTTTCTTCAGACCTGCTATCTGGGTTCCTCATATTATCTCTTTCAATATTAAGCTTCGTCCTCACCTTCAAGTCCTATCTACCTGTCTGCTCTCATCAATTTCTTTAATCCCCCTTGCCATGCCCAAGGTACACGAGTAACTGTACCGTGCGTCCATCTCCAAGCCTTCTTCCACGCTGTGTGATGAGCCTCTACTTTCTCCTCCATGAAGTCCCTCCTGAAAACATAAGGATGCCTTTAACCCTCTTCCTCCCAACTCCATTCTGCCTTAACCTATTAAAAAGGCTCACAAAAGAATCTATGCAAACGCTTTGGCGTTCTATATATATGGTAACAATAATGCACTATTTGCTCACAGGATGAAAAGAAAATGAGTTCTTGTATGAGGAGATATATATATATATATATAGTGAGCAAATAGTGCATTATTGTTACCATACAGAAAAGAATTACTAAGGAAAAGGAATAGCTTGGGTCCTCAATGCCTAAAACCTTCCCCCTCATAAGTTTACATAGCAGTTCAGATCAGTTGAGGCACACAAACTAACAGGCCCTAAATTCGCCCAAGATTTTCCCAGTGATGGTCTTTCACTTTAGAATTCAACTCCCATACTGACCAATGGTGCTGGTATGTTTTTCCCAAGTATACAGTTTTGCCTGGAGAAGGGTCAGGCAACATGGCCCCTTCTATTTTGTATTCTAGTCAACTTGTTTGTTTTTTCATATGTGCTCTGAAATATGCGATAAGGATTTATTAATCCAAAACTTAAACATCCACAGTGAATAATACCATCTCCCTCCTCATATTGCTGATATGATCTCTTGTCCCACTTCTATTCCCTTCCACCTGAATCTTTTTTTTCAGACTGGCACTGATACTGAATCTGTCAGTATAACATACCGACAGCAGACTGATATTCTCCACAGTTCTGCATAATGTGTGTCCAAGTTTGCTCAGGAGAATAATCAGTGCTACCCTCAACTCTAATCCCCTTCTTAAACTGTTCTTAGCATTAATACAAGACATTTTTCTTTCAGAATATTTTGAGGCAGGAAAATTAAGTTACTTTATGCTTTATGGAAAAAGATTCAAGCTGTGAAGCTAAAGAATTTTGAATGGAATATATAAAAAACAGCAGCAATAACAAACCACATGCAAGATGTATACTTAGAAAGGTCAGTCACACCGTGAATCTCTTTCAGTGAATCTCTTTGAGAAGGTGCCGTTGTAAATTAGGCATAGCTACAAGAAGTGCCAATAGCGAGTCCAGGTTCGTCACTATGAATGCGTAACACAGCACTTGATAGGGGGTCTGAGTTTCAGAGAATAGGTGCTCACCACTCTCCAAAAATCAGACCCCTTAAAAATTTCAAGTTTGAAATTAAGGTTTGAGGCACTCAGTAGCTAGTTGCTTTAAAGTCAGGTGACCAAAACTTTCATTTCAGCACCCTAAAAACTGCTGCTTTCATACCAAAACAAAAAGCACAGGGCCTAATCCATGCACTATGTGCAAGAGTGCAAGGTTTGCACAATGCATGTGCAACACCTACACAGATGCACTACAAATACTGTGTGTGTGAGGCATGAATTGAAACCACTGTGTATATTTATCTACAGCCTACCATGGAACCTACAATTTCCTGGAGCAGTAAATTAAAAGGGAATGGATTTCCCATTCAGCAAAAAGTCTGAAGTCAACTTTTCATCCCAGTTCAGGAATCGTCGGCGTCGGAGGAGGAGGTTTCCGAGCGTTTTCAACAGGGTAGAAGGAACAACTGGATTACTTACCAGGGAATTGTTCTTCTGTTGTTTATACGGGAGGATGGTCGAAACAATGGCTGCAATTCCGCCACACCACCACCAGGAGGCATTAACAAGCATCTGTGCGGGGGAATTCGCACCGAAACTCCTTAGTTGTAAGAAGCCGAAACTCCGGGAACCTAAATGAACGTATACTAACAGAAACAACAACAGTGGAACAACAAAGGAATATTCCTCCCTATGTTAGTCTCTAGGTCAACCTCTAGTGGGACTACAAAAACTAGAAAAAGGGGCCTAGGAATAAGGGTAATAATTTAAGAGTCCTCCCTATGCCTGAGTTAGGCTCCAGCTGGGAGGGCCAACCATCCTCCCGTATAAGTCACAGAAGAACAATTCCCTGGTAAGTAACCCAATTGTTCCTTCTATGGTTTATCCTCTGGATGGTCGGAACAATGGGAGGTTTATAGCAGTATAAGCCTATATTGATAGAGGGGCAGGAGCCTAGGCATGAGCTGCCCTACATATCTCAGAATAGGGGGCCCTAGCCTTGAATGCCCAGGAAGAGGCCATCCCTCTGGTAGAATGAGCTACCACCCCGGGGGGAGGGGGGGGGGGATTGGAAGCCTTATAAGCTTCCCTGACACACCCTGCAATTCAGCTGGAAATGATGGTCTTAGACGCCTTCCTTCCCTTATATCTAGGGTGATAACAGACCAGAAGAGCCGAGGACTGCCTAAAGCCGGCTGATCTGTGGCGATATCTTCAGGGCTCTGCGTATGTCCAGGGTGTGCCATATCCTCTCTAAGGGATGGCGAGGATTAGGGCAAAAAGAGGGGAGAACCACCTCTTGGGACAGATGAAAAAGAGAGCTAACTTTAGGCATGAAGGAAGGGTCGAGCCATAGGCTCTCAGACTCCTTCCTGAAGATGTAGAGAGCGGGATCCATAGAGAGAGCCCCAATTTCTGAAATCCATCATGCTGATGTGATTGCTATGAGAAAGGTGACTTTTAAGGACAAAAAAATATAAGGAGACCTCAGACAGAGGCTCGAAGGGGTGCTGTGTCAGGGCGTTAAGCACGATATTTAAGTTCCATATAGGAAACCTATGTATCACTGGGGGGGGGGGGGGGGCAGCTGGCGTGCCCCTTCAAAAAGCTGCAAGCATGAGGGTGAGATGAAAGCCTTTCCCTTCCCAGGGAAAAAAGCATAGAGTCACTAGCCGCAAGCTGACGGGATAACGTAGGGGGCTTCAGTCCTTTATCAAGGCCGTCTTGGAGAAACTACAGAACCTGTAAACGGGTTGGAGAGGTTGGAGGGCACTTTTGCGCCTTACACCACTTGACAAAGGTATTCCAGGAGAACTGGTAAATCCGCTTGGTAGAGTCCCTCGTCAGCAATGAGTGTGTAAATAAGAGTTTCCAGGTAGCCAAGATCCATTAGGGCCCAAGATTCAAGGACCAGGCGGTCAACTTCAGGAAGCCCGGGTTGTCGTGTACTAAGGGTCTCTGACGAAGAAGGTTTGGGGCCTGCGGAAGACTCCAGAAGTGGCCACCTGAGAGCTCCATGCGATCCGAGAACCAAGGCCTGCGAAGCCAGAATGGTGCTATCAGGATCGCTCTGTGATTGCCCTGTCTGCATTTGGCTAGCGTTCGACTCAGGAGGGGAAGTGGAGGAAAGGTGTAAAAAAGACCTGGAGGCCAAGGGAAGGATAATGCGTCCGTTCCTAGGGCTGCTCTGCAGTAGTGTCTGGACAGGAAGCGGGGGAGTTTAGCATTGAACTGGGATGCATAGAGATCCATGTGAGGCTGGCCGAATCTGAGGACAATCTGGTCGAAGATGCTCTGGTCGAGACTCCACTCCCCTGGATTTGCTGCTCTGCGGCTTAGTCAGTCCGCTTCCACATTGTCCTTTCCTTTGATATGTCGGGCTACCAGGGATGCTAGGCTGTCTTATGCCCACTGGAACAGACGCTTGGCCTCCTGGTGCAGGGCCGGTGAGCAGAATCCTCCCTGGTTGTTGATGTAAGCAACTGCCAATGAGTTGTCACAGCACCAGGTGGTGTTGATTCCTGAACGCCCAGGGAGCACGCAGGAGGGCTAATTGGACCGCCCATAGCTCGAGCCAAATGATACTGTAATGGAGATCTGACTCTAACCAGCGGCCTTGAGCCGTCCAACCGTTCAAGTGGGCTCCTCAGCCTGTAAGGCTGGCATCTGTGGTCAGTGTCCATCTGAGTGGATCCTGAAGGGGGCCTCCTGCTGATAAGCGTTCCGGAGTGAAGCTGTCGAGAAACAGAAACTTCGTGGTTCGAGACACGATGAGGTTTTGCCAAGGACGAAGGAAAAGCTGCAACTGTCTGGTGTGAAATCTTGCCCATTGAAGATAGGGAAAGCACGACACCATCAGACCTAGCAACAAAGCTAGGCAACTCAACTGAATCCTGTGCAGCTGTCTGAACTGCTGGCACATCCCGCGGATCTTGAGCTGCCTCTCCTCTGGAATGAAAACTCTGTATCTCACTGTGTCGATGATTATCCCGAGGTGATGAATTCTCTGCGATGGGACCAACTGACTCGTCTCCCGACTGATCACGAAGCCGTGGTACTGCAGATAAGAGAGAGTGGACTGAACATGGGCTATGGCCTCTGCTTCTGAACGGGCCCTTACTAGAAGATCATCTAGATAAGGAAAGACTGCGGATCTTCCGCATCCTCAGGTTGGCCAACAGGGGAACCAAAACCTTGGTTAAGGTGCGAGGAGAGGTGGCCAGCCTGAACGGCAGGACTCTGTACTGCCAGCGGGTGCCATGGTAGAAAAAACGCAGCCACGTCCTGTGGGCTGGGAGGACGGGTACGTGCAGGTAAGCGTCCTTTAGATCTAGGGATGCTAACCAGTGATTGCGGCTGATGGACATACAAATTGGAGCAACTGTTTCCATCTTGAATCTCCGATGTTTCAGAGACCTGTTCAGTTTCTTTAGGTCCAGGATCCCTCTTCGGCCTCCCGTTTTTTTCTGCACCAAAAAGAAAATTGAATAAAGTCCCATAAGCTTCTCTGATGGAGGGATGGGCTCGATAGCTTGCAGGGTCAGGAGCCTTTGAATTTCTGCCAGCATGGCTGAATGCTTTGTGGGATTCTTCAACTGGGGAGAAGGAAGAAGAGAGTCTTTGGGATATTGAGAGAAATCTAGGGAGTAGCCCTTTGCCACTGTCTCTCTTACCCATCTGTCGGTAGTTGCTTCCCGCCATCTGGCAGCAAAGAGCTGAAGCCTTCCCCCCAGAGTGGTGGTACTATGAACTACAGGACGGGGGGGGGGGGGGGCGCGTCAGGAATCATGCTTTTTGGGTGGTGAAGGGGCCCCTCCTGACCCTGAAGGATTGCTGATAGGCCCTGGACCTGAAGCCCCTGCCTCTGGCCCCTCTAGAGCGAGAGGAGAAATTCCAAGTTTGTGGGGCACTGTAGTCCCTGCACTGGCCCGCAAAAGATCTGTTGAAGGGGGAAAGGAGGACCTGGCAGACTGAACCTGGCTAAGAGAGGTCTTTTTCTCCTTACTAGAGGCCTCTAGGAGCGCCTTTTCTAGTGCAGAACCAAAAAGCTTTCCTCCTTTGAACTGGCTGTTCACTAGAGGTTTCTGGCATGAGAGTCGGCTCTCCAGGAGCGGAGCCAGAGTCGCCTTCTCACTGCCACATTAGCTGCCATGCCTCTGGCAGCCCATACTACAGAGTCCATAGAGGCATCTACAAGGAAGGATTGGGCCATAGTGATATTCTCAGCCAGCTTATCCGCTTCCTTCTCCATGATTTCCTTGTCTTTACTGATATGGAACCACTTTAGGATAGCCCTTAAAGCATAGGAGGCTGTAACTGCCATCCTCAGAAGACTAGAAAGGCACTCAAAGCTTCTCCTGAGGCCAGTTTCAATACCCTTGTCCATTGGGTCCTTCGGCAAAATATCCCCTTTGGACGGGAAAACAGATTGTCTTGCTAGAGATGTAGCGGTTGCATCTACCTTAGGGATGGCAAAAATGGAGGAACAGGTCTTATGAAAATCATTCAGGCCTATTAGGGTAAATATTCTCTGTCAGACTCAGAAAAATCTGAGGAAGCGTCTGACTCCCTTTTCTTATGCTGCTTTTGTTTGATACAGAGCACTCTCTCAACTCTGCTTAAAATCTTGTGGGCCTGGGGAAAAGGTAGCTCTCTGTCTAGGTCCTTACTGGAATGGGAAAAACCCTCTTGGACTGTAAGGGGCTCCCTTTCCTCGTCAGAGGGTTGTAGCTCCAGCTCCGAGTCAGAGGCTTTGGGGAGCGGTCTAGCAGCTTTTGTGTTGGAGTGCTTCCTCCTACGCTTAGCTGGGCGAGGCAGGCTAGGAGCCGAGCTCTGAGAGTCCTCACCTGAGGACTGGGCTTTGTGCCAAACCTCCCCCTCCTCCTCTGAAGAGGAGCCCAGCAAGGCATGGAGAGAGGGAGTTCTAGGGGCAGACTGAGGGGCCCGATGTTTGCCCTTGCCAGCTCATTTGGATCTTCCCTTAAACCCCCAGTGGGGGGAGCTTCCCTGAGGGGAATGGGACCGCCTCCTCCTTTCCCCTTTTGATGAGGCGGACTTGCCCTGTAAATCAGACAGCGCCAGCAGCATTTGCTGCATCATTTCAAGCTGGCGCTGCTGAAAGTCTGCTGTCGAAGGGGGCCTCCTTGCCTGTACCTCCTCCGCAGAGGAAGAAGCTGGAGAAGAGTCCTCTCGGGCCACTGATGCCTCCTCCTGTTGAGCGGGCTTGGCCTCAGGCTCGCGCTGCTGGATAGGCGCTGTCTGAGCACGGGCGGCATTCTGCCTGGTCTTCGCCGTCTCCGCCATAATCAGGGGGCCCAGCCACAAGCTTGCCTGGGTCCGTTCTTAGTCGATTCAGCAGCACGGAAAAGGGGGCACCAGGTTGCAACCAGGAAGGTAACGCAAGCCACGGTGGGGGCAGGCGTTGTCATGTTCTTCAGACTCGCTTTCCCTTTTTTTTTAAAAAAATATATTATTTTCTCCTGGAGAGAGAAAAGCCTCCTGCCACAAGTGAGGCAGAAAGTAAACTGGGGAGTTTGGGCACAAATTCCCCCGCGCAGACGCTTCAGAAGCTTGTTAACGCCTCCTGGTGGAGGTGCGGTGGAATTGCACCCATTGTTCCGGCCATCTGGAGGATAAACCATAGAAAATCCCTTTTCTGACCAACCGTACAATATGACTATGGGAGAGTATTTAAGGGAGAGTATTTAACTGAACTGTAGTTTCACCAACTCTCTCGTATGAGATAATGGTGATGCTCATCAAGTATACATCAGATCTCCTCCAAAGTATGAAATAATTAACTTGTAGAACATCTCAATTTAAAAACGGTCCATCTATGAACTCACTAACTTTTGTAGCTGCTGGTTCCACTAGTCTCGGACGGTGCCCTGTTGAGCTGAAATGGCTCTTCTGAGGCAGCCCTTCCTGACAGTGAATGGAAGAAGGGAAAGGGAAAGGAAAAAAAAAAAAGAGGGGAAGAGGATGGATCACGGAAAGGATGGAATAAAAGATGGCCAGAGAAGGGAAAGGGAGAGTATTTAACTGAACTGTACTTTCACTAACTTTCTAATGGCTTCATAAAACATATTATTGCCATATGTGCATTAGAGAAAAGATATATATTTATTTTGTGCTGAGCCACTAAGCAAGCATCTGCTATCTGGATGTCATGATATATTAAGTCTCAAAAAAACAAAACCAGACCCCATACATTACTTTAAAAAAAAAACAAAAAAAAACCCTCTGCTGCCAAAAACCATCACTCGACGTTGACTTCCCCGCTAGCTATCTACCAGTCTCTAACCTTCCCTTTTTAGGGAAAGTTATTGAATTGGTGGTGGCTCAGCAGCTGCAGGAGCATCTGGACCGCACTGGTTTTTTTGATCCCTCGCAGTCCAACTTTCATTCAGGTATGGCACTGAGACTGCATTAGTGGCTTTGGTCAACGACCTTCTTCGGGAACTGGATCAGGGTCATTTGACACTGCTAATCCTATTAAATCTATCAGCTGCGTTTGATACCATTGATCATGAGATGTTGGTGGCTCACCTGCGGGACTATGCCAGGGTGGGTGGAACTCTTCTTGAATGGTTTTGCTCCTTCCTGGCTGGGAGAACCAGTGATCGGGGATTGTTCATCTTCTCCCCGAGACCTCAGTGTGGAGTTTCACAAGGCTCTATTCTGTCTCCTCTCTTGTTCAATGTGTATATGCAGCTGCTCAGCGAGGTTGTGAGATGGTATGGGGTGCGATGTCATCAGTACACTGATGACACCCAGCTCTTCCGCTCCTTTTCATCAGACCCAGACCCGACAGTCTTGATGCTTATCCAATCTTTGGCAGCTGTGGGGGATTGGATGAGGGCGAGTCCTCTGAAACTAAGTCCTGACAAGACGGAGGTGATGTTGATGGGGTTCGTCCCCCACTGGTCTCTCAGGTCTGGAGTCTAGGGGTGGTACTCGATCTGCAGCTTCGCCTGGATCTCCGGCTTGAGGTTGTGGTGAGGAGTGCATTCTGACAATTACATCTGGTGCGACGGCTTCGGCCGTATGTCTCTGACTCAGACCTGGCCACTATCATCCATGCCTTCATCACCTCAAGATTAGACTATTGTAACACACTCTACATTGGGCTACCTTTGGTGACGGTCTGGAGACTGCAGCTGGTGCAGAATGCGGTGGCCCATCTCCTTACGGGGACGGGTCGCCGTGAGCACATTACACCAATGCTCCCAGCTGTACACTGGCTGCCGATAGTCTTCCGAGCCTGATTCAAAGTGTTGGTGCTTACCTATAAAGCCCTATATGGTCTGGGCCCCTCCTATCTGCATGACCCCCTCACTCTCCGTGCCCTGGATCGACCCCTGTGGTCTGCAGGGGGCACCCTTCTTGGTGTCCCCCAGGTGGCACGGGGCTACAGCGGAGAGGGTGTTCTTGGTGGCAGCGCCCAGGCTGTGGAACTCCCTTCCGGTAGAGGTCCGGGTGGCCCCGGAGTGGACCTTGCAAGACCTGGCTGTTCTATCAAGCCTTTGGTGAGGGAGGTGGGGAGGATGGGTTTTTAATTTTCTTTTATGCCTCCCTTTTATGTATTTTATATATTTTATGTATAATTTTAAATATTTTAATTTTTGTAAGCCACCTCAATCTGCCAAGGCAGGAGATGTGGGATATAAATGATGGAAATAAAAAAATAAATTTCAGAAAGCACATGGAGGGGGAGGGAAACAGATGTTTACCCAAGCTAATAAAACATCCCCCAAACCCTTGCTTTTTACGAAAATCAGTAATTCTTTAAATTCACACACCATCAATTCTCACACCATGATTCACACCTCTCAGGGCTCTGGTTGAGAATCCATTAGTAACTAATGGTCTTCTATCAGACACATTATATTTTCCAGCTTTATATTTGCCAGATATGGGGATTCCCTACTTTTGAGTGACATTTTAAAAATAAGTCACACCTTTTGAAAATCAGTACAAGCTTTGCGGTCTTCCTAGGAGTCAGGAGATCCTGATCAGAACCTGCCCAGATCCAGGAATCGGAAAGGAAACACGAAAAAAAACAGCTGTAGGTGGCCCCAGGTTCCCCACCCTTGTTTTATACTATATGCATGCACAAAAAAGGACACACATTAATTTGAAAGAATTCTGGGGGGGGAAAAACTTTAGTTTGTACTACAGGCATGCAAATATTTATTTATTTATTTATTTTAAATTATACCCCGCCCCTCCTTCCACAGGCAGCCCGGGGCAGCTAACAAAACAAATCCATAAAAACAATAAAATATATTAAAACATCACATAGCAAAAATCACAATAAGAATGAGAACAAAAACCCACACAAACACCCACCCCATCCACCCTCACCCTTCTCCCTCACCTAACGCCTGACAGAAGAGCCAGGTCTTACAATTCCTATGGAAAACTGGGAGGTCTGGGGCCAGACGGGTCCCCACCGGTAGGGAGTTCCAAAAGTGCAGCGTAGCCACCAAGAACGCCCTGTCCTGCTCAAGGCAGATAATTTTAAACCCATTTTGGGTTGTCAGATGTTTCAGTTTCAACTGCAATTTGGAGATTAAATACAACCTATATACCCCTATTCTTGCAATACCACATCATCTGCCAACTTTCCTCCTACTCCCCTATAAATTGCAGTCATTAGAGTGGCTCCTCTTAGGGGGTTCTCTCAACTGAATGCTTTACAACAGGCTTGAACGTTCCTGGAGTAGGGAATCTTTTCCTTCCCCTTACACAGAGACAAACAAAAAGTAAAAGGGATTCTTTTTATTGGATCAAACTTGGTTGGTCCAATATATACCTGCTTGTAATCAATGTGAAAGTGAGCTCTGTGTAGTTTGAAAGCTTGCACACACTTGTCAACAGAAGTTGATCCAATAAAAGGAATTCTCTCAACCAGAACTGGGACCAGCATAGCAAGCGCACTCTCTAAACCAGGAGCGGGGAAACATTTCCGTCCTAGGGGCCACTGTGAAAATTAGTACAAGCTCTGAGGGCCATAAAGAAGCTGGGAGTGGGAGTGCTTAAGAGGTGCACTCAGGAAGAGAAGGATCCAGACCAAATCATGGCTCTGCCCCTAACCTTGTGTGCATGCCCTCATCTCTGCTCCCTTATCCTGAGAGCTCAGTCTTTCAGTGCTTGAGGCTAAGGACTGCATCCAGAGACCGCATCCAGGTACTGGAAAGGGACCAAATAAAAACTATCCACAGATCATGTTTGGCTCCTGGGCCTGAGATTCCCCACTTCTGCTCTACAACCTTCAGTTGAATGAGGGGAATCTGGGTGGAGGGCTTTGCTCCTCTCCCGCAAAGCATCCAAGGTTTTTCAGTTCACCATATTTGGAGGTGCTGTACCCTGGACTATGTCCGTGGACAGGAAATGGAGGCAAACAAGAGCACGCAGGGAATGGAAGGACAGGCAACAGCTGCAGTAAACTACAAGCCATCTGTCCTGAGGCAGGAAAGACAGTGTGACTTAATGGACTGACCAAAGCAGTTGGTCTTAGAAGAGGCAAATGGGGCAAAAACCCAGGTGCCCATGCTGCCTCAGGTCAATGACAGGGATGGGGAGTGCCACTCCTCTTACTTTTCTAGCTGCTAGTACCTCCTCCTTCCTCCACCCCAGCCCATTGGCATTTCCCATCCACCAGCAGCCCTGCTGGAAGTGCACAATCCACCTCCAGGCACCAAGCCCATCCAGCTACTCTCTTAAGGTATGGCATGGGAGAGGCAGAGACAGGAAGAGGCTGGGGGGTGGGGGGTGTCTCATCCCAGAGTAAGTGCCCCCATTTTATCTTCATGATAAACAGTGCCACCTGCCTAAAGTAGCAGCATGTGAGGAGTGCAGAGCAGGCGCCTCATGATGACATGACCCTGGACTGGAGCTTGGGGCTGGCTGTGCATGCACTGGGAGGCACAGCTGGAATTTCACCTCCCTCCAAGTGCAGCCATGGCAGATCCCAAATTCTCCACATCCAGAAACTGAAAACTCCGTGGTACTGTTAACTGAAAGGTACTTCTACAAAACTACTGTTATTCACCACAACTTCCGTGCTGCCATTTCTATTGCAGAGTCAAAGTTTGGGGTTATGGAAGCTCAGCCTTGTCCTCTTTGTTTGAATCAGTTTCAATCAGTATCACCCTCTGATGCAAATGGATGTGCTTGTGGTTATTGATTTATTTTATTTATTTCTAAGTTTTTATATCCCACCCTATCCTGACCAAGCAGCTCGGGGCAGCTTACAAACCTCATAATACATCCAAATAACCATAACAATACAATTTAAAACAACCTAAAATAGAGCCAAAACCAACCCAACCACCCCCCTCCTAACCCTCCACCCCCACCGACAGCCAGGTGGAACCACCAAGTTTTACATTGACATCAAGATGAAGGGCGGTCTGGGGCCACCCAGGTCTCCACCGGAAGGGAGTTCCACAGCAGCGTGCGGCCACTGAGAACACCCTCTCCAATTTTAGCCCTCCATGATACCCGGGAGACCTCCAAGAGGGTGCCCCCCCCCAATGACCGATCCAGAGCCCGGGGAGTGAGGTGGTCTCGCAGGTAGGTGGGGGTGGGCCCAGATCGTGTAGGGCTTTATAGGTCAACACCAACACCTTGAAGTGGTCCCAGAAGATTACAAGCAGACAGTGCATAGAGCGGAGCACTGGTCTTATGTGCTCTCGATGACCCGTCCCAGTAAGTAGACAGGGCGCTGCATTCTGCACCAGCTGCAGTCTCCGAGCCATCACCATTGGTAGCCCCACGTAGAGCGCGTTGAAACAGCCAAGTCTTGAGATAATGAACGCATGAATGGTGGTAGCCAAGTCCGCATCCAAAACATGACTTAGGTCGACGCATCAGATGTAACTGGCAAAATGCACCCTCACCACAGCATACACCTGGACATCCAGGAGGAGCTGGGAATCAAGGAGCATGCCCAGACTACGGACCTGAGAGACAAGGGGGGCAGGATGCACCCCATCAACGATGGGGGCATCCACCCCCTCACCTCTACCCACCAGCATCGCCTCCGTCTTATCGGTATTCAGCCTCTGATGGCTTCCCCCTCATCCAGTCCCCCACAGCCACCAAACAGCGAGTAAGCACAGAGACTGCTGGGCCAGGGTCTGATGAAAAGGAGAGCTAGAGCTGGGTGTCATCAGCATATTGACGACACTGAACACCAAACCCCCTCACAACTTGGCCCAGCAGCTGTATGTACACATTGCACAGGACAGGGGACAAAATAGAACCTTGTGGGCCTCCACACATGAGTTCACGGAGGGGACGAAGAACAGTCCCCTAGCACCACCCACTGACTTCTTCTGGCCAGGAAAGAGCGGAATCGTTCAAGAACAGTCCCGCCCACCTTGGCTCGGTCATGCAAGGAGGCCACCAACATCTCATGATCAACGGTATCAAGAGCCACTGACAAATCTAATAGGATCAGGAGAGATGACTGACCCAGATCCATATCACTGCAAAGGTTGTCATCCAGTGCCACAAGCGCAGTCTCAGTTCCATGCCTTGAGTGAAAGCCTGACTGCGAGGGATATAGGAAACCAATGCTGTCCAAATGCTCCTGCAGCTGCTGAGCCACAACCCGTTCAATAACCTTCCCTAAAAAGGGAAAGTTAGAGACTGGCCGATAGCTGGCTAGGGACTCAACAACAAGTGACATTTTTTTCAGCAGAGGCCATACCACCGCCCCGTTGAGGCGGTCCGGCACTCTGCCCTCCCTCATAGGGAGGCATTGGCCACCCCAGTCAGCAACTGCCCCAGCATCTCCCAGCTGGCCTTGACCAGCCAGGATGGGGACGGGTCAAGTTCACAAGAGGTGGCCCTAACAACCCCCAGAACATCCCCTGTGTCAGTGGGCACCACCACCTGAAATGGATCCCACAAAATGGGACCAGATGGGGCGTCCATAGCCTCCGATTCTCCTACAGCAATAAATGCAGCATCGAACTCACTCGCACTGAATATGAGCGATTTTATTCCGCAAAGTACTGATCAGCCCCCTCATGACCTGGAAAAGCTCCACTGGACAAGACTTCGCAGATGCTATAAGGGCAGCTAAAAACCTCTTCTTAGCTGCCAGCACAGCCACAACATAGGATCAGAAAGGGTTAAAAGATAGAAAGCAAAAGGTTGGACTAAACGGTCTGTTTTCACAATGGAGAGATGTAAAAAGTGGTGTGCCTCAGGGATCTGTATTGGGATGGTGCTGTTTAATGTATTCATTAATGATTTGGAAACGGGTGTTAAGAGTGAGGTGATCAAATCTGCAGATGACATCAAGTTATTCAAGGTAGTTAAAACACAAGCAGACTGTGAGGAACTGCAACAGGATCTTATGACGCTGGGTGCCTGGGTATCTAAATGGCAAATGAGATTTAATGTGGACAAGTGCAAAGTGATGCACGTAGGAAAAAATAATCCAAACTATGTATATACAATGCTGGGTACTAAGCCAGGAGTTACCACTCAGGAAAAGAATCTGGGGGTGATTGTGGACAATACAATGAAATCCACAGCGCAGTGCGCAGCAGCAGTCAAAAAAGCAAACTATGTTAGGAATTATGCCTCTATACAAATCAATGGTGCGACCGCCCCTCGAATATTGTGTGCAGGTCTGGTCACCCCATCTCAAAAAAGACATAGCTGAACTAGAAAAGGTACAGAGAAAGGCAACAAAAATGATCAAGGGAGTGGAAGGGCTCCCGTATGAGGAGAGGCTTGGTAGGTTGGGGCTCTTCAGCTTGGAGAAGAGACGACTGAGAGGAGATATGATAGAGGTCTAAAAAATCATGAGTGATGTGGAACTAAACAAACAAGGAGCAGTTGTTTACCCTCTCAGCTAGTATTAGACGTAGGGACACTCCATGAAACTCATGGGTGGCAAGTTTAAAACAAATAAAAGAAAATATTTTTTCACTCAGCGTATAATTGGGTTGTGGAATCTACTGCCAGAGGATGTGGTAAGGGCCAGTACCATAGCGGAGTTTAAAAGAGGTTAGGACAAGTTTCTGGAAGATAGGTCCATTAGCAGCTATTAGCCAGACAGGATGAGGGAACATGACGGGAGCGTGGGGGAGAAACAACAGGGAATGGATCCCCCATTATGACCTGCTGAGTGCGTCTCCCAAGCCATCGTGATTGGCCACTGCCAGAGACAGGATGGACCATTAGTCTGACCCAGTATGGTACGTCTTATGTCCTTAAACTAGCTCTATGCTGCAATCTATTGGCTTAAGCCCAAGAACAGCGCCACCGTTGTTCTAACCGCCTCCCCTCCCGCTTCAATAACCTCAGGTCCTCTGTAAACCAAGGGGGCCTGCAGTGATGACGAGAAGGAAGCGGACGCCTAAGAGCCACCCAGTCGATAGCCTCAGTCAGCAAGGTGTTCCAAAATGTGACAAGGTCATCAAGCAGATGGGTGTCAAGATCAAGGGGTAGCTTTCCCAGAGCATTCTGGAATTTCTCTCGTTCCATAAGCCTCTGGGGGTGAATCAACCAAACTGGTTCCACACGTTTCCCGAGGCAGATATGCGCCAGGAGGTTGGCCGGTATAAGGTAATGATCCATCCATGACAAGGGCACCGCCAACACGCCCCCCCCACCAACGAATCCCCTGCATCAAGGCCGGTACAAAGTATCAGGTCCAGGGTATGCACCCCATCATGCGTCAGGCTGATGACTACCTGAGACAGGCCCATGGTTGCCATGGCGGCCATGAACTCACGCTCTGTCCCTCCAAGACCGGTGTCAGCGTGAATATTGAGGTCTCCCTGAATCAAAGTCCTTGGGGACTGCAAGACCACCTCCAACACCCGCTCTGCCAGATTGTTAGGGATGCCGCCGAACAGGTAGGTGTACAGTATACAAGCAGCACCCCTAATCGGTCTCCTGCCAAATCGATCACAAGATGGAGGCCCTCCATGCCCGACACTAGTTGCACCCGATACCTCCTAACGGACCACGACTCCCCAAATACCATGGCTACACCATATCCCTTCCCTCCAACCGTACCCAGCCGGAACCAGGTCAGTCAAAATAGGCCCCGACTCTGCATCCAGCCAGGTCTCCGTAAGGTGAGAAGCACAGTTCAGGATTAACTCCCAGACTGTAGTTGACTTATTAGCCACCGATCTCATGTTCAACAGCATCAGTTTTAGGCCAGGGCCCATTGATCAAGAACCACCTAACCACCTGCTTGGGGCGCACTGAGTGGAAAAGGTATCAGACATCTGTCCCTTCTCATACAACGCTCCCCCCCCCAAGGAGATCATATCACCCCAGGCCCATTAAGACCCCAATGACCGCAGTCCTCCCCCCGGCCACCACTCCTGGCTGCCCTGCCCTGACGAGGGAGGTCCCCCGGCCACTGCCGGAGTCACACCACCTAAATCCTCTCCCCTCCCCCCCACCCCAACTGGGTCACACTGGAATGGAATTCCTGGTCCCGCCCCCCTCCCTCTGCCACAGGGAGGGGGAGATAACAGTCAAACCTGGGTCCTATGGGACTTCCCACCTCAGCACCTGGCTCCTTGCTGGCTCAGGCAGCTTCAGCAGCCAGGTGTCTCCTGCCAGCTAGCACTGGAGCAGCTGGGCCATGAGGAGAGCAAGCCTGCCTAGCTCCCAGCTGCGGTGCAACTCAGGTCTGGTGGTGTATGCGATCAGTTGTGAATTAGATCCCTGCCTGTCTTAGCTGGTGAAAGCCAACTGAGGCAAGCTGGGGGCATTACTAGCTCGGGTTGTGAACGCCTCCCTTTGGGAGGCAAGGGTGCCACACTCCCTTAAAAATGTGGTTGTAAGGCCCTCGCTTTAAAAACCATCTTTGGATGCTGACTCCTCAGCCAGCTATCACCCTGTCTCTAACCTTCCCTTTTTAGGGAAGGTTACTGAATGGGTAGTTGCCCAACCGCTCCAGACTCATCTCAACGCTGTCAGATTCCTGCACCCATTTCAGTCAGGCTTTCGTTATAATGGCATGGAAACTGCGCTTGTGGCTTTGGTCTATGACCTCCGCCTGGAGACTGACATGGGGAATTGTACCTTGTTGATCTTGTTAGATCTTTCAGCAGCCTTTGACACAGTTGATCATGTGCTGTTTTTTAAATGACTGTAGGACCTGGCAGAGATGTGCGGGACTGCTCGAATGGTTCCATCGTTCCTGTTGGGGAGGACTCAGCAGGTGGTGATGGATGATTTCTCATTGTCCATCCCATGACCTTTGGTATCGTGTCCCACAGGGTTCCAGGTTGTCTTCCCTCTTGTTCAGTGTGTATATGAGGCTGCTGGGTGAGGTCATTTGGAAGTTTGGTGTGTGTCATCAGTATGCTGACGACACTCTGGTTTACCTTATTGTCATCTGACTCAGATCCTGCAGTTTCAGTGCTTACTCGTTGCCCGGATGCTATTAGAGAGTAACCCAATTGAGGATGAATCCTGACAAGACTGAGGTGATGACGCTGGGTCAGCCCTTTGACTTGGGAGGGATTGGACTCCTGTTATTGATGGGGTCTGGCCCCATCTGATCAATCAGGTTCACAGCTTTGGAGTGCTTCTGGACCCCATCCTGTGCCTGGACCAGCAGGTTATGGTTGTGGCCAGGGGTGCTTTTCACCAACTCCATCTGGTGAAGAGGTTTCAGCCTTTTCTTTCCAATTCAGACCTTGCCACCATCATCCATGCTTTCATCACCTTGAGGCTATTGCAATGCACTCTGCATGGAGCTGCCCTTGATGACTGTCCAGAAGCTGCATATGGTGCAGAATGCAGTGGCCCAGTTCTTTTCAGGGACAGGTCACCAGGAGCACATTACACAAGTGCTCCAGAGTCTGCACTGGCTGCTAATAGCTTTCCGGGCACAATTCAAAGTGTTGGTTTTGACGTTTAAAGCCCTAAATGGCCTGGACCCCACGTATCTGAAAGATCGCCTGTCCTGCCATGCTCCTCTATCGCAGCATCTGCAGTTGGCCAGGAGTGCCCTCCTGTGGGTTCCCATCCGTTACTCTTGTCCATGGGACAGGGGTATGAAGGGGTGTTGTTCTCAGTCACTGCCAAACGGTTATGAAACTCCCTTACCCTGGTGGTTTACTTGAGTCCGAGTCTCAGCATCTTCCTGAGCCAGTGCAAAACTTTTTTGTTTGGTAAGGTATTTGGTAGGGGTGGGAATACCGGTAAATCCGGAATCCGATAATGCCGGTACTGGGCGTACTGGCATTATCGAATTCAACCCGGTAAATCCGGTCCCGTTACCGGATTCCGGGTACCGGATTTTTTTATATTGCAGCCATTTAAATGAATGGCTGCAATGTAAAGTCCCACCAAAAAAGTTAAAAAAAAAAAAAAACTCCCGGAGTCCAGGCTGCGCGGGTGGAAGGGGGGACACCCCCCAACCACCCTGCCCAGCCTGGATTTCTGTTAAAAAAAAAAGAGCCCACCCCCCAGCACCAGCGGCCGCGGCG